>CM072516.1:7663634-7673634 GCA_036898135.1 Oncomelania hupensis
TGCTTTCGTGTGATGGCTCTAACCACTGCTAGTTTATCTACAGAGAGTTTGAAACAAGAACATGCTTTGGGAATTTCAATATTCAGCCAGACATGAACATTATAAATGTTTTGAGAGAAGTGTTAAACTAAATGAAATATTGAATAACACTTGATTTATCACACAAAAACCACCTCGCCATTCGTAATTTCCTCATAATACATCAATCAAGACATAAAGCTAAAGGAAATAAACAAGTGTCTACAAAACATGTTTGCAAGTTTTCCTTCTATCCAAAAGCTCAACCATTCAGTCGATGCAGTTTGCCAATATAAAGCTATGTTTTTCCTTCTATTCAAAAGCTTTACCCTTCAGTCGATGCAGCTTGCCAGTATAAAGCTGCAACACCACTTTTTATTTTGGAGATTCTAAGTCTCATTTAAAGTCATTCTTTGGCTTCTGTGACATATCCGCCAATCCAGATCCAGACAGAGCAATCACACGAGAGTATCCCTGGAAATTAACAGAGGCAACGCAGCCGCGGGTTTTGATGGAACGCTAGAAAGAGGAAGTCGGATTTCATAACATACGGCTGTCCGTCTTCATAATTGTAGAGGCCTCTATATTTGGGGCGTAAAGACTTGGACGGCCTTGGTTGTCATATAACGTTGAAACATGAACAATGATTGTGACGTTTTAGGCATATTTTATATTTATTAAACAGGCGCATGTTGCCTTCATATTTATTTCTTCACAAGACAGGCGCACACGTTTGTTACACTAAAAGTTTACCAGAACGCGTTGAGATGTTAATAAATATAATGAATAGGCTCATGCTTTTTCAGACTAGCACAAATTTGCATGTGTTTAGGCACTTGGGATAATGTTTTTGTTTTCTTTTGTTGGATGGAAACAACAATAATTCAGTATTTTAACATAAGTAGGTCTTCCTCTACATATGTATTTGCATTCAAGAGCTTACACAAATAGAATTTATTAGAAATAATCAAAACACAGCAAAACCTTCTAACGCTGCTTGTGGTTTGTAACATTACAATTTATTATCATCATCATTATTATTGTAAGAATAACATTATTATTATTATTATTATTATTATTATTATTATTATTATTATTATTATTATTATTATTATTATTATTATTATTTTTGACGTCTGTACAAAAAATATTAAAAACTCCAGAAGAAGAAGACTGTTTAAGGGGAAAATAAAAGTGAAAAGTGTTGTCTCCCTTGATTGTTTGTACACACAATGCTGCTGTCAGCGTTCTACCTCTGGTCCTCCTTGACTATTCTTCTTCGCTTCCGCGTCGTTCTCTTCTTCCTCCACTGCCCTCTCTTCCTCCTCCTCTTCTTCCTCCTCTTTCTCTTCCTTTCTCACTTCCTTCACCCAACACTGGGTGTATTAAAAAAAACTAAATTAGGACAGTTCTGGTTATCGTGTAGGCTGGAACAACTTGGAGATAGTGGTTGAACGGACAGAAAGAAGAGAGGAACCGTCGGCTGGTCGGCAACCTGAGACTACTAACTAACATATAACAAACGAGACCAAACAAAATAGTACATGTACATAGAAACAACAGCCTTTTATTAAATGTGTTATAGATAGCTGTCTTTATACACACAGACCGAAAACATGTTTCACTTCTTTTTATGGCCACCTGACCTTTTGTATTTGGACTAGAAAAAGTAAAGTAGTTGTCACGAATATAGGGGGGTGTGGGGATGTGGGTTAGCAATTACTCCCCCGCGCTGTATCTCCTCCCTTGTAATAGGCCGATGTGCGGTGACGTTCAGGGGAATAATGCTTTGGAGTGCTAAAGAGTGCTAGAAAGTTATAAGGACAGACGAGAGGTATATAGAATAAAATAGTGGAAAACTTAAACAAGGGAAGCAGGGTAGTATAGTACAATATCCAACAATTTATTATCTGGGTGTAGGTCAAATATAGTAAGTTCGTTTACAACTCGATCACGAGTGATAGTCTAAAAACGTACAGAGTAGTCTGGAGTTATTCTGGTTTATCTACTGAGAGTCAATAGGGGCGAATATGGACTGCTTTCATCATGTGGCACAGGATAGCTGGTTGGCCAAGCGTGGGTAGCCAGATAGCTACAGAGTTTCTGCAGAGTTGTGGTATGCGCAGAGGACAACTTAACTGAAGGTTAGTCGGCGGCAGTAGCTGCTGGACTGGATGGTTATTGCGCAATGGTCAGTTGATCAAGCGTGTGTTGCCCAGTCTAGGTCACTGGGTCGAGGTATGGTGCAATAGTTGGCTTGGGGTGGAACCGGTCATCTGCCTTGGCAGGGTGGGGCTGTGTCTTTCTTCACGCGTCTCAGTGGCAGCCAGAGTCTATGGGTGGCACGCAGCATGGCTGAGTCTCGCAGAGGCCCGTATAAGGACCCGTTCTGCAAATGATTATTTCTCTGCATCAGAGGGGCACCCACACTCTGGATGCCGCGCCGTTCAGCGCGCATGCCAGTCAGATTTGAATTTGGAAGCGCCGGTCAGGAATGACCGGTGCTTTCCAAGTGTCCATCTATATCAACAATGGCTACTAGGGGTTGGGAGAATTTAACGGCGGCCGATAATGTATAATAGTTTCGGCGCCTAAGAGGGGTTACTAACAACAGGGGTGGATATTTACACATTCGGATCAGGGGGGACGCAAAAGGTGTAAATACAGGGCAATGGCTATTATATGCAATGGGGATTAACTGGGGTACTTTAGTCTAGGCTACAGGGCAGTCATGGCATGGGGGATTTATACAGGAATCTAGGTAGGGGGATATACATGTATAAATACAAGCATGGCATGGTTATGTACAACAATCAAACTTCAGATAGTGAGTACACAAGGCAAAATGGAATATCACAAGCAATTCATCACGACGAAACACAGACACGGACGTAAATATCTACAGGACATACGAACATGTGGGGAAATCGACGGATGATGGGAAGCTAAATGATATGAAATAAATCACCACTCTTACCTTGACCAGGGAACGGGTTGAACACAAGAATATTAGCTGAGCTCAGAGGTCGCAACGTGGATGCGGACGTGTCTCAGCAGGCGGTGTGTGTTGTCTTGGGCTTGCCGAAGTAGACTGACGAAACTATACTTTAGTTTTTCGAAAGTCTGGTCCCGGATCACGTGGGACTATACGGAGGGGCGGGGCTTGGATCGCCTGGTCAGCGGGCAAGTGAGGGAATTGCCGCGAGCAGGGCCAGAGGTGAAGAGTCCGCTTGTGACAGTAGTGTTTGCACGATTTTAATTGCTAATTCCATTGCACCAGACTGCAGCATGGAGCGTCAAGCGCAAAAATCAATCAGTAGGGAGAGAGCACTTCTGAAATAAAATCGTAAAATCAAAAGATCAGCAATGTCATCATCATAGGACAGAAACAATTTTGTGAGAACGGCACTTGCTTTGACTTTGAATTGTGCAACTTTGTCCTTTTTCTTTACACAGCATGATGTAATTATACAAAATAACAGGAGGCTCATAGCCCTGGGAGCTCTATAGCCCCAAAAGTAGGGATTTAGGGTCGGGAGAGGGGGGTTGGGATACACATAGTATTGGTACCATGAACGGCATTGTATAACACTGCAGCTGCATTATAATACGAAGATGCGAAGAAAAGTCAAAACCCCCAAAATACTATGCCGTATCTGCAGGACGAAGAATAGGAATTTTTTTACGGTGAAATGATTGCCATTGTCAATTGATCATTATAGAGGGGCTGAGTTCAAATCTTATAGTTGTTTGGAGGAAGCCAAAATAGCAATGGCATCAAGGGGTTTTCCAGATCCTGTCATCATTGGTGATGACGAAAAATTTATTGTTTGTAGTAGGCTTATTGAAGTGTCATACGCTCTTAAAAACATGAAAAATGAATCAGCGCCGGGCCTTGATGGATTAACAACAGAATTTATGAAAGTCTTTTGGCAACAGTTAAGAGGCCCGATAATTAAATCCCTCAATTCCTCCTTTGAAAACGGATCGTTAACTTTCAGCCAGTCATCCGCCATCAAAACTCTTATTCATAAAGGAAAAGACTTTTCAAAAAGTCATTTGTCTAACTGGAGGCCTATTTCATTAACAAATACTGACTATAAAATATTCGCCAAGTGTATGGCAGTTAGACTGAACGGTGTGATTCACTCAATAGTCAATGAAGATCAAGTAGGATACATAAAAAGAAGAAATAGTGCGTGCAATTTAAGATTAATTGATGATGTCATTGACTATTTACGATTAAAAAATAAACCTGGCCTGTTATTAGCTGTGGACTTTACTAATGCATTTGATAGCATTTCCAGAAAATTTATTATTACTGCCTTTCGAAAATTTGGGTTTGGGACTCAATTTATCCGGTGGGTGTCTATGTTAATGTGTAACTGTAGAAGTCGCATTGGCTACAACGGCTGGATATCAGAAGACTTTGACGTTAACCGTGGTATACGGCAAGGTTGTCCGTTCTCGCCCTTGGCTTTCGTGCTGGCTCTAGAGCTCTTCGCAATCAAAATACGTGCTGGTCATAATGTTAAAGGTATAAATATTAAACACGCAACTGAGCCAGAAGATATTAATAGAATTTTGAAAATAATTTTATATGCCGACGACATAACCCTTTTTTTTTTTTGAGAGACGCAGCAGATTTAGACGTTGTGCTGACTAGTTTAGACTGTTTTAAACGGATATCTGGATTAGTCATAAATAGAAACAAATCGGAGGCTATGTGGTTGTGGTCTAACAGAACAAACGTAGCAGCAGGGTATGGTCTGCGTTGGGCAAATACAGTTAACATTTTGGGAGTATTATTTTCTAATGCGTGTCCGGCATCTTCAATTGAAGCGAACTGGAAAGAAAGAATGAGAAAAATAAAACAAACAATCTTTAATTGGGAAAAACGTAACTTTAGTATACTGGGTAAAATTTGTGTGATAAAAAGCTTCTTAGCTTCTCAGTTCATCTATGTAATGAAAGCTCTATGTATGCCAGAAAATGTACTAACTGAGATTAACACTTTGTTCTACAGATTTTTGTGGAGACGGAAAAATTGTAATAAAAGGCGTTTGAAAAGATTAAGAGAAGTGTCTTAATAAATGAACCATCCAAGAGCGGTATTAAGATGGTAGACATTAAACTCATGCAACAATCATTTCAATGTGAATGGCTGTACAAGTTATCAAAATCTTAAACGGATTGTAAATGGTCCTGGATTCCTCAAACGTATTTTTCTGTGTTTGGAAAAAATATGTCTTTTTTAAACTCTACTGTTGGTAAAAAGTTTAAAGGTTTGGAAGAAATTCCTCTGAATTTTGGGTGCGAGCCGTACGTGTTTGGTTAAGTCATAATATTGTGCACACACTTACTACTGTTAATTCAGAGTGCTTGTGGAATAATGCAAACATTATTTATCAAGGGAAAGTGATATATTTTAAAGATTGGGCATCAAAAGGAATAACATGTGTCAATGATGTAGTACAAAACAAGTCTGTGCTTTCGTTTCTACAAGTGGAAGATCTGCTGGGGAACTGGCCTGCCTCGTTCCTTCAGTACACAGTGGTTAGAGCAGCAGTATCGGCCTACCTCACAACACAGCCTGCTGGTAACGACAGTAAGAATTACGATGACATTACGCTAGTCTTTAATGACTTGTGCTGTAGCATTGCGAAAACGTTTCGTCAGACTTTTATAGAAGAAATATACAGTGTCCCTTGCTGTGAACACTTTTGGCAGTGTAAGCTTGGCGTCAGTATCAACAATAAACACTGGGAGTTAGCCAGAAATACAACTGGTGAAAGTAGGCTGAGAGAATTACAATGGAAACTGCTACATCACATCTACCCTACCAATATTTTACTGTTTAAGATGGGTTTAAATATTGACAATAAATGCTCATTTTGCAGTCACGAAGTAGACTTTATTGAACATTTTTTCTTTCATTGCCGCAAGATTTCCGCAGTGTGGAAATGTGTGGAAGGAGCGGTTAACAAGAAGTTCGATATACGTGTTCGTTTGTCTGCAACTGACGCTTTGCTTGGTGTTTTGGAAAAAAACGTGGACTATCAAAAGATTGCTCTGAAATACTTTAAACTTTCTCATCCTCATAGCAAAAATGTGTATTGTAAAATTTCGATATGGTAAATCTATTTTGATAGAACGAATTTGTGAATATGAAATGTTACTAAGAAATGCTGCACCTTAAACAAAAAAGGAAAAAGGGAAAACAAAAAGGAAAAAAAAACGAAAAAAGAAACGGGAGGATGGAGAGAAAAGGGAAAATGGAGGGGGGGGGGGGGAGTAAAGGGGAGAGGATAGTATAAGGAGACGCCGAATTGCGTCACGGAGTTTGTACATTTGCCAACTGTTCATAAATATCTTGTTATTGTTAATGTTTAAGTTCTCAGTCTGGGATATATTCTTCTTGTGTATAACGTATTATTCCTTTACACAATTTCTTCATTGATTTTTGACCTCTTCTATCTATTGGGCCGCCGCCTTCGACATCATGAAGATTTTGCAGCCAATTAGGCATCTTTAAATCCACAATTCATTGTATGTGGGATACTCTTAAGGGATTATTTTCATTCAGCTTTTGTTTAGGGATTTTTTTCTTGTGAATGTACGGGATTTTTTATTTTGAATTTTGTAAAATGTAGTTCCTACAATAAGATGCCACAATGGAGATAATATGACGTAGGGATGTGGAAAAAAAAGAAGTAGGAATCCCTTTTCATTGGCATGCATATTGAAATGTGGGTCTGTGTTTTAAATGAAATGAATTAGTATTATATAATGCAGCTACCGTTTGAAGATCTGCTCATGGTGCTGGCCAATTGCTTCTTTTTTCACAATGAGAATAGCAGATGTGCAGGTTTTTATGGGTTGAATGGCCATCATCAGCATAAAATAAAACAAGATCTTACCTTTTTTTTCCTTCTAGTGTTTATATTGCATTTTATTTTTAACGTCCGTCTTCAGATCCCTAAGATCTTGTTAAAAATTCATATCAACCTTTAATCCTGTTGGTATTACTACTAACTGTAATATTATGCTTAGTTGAATATTATGTCACAATAATGTGTCAAAATTTTTGTGTTCTTGAATAATGTTATTCATACTTGTCTGGTAGGGCATGTTCTTAGAATTTCTCATTTGGACTGTGACATTATAATGTCTTAAAAAAATATAAAGAACATATTAGCTGATAATGAACTGATGCTGAAAAATTGCATATATTATATCGTGTAATCACATAGAAAATGTGTTATAATTGTGATCATAGTATGCGATGTACTTTAAATATTATGATGTTGATATAAATAAAATTGACTAATAATGTAAAACTAATACCAGTGCAAAAGGCAAGGAAGTATTGAACGGAGCATTAGATGTTGAAAGATGTCATAATTGCAGCATTTTTTGGGTAATGTTGATTGGTGTTTTTATGGTTTTCTATTTGAAATAATAATGTATTGTATCATATTTGTATTAAATTGTATTGCATTGTAAACTAAAATTTGTTTGTTGTTGCTGCTGTATTCTTTTTCTTCAATTTTGTTTTCTTTTAATTATTATTATTATTATTTATGATATATTTATTTATTTATTAGTATTTTCTTTTTCCACCTTATCATTTATATATATTATTTTGTTTCTTTGTTTTATAGTCTAAAATCCCATAATTTAAGAACAGATTTTAAATAAATTGATTGAATTAAAAAAATTGGTTGTAGTCTTACTGGCAACACTGTTCCCAAAACAAAATACTATGAGCGTTCTTCCAGTCTTGGTCAAAACACTCGCAACAGTTCAACAGTTGAGTCAAAGCTGATAGTAGATTTTGCTCAGAAAAGCAACTACAAAAAACGATTATCATATCGTTTTCTGAAAACCACCACCAAATATCACACCACAAAATCTACACCTTGTCAGCATCAGTTTCGCAAGGACAAACGTTGCTATCAAGCTGAGTCCCCATCCAGTCAAGTGTTGGAAAAGAATAAAATGCACCTACTTGTCTCTCAGGTTGTTTACCATGAGCTGTTTCAAAATTCAGTCAACGGTGCCATAAAAGAATGTCTTCTGTTTGATATGGATACTATAAAAACTCAAGTTTAAAATGAAGTTAAAGTCTCTCTTTCATATTCTTCTGCAACCCTGAAAGAAGAAACTGAACAACTAAAGAATGCTATACAATCTGCCAATGCTGAAATTCACAAATTGTCATCGCTTGTTGGTGACCAAAAGAAACAGCTTCGTGATGTGGTCATCGTCAAAACTGAATTGGAAAACGAAATAGAAAAATTAAAATTAAGAGTCTCGGAGAAATGATCTGTCATATTTTCGCCTTTATGCTGAACAGCAAAAAGGCTACAAGATGAAAGATCATCTTCACAGCCATCACTGAAAACTTCCGTTGACTCTGCAACTGAATCAACCCCCTCTTCATCTACTAACACTGCATCCGCTCATTACAAATCCACTTACCTGGAATTAGCAGCTGCACATAATTCCATTCATGATAAAGTGCAAGGCGCATCAAAGTGTATACAGATTTCAGAACGCTTCAGTTCTAGCATGCAAAACATACGCCAATGGCAACATCATCAAAGTTGCCTGCTCCAGTTAATACCACTGTTCTATCCATGCCACTACATGCCGTGGAGCGAACTAAATCCCTTCAGGCTGAATTGAGTCCAGTTGTGCAAGGGTCCTGCTCATCGTTTTCTACAAGCAGAATTCCTGTACAGATCGGAAAAAGCCAATCATCTTATGACAAGAAATCCTCTTTCACTGATAAACTCTCTCATGAGTCTTTAGGCCACCCATCTACTGACTACGTCAAATTTGGAGACAGTACGCTGAACAAACTAAACCCTCAAAACATTAATACTGGCGAGTTCTGTGCTGTACAGAATGTCTCTGCTTCAGGCCTCGGTGTACGTTCTCTGACTTGTTGGCTACAGTCTCAACAACCCTGTCCTTACGTCTCACGTGTGGTTACCCACTCACGTTGGTGTCAATGACTGTAAAGGGGGCGTTATCGAGCTTGCCCAGTGGTTGTCCCTTATCAATGCACTGATCACTGTCTTTCCCTCAGCCCAACTGATCCTTTCATCTATTCTACCCGCCAAAGGCAAAAACAACATCAACGCTGTCATCAAAAAATCTAATGAAAATTTGCTAATCGTATGCTCTGATTAATGCTGCATGTTTGTCAACAATCACAGCACCTTCCTAACCAGAAACCAGGTTCCTAAATAAGATCTATATGAGGACTTGCTGCATCCGAGCCTCAAAGGACTTCTCAAACTTGCTCGCAACTTCAAATATCCGCTTCCTGTCCAGAAACAGAGTGAAAACAGAAACAGCCATGCACAGAGGCTTCATCATTTGCAGAATCATATTCATCTCCATCCCCAAAAACAATTACAGCAGCAAGAACAACCCCAGTTGGAGCAACAATGCCATCATCAGCAGCATGTTCTGCAGCAGCAGCAGCAAGTTCAGCAGCAAGAAAAACCTCAGTTAGAGCAACAATGCCATCAGCAGCAGCATGTTCTGCAGCAACTACAGCAGCAGCAAAAGCAACTTCGGCAGCATTTACAACTTCAAACGCAGCAGCAACAATTGCAGCAGCAGCAACAACTGCAGCAGCAACAACAACTTCAGCTGCAAGAGCAGCAACTACAACAGCAGCATTCTCATATGGCGCAAGATGAGTGTCAGCCGTTTGATCATCATATGCAACAATCTGTAACTCTGTCACGTGGGTTTTATGGGTTGCTGGGCTCTGCACAATGGAATGATGTAAACCTCACGCTTTATCCTATGGGGACCGCTAGTGAGTCACCCTGTGGATTACTTTAATAAATTTATTTATTTAGCTCGGTCTGTGTTAAGGCTGGGTTACAGAGATAGATAGAAAAATGGTAAAAGATTACTGTCACACTAGCTTTCACACGGCTATGAATCATATGTAGTC
>CM072516.1:7678634-7701134 GCA_036898135.1 Oncomelania hupensis
CGTTGAGGTAGCTTCTGGTACACGATGTGTTGTCGTGTAGTTTGGTCCCTTGCCACGCTGTGGTGTCTTGCAGGGGTTTTTCCGGGGTTGCTCCCTCAGCCTTGTGCTGTAGGGGCTAAACAGCCAACTTGGTTTTCCTGTGGAGTTGGGCGCACGGGATAGCTCGCCTGCTCGTCTGTAATATAAGAGGCAAAATTCTGCACAACCCTGAATAATCGGTTTGTGCAGAGCGTCTCACTGAAAGCCAAAGTAGCCCTCAGTGATAGCTCCACATCTCTATATATAAGCGACGAACATTCTGCTACGTCCGTGGTCCACTGGAATCTCAACTCTAATTTCCTATACATACATAAATATAAATCGTGGCTAACTACACACATACAGAATTAATAATAATATAAACATTCACTGGTACAGCCACTGGTCTGCAAACATACATATAGGTTCAACAACAGTGGTTCTGTCAGGTATACAACATGGCGGCGCAACCGGTCGTGTTTCGCCACGTGGTCACGCAAATTCGGATTAACAAGTCAAATCTATGCATGGCAAATTCTACAAACATAATTTCAACAATAATATAAATATATCACGATGAAACAGAAGTATGTTCATTTACCTGTTTGACAAAGTCAGGCCTCGTGGCTACTTGAGTGAATTCTAAAATTCACAAGTCCTGTTTCCTGGTCTATGAGTGAAGATAGTTCTCTGCTCCGGTCTGTGTTAAGGTTGGGGTACAGAGATAGATAGAAAAATGGTAAAAGATCACTGTCACACTAGCTTTCACACGGCTATGAATCATATGTAGTCCAGCCACTTGATAACAGTTAAAAATCACACATTTATTTCTTCTACTCTATACAAGATCTTCGATGTGCTAATCTACCTTAAAATGTAATAAGTCAATGCAAATAATTCGATCGCTGATAGTCTAGGCAGCTGTTATGTCTTCATCGGGCACTGGCTTCTAGATTTCATGAAGATTGGACTACTGTGGTCCGTTTTACTACAGTTCTGAAGAGTGGACTACTGTGGTCCTTTTGCTATCAGTTTGGGTGCACTTTTGCTTATGCACTTAACTGCAGTATGGTGTGTTTGAAGTCCTTCGTTGAGGTAGCTTCTGGTACACGATGTGTTGTCGTGTAGTTTGGTCCCTTGCCACGCTGTGGTGTCTTGCAGGGGTTTTTCCGGGGTTGCTCCCTCAGCCTTGTGCTGTAGGGGCTAAACAGCCAACTTGGTTTTCCTGTGGAGTTGGGCGCACGGGATAGCTCGCCTGCTCGTCTGTAATATAAGAGGCAAAATTCTGCACAACCCTGAATAATCGGTTTGTGCAGAGCGTCTCACTGAAAGCCAAAGTAGCCCTCAGTGATAGCTCCACATCTCTATATATAAGCGACGAACATTCTGCTACGTCCGTGGTCCACTGGAATCTCAACTCTAATTTCCTATACATACATAAATATAAATCGTGGCTAACTACACACATACAGAATTAATAATAATATAAACATTCACTGGTACAGCCACTGGTCTGCAAACATACATATAGGTTCAACAACAGTGGTTCTGTCAGGTATACAACATGGCGGCGCAACCGGTCGTGTTTCGCCACGTGGTCACGCAAATTCGGATTAACAAGTCAAATCTATGCATGGCAAATTCTACAAACATAATTTCAACAATAATATAAATATATCACGATGAAACAGAAGTATGTTCATTTACCTGTTTGACAAAGTCAGGCCTCGTGGCTACTTGAGTGAATTCTAAAATTCACAAGTCCTGTTTCCTGGTCTATGAGTGAAGATAGTTCTCTGCTCCGGTCTAGCTGTGTAGACTTCGGTGTCTTTCGTAGCACTGACTTAAGCTATGCTAGGTTTTGACCCAGTCAGTACCGGCTCTAACCGCTCTGCCTGCGTCCCATTGGTTAAAACTTTCAGATTCAAGGCCCACAGTGCTGACGTCACTAACTGCCTGCGTCAAGCTCGCAGTGTGTGTACCTCCTATACTGTAATCAGCTGCTGTGTAATACTCTAACTTTCTAAAGTTACAATGACTAAACAAGGCTAAATAGTAACTTAAGCAGAGTAAAACTAGTCATCTCGTCACAACATCCCACGCAGGGGACGCTGATGCTATACTCTAATTTATCGAACCCCCGTTTACAAAAACAAAATAGAATACAAACATCATTATAAATTATCAACAAAACACATACATATAAAATGCCTACATTGCTAAATAATAACATCATAGGAAGCCCTAGTGACCACCTGGCAGAAGGAGTCCAATATTCCCAAGCTGATCCAACAGACTTCACACACAAATAAGGAGTGTTGCCCCGGGAGAGTTTTCAAGAAAAAAGGTAGGTGACTGGTCTAGCGAAGAAGAAGATAGTATAGCAGATTGATAGAACAGAGCAGGAATGAGAAAGAACAAATGAGAAAGACAGCGACAGCGACAGTGGGAATTTTAAAGCAATAAATTTCCAGAAAGTGGGGATACTATTTATCCTGAAGCCCCCGGCACCCCAACGGGGGAAGGGGTGAGAGGAGGGAGGGGGGGGGGCTTAAATTGTATGAAACCATAGATACAGAGAGAGAGGATCGCTAACTCCCTGCGCGCTAACACTATCAGCGCTGAGCGAAGTGCCGTTTGTAGCAGACGGCCTCGCTGAGTTCATTCGGCATTTCCGGTACATCTTGTTTACACTTTTCAAAGCGTGTGTCGAAGATACTTTGAAGGTACGTTTTTGCGTCTCATTTCTTCACTTTTTAACATAGAAGGATTCTTGGAATTAAAGTTTTGCACTTAGAAATAATCAGATGTATGTTTGGCGTGAATTAAATTGGAAGCAAGTAAGGATTTTGCCAGAAAAAAGACTGGTATATCAATCGTGGCCACTAGGCTGATCTACATAAGAAGAAGAAGGCATTATCTCAAAGTAAGTTATGTGATTATTGGTTGCAGCCTTCTAATCAACGCTCAAACTTTGACAATGATATGGATAGCTAAATATAATTTCTGTATTTCAATCGACAGGAAATGGAATGCAATGATGTCGAAAATGCAACAGCCAGTCAACAAACAAGCTGCCTTCAAAACATGTAAGTTTTTTTGTGTGTGTTTTTTTAATTTTTTTATTACGTAGGTTGTTGATATCCAATAGACTGGAAAACGAATAAAATCAAAGTGGTATGCTCATTGTTTGATGTGTATTTAACCAAAAAATATTAATCATAGCATTATAATTTTAAAAAATCTACTACTACTACTGCTACTTCTACTACTAAAGGCTGTTTCAGTACAGTAATTATTGATCAAGTTTTTATTTTCTATATCAATTTGTGATCTTCTGTATTATAAGTCTGATAATATGAAGTGAAAATAAATTGGTATTACCTAACCGTTACTCCTAGTTGTTGTTTTTCACTGTATAGGCAGGTACTAATAGTATAATGCACAAAACAATGCGGTTTTTCATTTTATTTCATGCTGTCATAACACATTGCAAGCATTAACTTTTATCATTTTTAAAGACATATGTTGTGGAATAATATTTTTAGAATTTGAATGTATTATTTTCTTTAAGATATCTAAAACTTATGCACAGTACAAGAAAAACAACAACAATGCATAATTTCATAAATGTAAAACATTTACAAATTTGCTTGTGCCGACTCTAAATGCTTGACAATTTATACTATTCATTTATGATTTGCAGGTGACAATTGACATCATCAGTGCAGCGTGCAGCAAACTTGCAGAAGATGAGAGCATGCCAAGTGAAGTGCGCTATGCCTGTCAGCATTGTGACAGTAAGTGGTTGTTTTTTGTCTAGATTCCCCAGGAAAACGTGTTAAATGGGTTCCACTGTATTTACATTATTTATGTAGTTTTTTTTAAGGAACAATAATAACAACAAAAATAACTTTAATCCCAATTAATTTTTTCCTTTTGTTTCACAGAACAAGCAGTACTGCGCAAGATGCAGTTTTTGGATGAGTGCTCTGTTCCCATGGGACGGTTCGTAGAAAGCAGTAAAGAAAAAGCATGGGCCAATTTCTACACTGCTGTGGCCTTGGACAACAACACAGGTGAACTGGATGCCATGCTGGCAGGAGGGGCATCTTTTTTGTGTCTTGAGGCTTTTGCCATGCTGCTTGAGCCAAGCCACCAAGATGAAGCAGTTGAAGTTGAAGCTGTGAGTGACAGGGAAAAAGACATTCTGAGCTATGTTGGGGGAGCAGTTCTGCAAAAGGTGAAGCAGAAGGCATATAGGATGACAGGTGCAGGTGCGAAGGGGGCCATTCTGAAGTTCATTGAGGCACTGACCTCTACAACATGCAAGGAAGGAAGCATGACAGCCATTCTGGACAGAGGGGGCTTATGTTGACCACAGAAAGTGAGCTTATGTTTCTAGATTTGGAGTCTGCATTTCGTCAGATGTTTAAGGGAAATGTAGCCCAGATGTCTGTACACAGGTACTTTGAGGCATGCCAAGAGTCTTTGTCATCAAAACTGTTCAAGTCTTTGTACAGAAAAGACATTGAGGACAAACTTAAAGACAAACTACTGAAAGATGTGATTTTTATTTACTTCAAGATAAGAGCACATCACAAATGCAAAACCTACATTGACGAAGTCCTAAGAAAGTCGCACAGAGAGAAAAGAGAAAAAGCTCTAAGAGACTGAAGTAGAATTTTGCCCAGGTCTATGTGTGCTTGATTAATAAGCCAATACTGTACATAAACTTATGTAGACAATACATATTTTCAGTTTGAATGTAAATTGCATTTGATGTCACATAGCTAAGAATTTTTTCTTGATATGTTATCTTTCTGCTCGTGTTTGATTAATACCGGTAAGCCAAGTGATGCATTAAGTTACTTATATGTAGGCAGTACATATTTTTTAGTGTGAATGTGAATTGCTTTTGATGTCACATACTGACACAGCAAATACATTTTTCTTGATATTTTTTATGTCATCTTACAGTTATCTTGTTTACATTTAAGTTAATGAAAAGAAAATGTTAAAAACACTCCTTGTGCATTTTGGTGTGATTAAATTAATTAATAGTCTATAAGTTATCATGTATAATATACACAGTAACTTTTTGTGTAAATGCTCCTCTCTCTCTCTCCCCTGTCTCTCTTCCCCTCCATCCCCCCCCTCTCTCTCTCTCTCTCTCTCCCACACAAATAGACACAAACAATCTGGAAAAAAGACTTAAAAGTTTGTCGTCATCAATGTTATATTCATATATCAAACATTCAGAGCTCCAATAAAAATATCAGTGAACAAATGCATAATTACAATGTCATTTGATAGCAAATATGTCATGTATACAAGTCAGTCATTGTTCTTTAGTACTATCCAAGGACTGGGTAGACGAGCCGCATCTTTCCGGACTTCATCAAAGCTGTAGTATGCCACGATCCTTGGGATGGGTGGAGCAGGTCTCTCTGTCTGAAAAAAATGTACACACAAGCAGTGATTATTATGTTTTTACTTTGAATTATTGACAGACTACTATTACTAATGTGCAATTACTAGAGCTGGCGGTACAATGCGCTATGACTTGCCACTGTACAGTATACCGGTAAGTTTGCTGGTGTACCGGTATACCGGAACAAACTCTAAAGGCAATGCCATCAGTCAAAAACACTATTTTTCTTAATGATGTTAACTGGTGCTTGTTCGCATAAACTGAAAGTGAATTTAATATCAAACGTTTAACGTCATACTAATTTACTCAACCACTTTGGCATCTAGCTCTCACCCACCCTCCCCCTCCACTCCAAACTCACTCTCTCTCCCTCCCTATCTCATACGCTCTGTCTGGTGCCTCGTGCCACTACTCCATGGCAAAAACCTCACAATTTTGGAACATTATTTTAATTTTAATAAAAATAATAAAAATAATAATAATAAAATTAATATAAATAAAATTAATAACAATACTACTACTACTACTACTACAGTGGAACCCAGTTAACACGTTTTCTTGGGGATACATCATATTTGACTGTGTTAACCAGATTTACTTGTTAACCAACATGGCTTATATAGTAGAAACCCTTGCTGGGGAACAGAAAATTTGCTCGTGTTAAGCAGAAAAACTTGTTATCCATAACTGTGTTAACAGGGTTCCACTGTAACACTACTACTAATAATAATAATAATAAAACATGTAATAATTATACTATAAATAAACTATAAATTAAAAAAAGAATGAATTTGCTTTTTTTTTTTTTTTACTGTTGAAGATATATATCCCCTTTCAAAAGAAATAGAAAACCCTGTTTACATGGGAGGGCCTAAGCAGAACATGGTGACATCAGCAAACTGTTTTGACATTCTTTGTATCATAATATTGCTTATTTACCGAATACGAATAGATGTGGTGTATGCTTAGCTACAGTACAACTAATATTAACATGAAAAGTTGCATAGTGAGGCTAAAATCAGATTTGGCAATGAAGTGGTGAATAGTATAGGCCTACTCACTGGAGATTTCCTCGGAGGTGTCTTTAAAGATTCCACTGACTTTTGCGGCATCCATAGAGAAGGAAGACTGCCTGACCACAAGAGAACGACGCCCATTTTCTGTGGAAGAAAATCAATTAGGAAAACATTAATGATTAAGCTATAATAAATTGTATGATATTTTCATTAATTCTAATTGTGTAACTAAATTTATCACAATAAAAAACTGAAAAAAATTTAATTCCAGCAACACTCTTCTACCCATATCATGAAAAAAACCTCCCTCCCATAGAGATCTACTCCTAATTATTTTAATGAAGCCAAACATTTTAAGCATGGATAATTATTAATCTTAGGCTAGACTCTATGTTCAAAGCCTTTTCATCTCATGTGTTTTGTGTTGAATTATTTCATTAAACACAAAAGCAATAAGAACACTTTTCACATGTTTCTATCATCACATTTATTTTTTGCTGCTATTTGTGTGTTTGTCTGTGCGGTACACATGGTGTGTGTGGGTGTATGTGTGCGCTTTGATCTCTGCGAGGGAAAGCGCCTTATAAATAAATAAATAAATAATAATAATAATAAGTAGCCTTTACTATACTGGCTATAGGCCTACAAATGATTGATTTTCAAGTTAAGCCTATTTCAGTCAAGCCTTTTCATGATGATGAAGCTTAGGTCTACTGTCGAAATCTCAAAGTCAAAGACATTTATTAATTTAGCCTATAATCAAAACCGATTTCTTTATTTCAGTAAAACTACTTGGATGTCGGTGGATTGGCTAATTAGGCCTACAATTCATGATTTTAAATCAAAGCCAAGGGTGTAGATCTGCCGAGTCTCGAAGTTTTAATAAGTAGATTAATAGGCATACTAATAGGCCTACTCGTGCTACGCGTAACCTATTATTAGAAGGAAATTGTTATAATTATCTCTTCTAGAACAGAAATAACAATTAGACGTACACACTAAACAGCCAAAAAAGGGTTTGATAAATATGTTCTACCGATATACTTACTGTTTTCTTGAAAACAGTCGGGCGTGAAGTGTCTTGACTTGAACAAATTGTCGCTCTCTCAAAGTCTCATTGTTGAAGGAATGAAGCTTGGGTCGCTTCGATTAATGTAATCGCTTTCACTAGCATTTTCCCACTCGCCATACTTTGGCTGTTGAATCTTGAAAAACGACAAAACCTTGTTTGTCCTACGATGTGTGCCGCAGCCAACTACAGCACAGTTAACGCCAGGCATGATGAAAAAAGAAGCAACGTATCTTTATTTACATTTCACATTACACGCTTTACTCGAGATGCCGGAAGTAAGAGTTGCACCGATCAGCTCTGACATGCGCAGTGGAAGTTAAAATCTCAGATCGGGGAGTTGGTTATCCTGTCTCTCTGTATCTATGATGAAACCAAGTGATATATATATATATATTTTATTTTTTTTAATTTATTTTTTTTTTAAATACGAAAATGAATGACAGATAACACAATTCCCAGTATAACAGAAAAAATCCACGATGTACACATAGCATACATTTATCATAAAAATGAAAAAAAAGTAATAGTCCATAGATGAATTTGTGGCATTGTAAAACAAAACAAAAACACTCCAACAGACTCTCCAATCAGCCGTCGTCCGCTGCGCGCGCCGTCACACGAGTCCAGTAGTATTGTCAAGGTTCATGTTGCAGTTCTGTAAGATGTGGTTCATTAATGCAATGATAAAACGAAACTTAATTTAAAACTTTAAAAGCACGCGCGCGCGTGTTTGTGTGTGTGTGTGTGTGTGTAGTTGTGTGTGTGAATGTGTGTGTGTGTGTGTGTGTGTGTGTGTGTGTGTGTGTGTGTGTGTGTGTGAATGTTTGAGTGATTGCGTGTGTATGTGGATGCATGTGCGTATGCGTGTACTTGTCTTAAAATTGTTTTGCTTTTTAAATGACATTTGATCCCTCTTAACTTGTTTTCACTGTAAATGAAATTAGAACTGCTATTATTATTATTATTATTATTATTATTATTATTATTATTATTATTATTATTATTATTATTATTATCATCATCATCATCATCATCATCATCATCATCATCATCATCATCATCATCATCATCATCATTATTATTATTATTATTATTATTATTATTATTATTGGTGTTATTATTATTATTATGTGAATAAAAATATGTTTTCTTTTTAAACCAGATTAATGCCATTACACAAGCTTTTATTCTCTTCATCTGGCCTGTCATAATTATGTTGTAACGATGTTTAGTTATTCAACTATTATTCTACTTTTAAAACTGCTGTATTTCACCAGTGACCACCATTTACACTTTACATCTTAGATAAGGCATTGTTGATCTGCCTCTTTTGGTATTAACGTCCCTCTCTTAAATTTTTTCTTTGAAATTACTCATTTATTTTATAAGTTGATTGATTGATAGACTGATTTTATACTTTTATTTGTTGGTTTGTTACCTTCACTAGGTTTACATGTTGTCTTGTTTTTACATGCAGAATATATTTATTATGCGTGTGTATCTGTGTGTGGCTGCGTGTGATCAAGCGCTTTGTGAAGCATTTTATGTTTGAATTGCGCTATACAAAATAAATTATTATTATTATTATTATTATTATTATTATTATTATTATTATTATTATTATTATTATTATTATTATTATGTGATTCAGTTTATAACTATGATGTCATTTTATATTCATTCATATGTGAAGATATGGGGCTGAAATAGGAATGTAATTCAGTTGTATAATTTGTATATCTAATGATGAATGAATGTGCAGTAATATGTTATAAATTGAAGGTGAGCTGTGATTGTAATATTACGCAATGTGTGTACGGTGTTAAAGTGGCTATAGGTATTGTCATAAGAATTGTGACAATAGTGACTGTAGTAGTGTGGTGGCATAGAGAAGACATTCTACGAAGTAAATTATCTTCAAGCACTCTGAATTATAATAATGTGTCAAGGGCACATATAGTCTCTTGAAGTATAAGAGTACGATTGTATAAATGTTGTATACAGCGGGCCAGTACGGAGTGGAACCTCGTGGTATGTGGCTGATGGAGCTGTCCTTATAGCATCATCCACGTGACCGGATGTGGACACCATCAACGCCTTCATTTCTCCTTCGTCTACCATCACTGGTGCAGACGTGCAGCAATGGTGACGAAGAACAAACTCCAGACCTATGCTACGGAACGACCTACAGTGTCTTCCAGGGGTAGCCTCTGTCTCCTAGCATCGGCTGATAATTCTGCTTCTGGGAATGTTCTGAAAATCTGTGAGTACTGTCAATAATAATCAATATTGAGATCTGGAATCTCTGTCAAGTCAAGTCGTCTATGTGATATCATTGACTGTGTCGACACTAGAGTGAAGAGTAGAGTCGAGTGACGTCTCGTGGAAGAGACAACAACCGTTGTGGTAGGGATTGACAGTACAAGTGCTGAATTTGGAAAATAGCCTATACGCCACTTATTTATTATCTGTGTGAATTGTCATATGATGATGTGAATTGCATGATTTAATGTATTGTTATTATGAATGAGTGCTAATAGTGAAACAGAGGGCAAAGAGAGATAACTGTGTAGTCTTTGTCCTTGTTTGTAAGCAAGTGTATAGTGGTGGATGAAAGAGTATAGTAAACAGAGATAGAACATACACCTTTATACTGAATGCCAGAAAGCCACATGCACACTCATTTTATTAGACTAAACGTATATATATATACCTCCCTTGGCTTGTTGTTATTCCTTGTTCCTTAATGGTTGCTGTACGGTGCTAGCCATTTGGAGAGAATTTATATTAAATTTTATAAATTTTATATATATATATATATATATATATATATATATATATATATATATATATATATATATATATATATATATATATATATATATATATATATATATATATATATATATACACACACACACACACACACACACATATATATATATATATATATATATATATATATATATATATATATATATATATATATATATTGTTACACTCCGTTTGATGTTGGTGTTTTCTATCAGTATTTGATTCAGGCCCGATGCTTGAATTCCTGATAGGTGTGTAACTCAGATTCGTTTATCCACGCAACCCGTTCAATCAGCATACAAGTCACAGAGTCGACGTATGAAGTTTTCCACTTTTATTCAGCACACATCAACAACTGCATACAATCGCCTTTTCACTCTCAACTTTTTTACTTGCCAACTCACTATCAACAACCACAAAACAGTGCGGCACATATATAGCCTCTTTCTTCTACCGAACACCCTGGATCAATCGCGTATGACGGAATTTAACCAATCGCTTCTAATTTCGTCATCACTGACTTACGTCATACATCTGTCTAAACATTCCAGGAACGTTCTCAAACTTCGACATTTATCAGGAAGTTTCTATCGACAGTAAACACGCGAATCTAGAGAATTCTCTAATAATATCGACTAACGAAAATTATCAACGTTATACAAAACTTCCTCTAACCACAACGCAAACTCAAATCAAAGGTAAATAAACTCTATTATTGAATACTTTGCAAATCGAAACGATTAGATCTATCGTGCGCGTTTCAGACATGCTATCGTTCGCGTCTCAACGTAACATAACCCCCCACTCAAGAAGAAATTTACCCAATTTCTTTCAACAACGTTGGAACGTAATGCACAAACAAAGTCCAGAATTAAAACTTATTTCAGACTTTCTGAATACTGTCAATGTGCTCAGTCTATCCACACAGAGTCAATGGTTTTCATCTTCAAGTCTGTCTGGATATTGCCAATGTTCTCAGTTCATACACACAAAGTCAATGTTCTTTCATCCGCAAGGAAACGATACCCTCGTCCGTTACGGTTGTCATCGGCCCAGGGTCAAAGACAATGATCTCGTGGGCTTCCCTGGAATCAGTGCATCCTCCGTTGTCTCCTTCTTCCATCGAACGTCCGATGAAGTCGACGTTGTCAGCTCCCAGAATGCACTTGCTGGGTCTCACGGTCAGGTTGGCTTAAGCGAGACGGTGGAACAGCTCCCTCAAGGTCTGCAGATGCTCCTTCCAGGTCTGGGTGTGGACTTCATGTTCGACCAAAGTCGTAGAGCCTGGGAATCGCTGAAGCTATGGGGAAACTCGCCCATAAGGTCCTTGAGCTCCATCTTTTGACCTTCCGTCAAGATTGGTCCTAGCTTAACATCATCGATGCCTTCTTTGCTGTGGAAGTCTCCCAGTTCCAACATATCTTCGCTGTCAAAGCTGTCGTCGATCACAGCTGCTGCGGCTGCGTGTACAGTCTCTGATGGCCTTTCCACGTACAGCTTAAGGAGGTTGGCGTGGTATATCTTGGAATGCTGGCCGACCTTCACCTTGTAGTTGTTGATTCCCACCACGGTCTCCACTTCGTACGGGCCTTTCCACTGCATCAGCAACTTATTATGATCGGTAGATAGCAGCACCAGCACTTTGTTGCCAGGTTTGAACTTCCTGTTCACAGCCCTACGATCATAGTAGTGCTTTCCACAGTCCTGGGATTTCTTCAGGTTTTCTCTGGTTTTCTCTTTCTTTTCTTTTAGGGGTGTCGGATAGTGCAGTGGTTGGAGCACTCGCTACTGTGTCGAAAGTGAAGCACCGTCCGGTGCGGTTAGCACTTGGATGGGTGACCGCTAAGGTGTGAAGCGACAAACAACAACGCCCCCAGTTGACTCAACTGTGATTGAGTACCTACTCTCTTGAGGGTGGGGAAGGTAAAGCAGCGAGGGAGAGAGTTGGGCATCACCCTCATTACGCTGGCCCAAGATAAGTGTGATCTCCAACATCACGCTCCCCTACGGCCACAAGGCTATGGGACTACCTTTACCTTTACCTTTACCTTTACCTTTTTTCTCTGGCTATCTCGAGAGTCTGCTCCAGCTTCTCCCGTAGCTCAAACACGTACTGGTAGCTGTTCTTCACCTCTGGGGTGTCCACTTCTTTCGTCCACAGTTCTTTCAGGATGTGCATCGGCCCTCGGATGGTTCTTCCGTACAGCAGCTCGAACGGAGAAAAGCCGGTGGACTCCTGCGGCACTTCTCTGTAGGCGAACAGTAAGGCGTTGATGTAGCGATGCCATTGTCTGGACTGCTCACTGCACAGTTTCTTCAGGGTGGACTTCAGCGTAGCATTGAACTTTTCGACAAGCCCGTTGCAAATCGGGTGGTAGGGAGTCGTAGTCAAATGCCGGATGCTCAGCAGTCTGTTGACCTCCTTCATGCAGTCAGATACGAACTGCGTCCCTAGGTCTGTCAGAATTTCTTCAGGCACTCCAAGTCTGCTGAATATGTCCACCAGCGCCTCTGCAACAGTCTCAGTGTCAATCTTTTTCAGTGGCACTACTTCTGGGTACCGAGTCGCATAGTCCACTAAAGTCAGTACCCACCGATGACCTTCTTCACTCGGAGGTCTTATTTCGGCGATTAAGTCTAAGGCCACCCTCTTGAAAGGTCGGTCGATCAAAGGCATCCTCTGCATAGGCACTTTCGGGACCCTTCCTCGATGCATGGTCTTCTGGCAAATGTCACATGATCGGCAGAAACGGTTGATGTTCGCATGAAGTCCTGGCCAGTAGAACACCGCCTGGATTCTGTCTGACGTCTTCTTGATGCCTAAGTGACCTCCCATGATGGAATCGTGATCTACTTCCATCACTTGGCGCCTTAGAGGTAACGGTACCAAGACTTTACGTAGTGGTTTCCCTCCGTTGACCCTCGGGTGCTGGAAGATTCTGTACAGGATCTTGGCCTTCACCTCAAAATAGACCGTGCCACTGCCTTTGGTCACGTTGTCTTGGCGGTTCCTGTACTTGTTTAAAGTATTATCAGCTTCCTGGAGCTGGATCAGCTTATCTCTGTCCACGATGGCAGCTTTGGAGTTGTCGGCGACCTTCAGTGGCGTAGACGTCTTGTCTCTCTTGGCCTGGGCCCTGGTAGTAACAGCACCGACGATCTCTGGTCGGCAGGGCTGAGCCGGAGTAGCCACATTGTCCCGTAGCAGCTCTGTAAGGTCTCCATCGGGAAATGGCAATGGATCCTCCTCCACAACTTCGACACGTTGGGTTGAGGCAGGACTCCATTCTGAATCGGGGTCGTCGGGTCGTCTCGCGCCGTCGATATTCACGATCATCAAATCATACAGCGGCTTCTTCAAGCAAACCGCTTCTACTTCGCCTATGTAGAAAGGGGTGCTGACTTGAATCTTCGCAACTGGCGCTTTCACACATTTGCTGTCGGCCATAAGTGTCCATTTTGAATCGCCAGTGAACTGTTCTTTAGCGATTAGATCTTCTCTGACGATGACCCCACTGCAGCCAGAGTCTCTTAGGACAGTCACTTCATGATTTCCGACGCGTCCCTTGGAAACAGGCATGTTCTGGACGGTCACCGCTGCGCTGGCGACGACGGGGATGGATTTTCCGTTGGCAAGGAGAAGATGGCCATCGGTCATGCACTTTTGCACGTCCACAGGAGTAGCTGTGCGCTCGGTCTCACTCGGAAGAATGACGCTTCCGCCACACACTTGATGGTCAGATCTACTGTTTTGCCGTTGATTGGAGAACCGCCTCTGCCGGTTGCCCGCCGCTGCATTGTCCGTATTGCTCCGCTGTCCGCTACTTTTGTTTTGAGGACAGTTAGCCGCTCTGTGGTCTGTAGCGTTGCAGGTGAAAAAGCCTCTTGAATGCCCTTCCCTGGGAGGTGGCGTGGAGTCCGTCTGTCTCTGGCTCGTCTGACTCCCCTGGATCTGGTTCCCATGGCTTCCGGTCTTCTGAAAATGTTTCGTCGCGTTGGGTGGTCACAGGGTCTTCCCGTTAGCGATGAGATATCTTTCAGCAGCCTCAGTCACATCTTTAAGCGTCTGCAACTTTTGTATTTCCAAGTGGATCGCGAGGTCCTTAGGGCAGGCTTTGAGTAATTGCTCCCTCACGATCAGTTCATGCAGACTCTCGTAAGACTTCCCTTTGCCTGATAGTTCCACCCACTTGTGTAAGTATGACGACAGGCGCTCCACAAATTGCTTTGGTGTCTCGTCTGACAGAGGTCGGCATTCACGAAAGCGTTTACAGTAGCCCTTCTCTATAAAACTGTAGCAATGCAATAGGGCCTCTTTCAAGACGTCGTAGTCTTTAGCGTCATCGTCCGACAATCTGGTGTAGACGTCGAGTGCTTGCCCCGTCAGAAGTGCACTTAGTCGAATCGCCCAGTCTTGAGGTTGCCAGTTAGAGCTTTTGGCAAACCTTTCAAATCTCGCCAAATAACTGTCAATCTGGTCCTTCCCGTCGACGAACGCTGGCAATTTTGGAGCTTTGTTGTCACTGATAACTTGTGACGCATGCTGATTGTTTTGGATACGCGCCAACTCTAGCTGGTTCTGACGCTCAGCCTCTCTTTCTTCAAGCCTCCGCTCCTCTTCTCTTTCTTTACGCTGTCGCTGCTCTTCTCTATCTTCTCCGCGACGTTGTTCTTCTAATTCTCTTTCTTCACGCCGTCTCTGTTCTTCTCTTTCTTCCCGCTGACGCTGTTCTTCCTTTTCTTCTCGGCGTCGCTGCTCCTCTAATTCTCGTTCTTGTATTCTCTCCTGGGACTTGACGTACTCCGTCAGCTGTTTCCCTTTTAGATTCAGTTCAATCCCTCTCTGCCAGAAGTCAGCCATCTTGATGCTTTTTTAGAAAGTTATTTTCTGGAAAATTCTTTTCTGGAAAGTTCTTGACTGTGCTGTACCTTTCTAGACTGTTCTAGAACAGCACGCTTTCTGCAGTAGCGCTGATGCTTGTCACTAGTCGCCTTCGCTCACGCAGGCCCCGCTGTCCTCGTCGTATGCGACGCTGCACCACGCTGATGTTGATGTATACGCTCCTGTGCTGAAGTAGAGGCGACGTCCGCTTGTCGCTCTCTCTAATACTGGCGATGTAGCTCCGAGACTGTCCCTCGACGTAGTCTTGCGGCAGCCACGTAGTCCCGATCTGTTGTTCGCTCACGAAGCAACTCTTCAGCGACTACACGCCCTTGCAGTCAACCCGAATCTATCGGATGTAGTCCCAATATGTTGGCCCCTCTCGACGCAACTCGTTGGCAACTACCCTCATGCCTCTCGTAACGTTGACTCGCTTGTTGTAGCAGTTGAACTCTTAGCTATGACGTGGATCGACGACTTGGCCCCCAAAAATGTTACACTCCATTTGATGTTGGTGTTTTCTATTAGTATTTGATTCAGCCCCGATGCTTGAATTCCTGATAGGTGTGTAACTCAGATTCGTTTATTCACGCAACCCGTTCAATCAGCATACAAGTCACAGAGTCGACGTATGAAGTTTTCCACTTTCATTCAGCACACAACAACAACTGCATACAATCGCCTTTTCACTCTCAACTTTTTTACTTTCCAACTCACTATCAACAACCACAAAACAGTGCGGCACATATATAGCCTCTTTCTTCTCCAAGAACACCCTGGATCAATCGCGTATGACGGAATTTAACCAATCGCTTCTAACTTCGTCATCACTGACTTACGTCATACATCTTTCTAAACATTCCAGGAACGTTCTCAAACTTCGACATTTATCAGGAAGTTTTTATCGACAGTAAACACGCGAATCTAGAGAATTCACTAATAATATCGACTAACGAAAATTATGAACGTTATACAAAACTTCCTCTAACCACAACGCAAACTCAAATCAAAGGTAAATAAACTCTATTATTGAATACTTTGCAAATCGAAACAATTAGATCTATCGTGCGCGTTTCAGACATGCTATCGTTCACGTTTCAACGTAACATATATATATATAGTTATATAAATATAGAGAGAGACTGAGTGTTTTATATATATATATATATATATATATATATATATATATATATATATATATATATATATATATATATATATATATATATATATATATATATATATGTATATATATATATATATATATATGTATATATAGATAGATATATTTATAGATATATAGATATAGATAGATAGTTCTATATAAAGTTCTATATACAGTTCTATATATAGTTATACATTTTATAAATAGTCTATAAGAAATATTGGATTGATATTTATAATGATTTATATTCCTAAATACGTCAATAAATGTAAAAACACAGATAGATAAATCTATTAGCTATATTAATAGCGATCATACTATGTCGTACAGCGTCCTTTCGGGCAAGCTTGTCATGTGTCCTGGTTGCCCGAGGGCAGGAAGTGTCTTTTCCGGGATGTTGACGGGCTCCCAGCTCAGAACGACTGTAGGCTAAATGAACTGGAATACTAAAACAAAATGTTGCCAGTCAGTTAAAAAGTAAAATAAGTGAATAGTTATTGAAGAGGGGGAGGGGGTGGGGCGAGAGAGAGAGAGAGAGAGAGAGAGAGAGAGAGAGAGAGAGAGAGAGAGAGAGAGAGAGAGAGAGCGCAGTTGGCAATGGTATACGTAGGGAATGATTGCAGCCTGTAGAGGCAATGGTAGACGTAGGGAATGATTGCAGCCTGTAGAGGCAATGGTAGACGTAGGGAATGATGGCTGCCTGTAGAGGCAATGGTTAACGTAAGGAATGATGGCTGCCTGTAGAGGCAATGGTAGACGTAGGGAATGATGGCTGCCTGTAGAGGCAATGGTAGACGTAGGGAATGATGGCTGCCTGTAGAGGCAATGGTAGACGTAGGGAATGATGGCTGCCTGTAGAGGCAATGGTAGACGTAGGGAATGATGGCTGCCTGTAGAGGCAATGGTAGACGTAGGGAATGATGGCTGCCTGTAGAGGCAATGGTAGACGTAGGGAATGATGGCTGCCTGTAGAGGCAATGGTAGACGTAGGGAATGATGGCTGCCTGTAGAGGCAATGGTAGACGTAGGGAATGATGGCTGCCTGTAGAGGCAATGGTAGACGTAGGGAATGATGGCTGCCTGTAGAGGCAATGGTAGACGTAGGGAATGATGGCTGCCTGTAGAGGCAATGGTAGACGTAGGGAATGATGGCTGCCTGTAGAGGCAATGGTAGACGTAGGGAATGATGGCTGCCTGTAGAGGCAATGGTAGACGTAGGGAATGATGGCTGCCTGTAGAGGCAATGGTAGACGTAGGGAATGATGGCTGCCTGTAGAGGCAATGGTAGACGTAGGGAATGATGGCTGCCTGTAGAGGCAATGGTAGACGTAGGGAATGATGGCTGCCTGTAGAGGCAATGGTAGACGTAGGGAATGATGGCTGCCTGTAGAGGCAATGGTAGACGTAGGGAATGATGGCTGCCTGTAGAGGCAATGGTAGACGTAGGGAATGATGGCTGCCTGTAGAGGCAATGGTAGACGTAGGGAATGATGGCTGCCTGTAGAGGCAATGGTAGACGTAGGGAATGATGGCTGCCTGTAGAGGCAATGGTAGACGTAGGGAATGATGGCTGCCTGTAGAGGCAATGGTAGACGTAGGGAATGATGGCTGCCTGTAGAGGCAATGGTAGACGTAGGGAATGATGGCTGCCTGTAGAGGCAATGGTTAACGTAGGGAATGATGGCTGCCTGTAGAGGCAATGGTTAACGTAGGGAATGATGGCTGCCTGTAGAGGCAATGGTAGACGTAGGGAATGATGGCTGCCTGTAGAGGCAATGGTAGACGTAGGGAATGATGGCTGCCTGTAGAGGCAATGGTTAACGTAGGGAATGATGGCTGCCTGTAGAGGCAATGGTTAACGTAGGGAATGATGGCTGCCTGTAGAGGCAATGGTTAACGTAGGGAATGATGGCTGCCTGTAGAGGCAATGGTAGACATAGGGAATGATGGCTGCCTGTAGAGGCAATGGTAGACGTAGGGAATGATGGCTGCCTGTAGAGGCAATGGTAGACGTAGGGAATGATGGCTGCCTGTAGAGGCAATGGTTAACGTAGGGAATGATGGCTGCCTGTAGAGGCAATGGTAGACATAGGGAATGATGGCTGCCTGTAGAGGCAATGGTAGACATAGGGAATGATGGCTGCCTGTAGAGGCAATGGTAGACATAGGGAATGATGGCTGCCTGTAGTGGCAATGGTAGACGTAGGGAATGATGGCTGCCTGTAGAGGCAATGGTAGACGTAGGGAATGATGGCTGCCTGTAGAGGCAATGGTAGACGTAGGGAATGATGGCTGCCTGTAGAGGCAATGGTTAACGTAGGGAATGATGGCTGCCTGTAGAGCCAATGGTTAACGTAGGGAATGATGGCTGCCTGTAGAGGCAATGGTTGACGTAGGGAATGATGGCTGCCTGTAGAGGCAATGGTAGACGTAGGGAATGATGGCTGCCTGTAGAGGCAATGGTTAACGTAGGGAATGATGGCTGCCTGTAGAGGCAATGGTAGACATAGGGAATGATGGCTGCCTGTAGAGGCAATGGTAGACGTAGGGAATGATGGCTGCCTGTAGAGGCAATGGTAGACGTAGGGAATGATGGCTGCCTGTAGAGGCAATGGTTAACGTAAGGAATGATGGCTGCCTGTAGAGGCAATGGTAGACGTAGGGAATGATGGCTGCCTGTAGAGGCAATGGTAGACGTAGGGAATGATGGCTGCCTGTAGAGGCAATGGTAGACGTAGGGAATGATGGCTGCCTGTAGAGGCAATGGTAGACGTAGGGAATGATGGCTGCCTGTAGAGGCAATGGTAGACGTAGGGATTGATGGCTGCCTGTAGAGGCAATGGTTAACGTAGGGAATGATGGCTGCCTGTAGAGGCAATGGTAGACGTAGGGAATGATGGCTGCCTGTAGAGGCAATGGTAGACGTAGGGAATGATGGCTGCCTGTAGAGGCAATGGTTAACGTAGGGAATGATGGCTGCCTGTAGAGGCAATGGTAGACATAGGGAATGATGGCTGCCTGTAGAGGCAATGGTTAACGTAGGGAATGATGGCTGCCTGTAGAGGCAATGGTTAACGTAGGGAATGATGGCTGCCTGTAGAGGCAATGGTAGACGTAGGGAATGATGGCTGCCTGTAGAGGCAATGGTAGACGTAGGGAATGATGGCTGCCTGTAGAGGCAATGGTAGACATAGGGAATGATGGCTGCCTGTAGAGGCAATGGTAGACATAGGGAATGATGGCTGCCTGTAGAGGCAATGGTAGACGTAGGGAATGATGGCTGCCTGTAGAGGCAATGGTAGACGTAGGGAATGATGGCTGCCTGTAGAGGCAATGGTTAACGTAGGGAATGATGGCTGCCTGTAGAGGCAATGGTTAACGTAGGGAATGATGGCTGCCTGTAGAGGCAATGGTTAACGTAGGGAATGATGGCTGCCTGTAGAGGCAATGGTAGACATAGGGAATGATGGCTGCCTGTAGAGGCAATGGTTAACGTAGGGAATGATGGCTGCCTGTAGAGGCAATGGTTAACGTAGGGAATGATGGCTGCCTGTAGAGGCAATGGTTAACGTAGGGAATGATGGCTGCCTGTAGAGGCAATGCTAGACGTAGGGAATGATGGCTGCCTGTAGAGGCAATGGTAGACGTAGGGAATGATGGCTGCCTGTAGAGGCAATGGTAGACGTAGGGAATGATGGCTGCCTGTAGAGGCAATGGTAGACATAGGGAATGATGGCTGCCTGTAGAGGCAATGGTTAACGTAGGGAATGATGGCTGCCTGTAGAGGCAATGGTAGACATAGGGAATGATGGCTGCCTGTAGAGGCAATGGTTAACGTAGGGAATGATGGCTGCCTGTAGAGGCAATGGTAGACGTAGGGAATGATGGCTGCCTGTAGAGGCAATGGTAGACGTAGGGAATGATGGCTGCCTGTAGAGGCAATGGTTAACGTAGGGAATGATGGCTGCCTGTAGAGGCAATGGTTAACGTAGGGAATGATGGCTGCCTGTAGAGGCAATGGTAGACATAGGGAATGATGGCTGCTGTAGAGGCAATGGTAGACATAGGGAATGATGGCTGCCTGTAGAGGCAATGGTAGACATAGGGAATGATGGCTGCCTGTAGAGGCAATGGTAGACATAGGGAATGATGGCTGCCTGTAGAGGCAATGGTAGACATAGGGAATGATGGCTGCCTGTAGAGGCAATGGTAGACATAGGGAATGATGGCTGCCTGTAGAGGCAATGGTAGACGTAGGGAATGATGGCTGCCTGTAGAGGCAATGGTAGACGTAGGGAATGATGGCTGCCTGTAGAGGCAATGGTAGACATAGGGAATGATGGCTGCCTGTAGAGGCAATGGTAGACATAGGGAATGATGGCTGCCTGTAGAGGCAATGGTAGACATAGGGAATGATGGCTGCCTGTAGAGGCAATGGTTAGACATAGGGAATGATGGCTGCCTGTAGAGGCAATGGTAGGACATAGGGAATGATGGCTGCCTGTAGAGGCAATGGTAGACATAGGGAATGATGGCTGCCTGTAGAGGCAATGGTAGACATAGGGAATGATGGCTGCCTGTAGAGGCAATGGTAGACGTAGGGAATGATGGCTGCCTGTAGAGGCAATGGTAGACGTAGGGAATGATGGCTGCCTGTAGAGGCAATGGTAGACATAGGGAATGATGGCTGCCTGTAGAGGCAATGGTAGACATAGGGAATGATGGCTGCCTGTAGAGGCAATGGTAGACATAGGGAATGATGGCTGCCTGTAGAGGCAATGGTAGACATAGGGAATGATGGCTGCCTGTAGAGGCAATGGTAGACGTAGGGAATGATGGCTGCCTGTAGAGGCAATGGTAGACGTAGGGAATGATGGCTGCCTGTAGAGGCAATGGTAGACGTAGGGAATGATGGCTGCCTGTAGAGGCAATGGTAGACATAGGGAATGATGGCTGCCTGTAGAGGCAATGGTAGACATAGGGAATGATGGCTGCCTGTAGAGGCAATGGTAGACATAGGGAATGATGGCTGCCTGTAGAGGCAATGGTTAACGTAGGGAATGATGGCTGCCTGTAGAGGCAATGGTAGACATAGGGAATGATGGCTGCCTGTAGAGGCAATGGTAGACATAGGGAATGATGGCTGCCTGTAGAGGCAATGGTAGACATAGGGAATGATGGCTGCCTGTAGAGGCAATGGTAGACATAGGGAATGATGGCTGCCTGTAGAGGCAATGGTAGACATAGGGAATGATGGCTGCCTGTAGAGGCAATGGTAGACATAGGGAATGATGGCTGCCTGTAGAGGCAATGGTAGACATAGGGAATGATGGCTGCCTGTAGAGGCAATGGTAGACGTAGGGAATGATGGCTGCCTGTAGAGGCAATGGTAGACATAGGGAATGATGGCTGCCTGTAGAGGCAATGGTAGACATAGGGAATGATGGCTGCCTGTAGAGGCAATGGTAGACATAGGGAATGATGGCTGCCTGTAGAGGCAATGGTAGACATAGGGAATGATGGCTGCCTGTAGAGGCAATGGTAGACATAGGGAATGATGGCTGCCTGTAGAGCAATGGTAGACATAGGGAATGATGGCTGCCTGTAGAGGCAATGGTAGACATAGGGAATGATGGCTGCCTGTAGAGGCAATGGTAGACATAGGGAATGATGGCTGCCTGTAGAGGCAATGGTAGACGTAGGGAATGATGGCTGCCTGTAGAGGCAATGGTAGACATAGGGAATGATGGCTGCCTGTAGAGGCAATGGTTCAAAGCCCTTTAACGGCCTGAATTTTTTTTTTTTTAAAAGACGTTTCGCTCCTACTTCTTTGGACGAGAGTATAAACCGAGGTCTAGTCTGTGCACGCACGCATTCCATCGCACGGACTTTAAAGATCCTGACGCTCGTGTTCTAGACTGGTTTTTACACGGTTGAGTGTTCGAGTGGGTATGTGTTTGTGTGTGTGTTAGAATGTGTGTAATACAGCTTAGCTGAACCTTTTGAGGCCAACGAGTGAAATTTTGACAGCCACAGGAGTTAATACTGTGAATGTTGAACACTAACGACGAAGTCCGACAGACCATCACACTAGCCATT
>CM072516.1:7706134-7721134 GCA_036898135.1 Oncomelania hupensis
ACTCTAGACGATTAAATTCCCCCTTTGATACAACGTATACAGTGTGTGCATGCGAGGATCATAATAATAATGACCCACGGCAGAATGAGCCCAATTTAAGGTAACGCCTTCAATACAAACATTTTAGGAACGTAAAAGCCTTGTAACATTCTATCGCATTTTAAGCCCACACCTATCAAGCGCATGCGGCATAAGGATCTTCAAAACTGTGGACTACATGGTTGTGCTCTGCTTTCATCAGACCTCGTAGAACAGTAGGCGGAACTTTCACAACAAAACAACACAACACAAAAGCTCGGTAGTTATAGCAGTTGAGCTCGTGTTGAAAGAGGTCCTGGTTGCAGGGATAGCTCAGTCGTCAGAGCGCACGACTGGTGTACGTCCTTCTCGGGCGGGTTCGAATCCTGATTTCAGCAAACTATTTTGTGATTGCGGATAGTAGTGGCCAGCGCTTTGAGAAGCTCTCTGAGCTTGTAAGTGCGCTATATAAGAGTAATTTCTTTCTCTTTTTTTGCCCTCAGCATTGATGCAATCGGTTCTGATCACCTACCACGGCCTCTTGGACCTTCAGTTCTTCTCTCTGGGGTTAAGGCTTCAGGTGGAAAATAGGAGTCGTAGGTAGACACAAATTGTAAAGAGTTTCATTTGAACCTGTAAGCTGTAAGCTTACTTTTGGCCTACGGGCGCCTGTGTCTGGATACGCGAGCGCCTATGCCTATAACGCTTCACCCTTCTCTGGGTATCATATATGACGTGTCTCTCTTTATGATACCCACAGAATGGAGACGCGTTATAGCATAGGCGCTCGCGTTTCCAGATACAAGCGCCTGTGCTAACTTCAACATCAACTTTTTATTGGCTCCGAGTACATTTGACAACATACTAGAGAACTTGCTTCGCGCATAGAAAGAAAGAACAAATAAAAACCTGTTTCAATTTTAAAAAACAAAAAAACAATTTAAAAAAACAACATTCACGCAACATCGACTCGCACACCGTGCTATTGACATGTTGATCGGGTTCATTTTTGCGTGCCGCTGGAACATCAAGAGATATTACAAACAAATCGGTTCGTGTAAGCACTATCTCCCCTCACTGTCCAGAGTGTACTCCTTTAATTAAAAAAAGCATAATTAAAATTTAATTTAATTTAAATTAATTTAACTAAATTTTATTTTGTGTTCTTTTTGTGTTATTTTGTAGATCGTGTTCGCCTTTGCATGCTAAGCGACTGCGCTGTTCTATTAGGCCTACATATTAAAATGACGCTGTTGAATTCTCGACCACTTTACTATTACTTTCGTGGTCCAAAATATTGGCGTTATCATTACAAAAATCGTTTGCAAGTCATATTACTGGAAACTGGAAACTACAGAGCTTGTAGGAAAGTCCAGCTTCAGAACCGATAGTGAGGCAACCCATACAAATATTTCATCATGCAACGCTATGTTCCTCCACCCCTATTGCACGTACGGCATTGAAAGGTCAGCGAAGGAGGCGTTAATATATGACAGCTTCTATAGGACATTCTCATTCTCAACTCTCTTTCAAAGAGCGTTACAAGAGTCGTGGAAAATTGAACCCGAGCAAAAATTGGAGACATTCTTCGGTCAGCGAAAACAGCTTAGCGGTTAGAACATAATATTCGTTGTTGGAAAACGTTAAAGCAAGGTTAAAATCGTGCTTGGGTCACCGTCGAGACGCACGTGCACTGAATTTGGGGCATAACAATCAATACCCAACTGTGCCTACATAGCTGTTATTGTAACCGGGTAAGAATATCCTACAAACTCTGCGAGGAAGAAGGGAACGACATGTCTTATAGGAAAAAAAAGGAATGCAGTCCCATTATCAGCACTGATGGAAAAGGGGTAGGGCCTTTTTATGTATCGCCCTCACAAACCTGGCTCTGAGAGATGAAAGTTCTCCAAAGCCTCTTGCTTCCAGCACCTAAACGATTTCAGGGAGACCTTTACTTGACCTGTTCGGGTCAAACGTTTCAAGTTTCAAATCCACACTTTCCGCATTGAGAAAGCAGATGGCTGTCATATTTATAAACCTCAGTACCGTTTTTAGGTGCAGGGTCGTCCAAAGGGAGGCAATCTGAATTCCTTTCACTTCTGCAAAGGAGGGCGAAACAGACGCCGAGTATCTCGTAGAAAAGACGGCTAACGGAAAAGCTACAGTGATGGAGCTTCGCTGGTCCAAGATGACGTGGTTGCGGTGCAGGGTTATTTTGGTCTGTCTATTAGGTCCTAAAGCTACAGTATAGGACCATGCCTGCGTTTGTTTAGCAATAGATTTCTCCTACATCCAGAACACGCCTCGACCAACTGATACTTGTAGCACGTCAAGTAGGGTTTTATATGGCAAATAAATCATTCCACTTGACTCCAGTGGCACATTCTTAATACTCACAAAGACGGTTAATAATTTTTATAAAATAATAATACATTTATAATATTTTATTCACATTTTATATTTATAATTATTTTTATATTTTTTGTAATTTTTTTAAAAATCTTAAATTAAGAAAGTCGGTCATGTGGTGTATCATCGTCAACATCTTCATCATCATCACCATCATCATCACCATCATCATCATCATCATCATCATCATCATCATCATCATCATCATCATCATCATCATCATCATCATCATCGGCGTCATCCGTGCACGTGCATTCAGGGATCATCATTGATTAGCTGTTGCTGTTCCTACCAACACGGAGCCAAAATAAAATTAAAAAAAAACCAAAAACTCATTTTAAAAAAATACATGTGGAGAGATAGATCTGTTAGTCTACACTGGAGAGAACTGGGAAATACTGGAGAAAACTAGACAACACAATATAAGATGAAGATGGCACTGGTTTTCCAAGGCCTTCTATACTATCGAAGGACGACATGTAAGACTGGCGCCTACACATTCACCTTTGCATGTGAACTTAGCTGGTGTGGCTAACACTGTTAATGAAGTTGATCTCCACCAAGTATGTTGACCAACATAGTTACAAAACTCCGCACCTTGCATCCTAGCACACAGACCTGCAATGTGTTGTTGTTCGTTTTTTGGTGCTTCAGAACCGATATTGAAGTAACCTACACGTATTTTCTCATGCAACCAAATTATTGTTCTTCATTGCTCTGTTGCACATACGGCATTCAAAGGTTAATGAATTGGACTGAAGTTCCCCATTGGGCGGCTGACAGCTGCAATAAACCTTGAACCTAGGACAACACGATGACATGCTCACAGTGGTGAAGAAACGGAAACTCTGATGGTGTGGCCACGTCAACAGTACATCAGGCCTTGCAAAGACCATCCTGCAAGGCAAGGTGCAAAGAGGCAGAAGAAGAGGGAGACAGAAAAAGAGGTGGGAGGACAACATTCGAGAATGGACTGGCTTGACACTGAGCGAAGCCATGAGGGTTGCCGAGGACAGAGAAAGATGGAGTACGCTGGTTAGACGATCATCTGTGGTGCCCCAACGACTTTCGAGCTACGGGATAGGATAGGATAGGATAGGACGAATCTCGATCTCTATCCCACCCCATAGGTTATATTGACAGTTGTGTATGTGTTCGGGGAGTATGGGGATGAGGAGGTGGAGGGGTTGGGTGTTATGAGTAAGCGTGTGTAAATATGTATGTGGGTGTTTGTGTTCGTGTGTGTGTTTGTGTGTGTGTGTCCTGCAACGAGTCATTGTTCATTCGATTTGATGGTCCAGAAGTTAAATTGTCTGCACTTGTTTGGAACATGGCCATCCTCGTGAGAGTTATGCAGGTGTTCATATATCTCCAAATGTTTGTAAAAAAAATTTCTTCCTTCTTCTTACGTTAAAAGATTTTCGATGATAAATATTTTGATGTTGTTTAATATTGTCAAAATGATTATAAAAAAGCATGGCCTCCCATGGTGTGACCTATGCGAGGTCGCTTTGTCCAAATGATAAAATATAAAAATGCAGGCCCCTTCCTGCTACTCATTGTTATTTTAGTTGGCAATAACATAGCCTCAAGTTATTAGCCTGAGTGTGTGTGTGTGTGTGTTTGTAACTCTGTGTGTGAGTACTTGTGTGGGTGTGGGTATATGTGTGTGTATGTGTACTTGTGTGTGTAGGTGTACTTGTGTGTGCGTGTGTGTGGGTGTGTGTGTGCGTGTGTGTGTGTGTATGTGTGTGCATGCGTATGTGTGTGTATGTTGTGGCGTGTCTGTGTGTGCGTGTCAGTCTGTGTGTGTGGGCGCCTGTGTGTTATGGCGTGTTTGGATATGCGTGTGTTGTTGCGTGGGTGCTTCGGTGTGTGTTTGTCTGTGTGTTTTTGTGTGTATGAGTGTTTTTATACGGGCGCGCATGCGTGCGCGCGTGTTTGTGTGTGTGTGTGTGTGTTGTTGCGTGTTTGTATATATGTATGTATTGTTGCACGCTTGTGTGTGTGTACTTGTATGTGTGTGTGCGTATGTGTGTGCGTGAGTATGTGTGGTGTGTGCGTTTGTGTTGTGGCGTGTTTGTATAGATGCTTGCTTGTGTGTGTACTGGTGTGTGCGTGTGTGCGTATGTGTGATGTGTGTGCGTGTGTGTGCTCGTGCCATTGTGTTCTCTCTCTCTCTCTCTCTCTCTCTCTCTCTCTCTCTCTCTCTCTCTCTCTCTCTCTCTCTCTCTCTTTCTCTCTCTCTCGTGCTCGTGTTGTACTGAGGAGTCCTTTGGCTCAGAAATAAACTTGTGCAATATTATTTGAAAACAAACCAAAACAATAACTATAAACATACCTCCCACTGTTCTCTATGTCTTGTTACGCAACTAGGCAAAAAAAGCGTTTTATTTCTATCGACATTGTTATTGGACGCGAACATCTTTTATTTAAAAACTCTGGTATTTTGTGTGGGTTGAAGATTTTGAAAGGCTCTATAGGCGATATCAGTAAACGCCTACCATCACCCTCCCCACACCCTCCCCACCTCCCCTCTCCCCTCTCCCTCCCCACCTCCCCTCTCCCCTCTATCTCCCCACCTCCCCTCTCCCAACCAGTCGCATGCGAATGTTGTCAAAGCAGAAGACAGGTACTAATAATTTTATTGTTTCTATGAAGATCTAGGAGAATGTGTGATCTTCAAGTTAACAGGTTAGTCTACAGAATAAAACTTGATATAGAAACCTTCCAAAAATGTCCAATGAATATTCATCAGATATAGTAGATAATGGAAAATTTCAAATACGGCTACATGTACACGAAAATAACGTATTATTTTTTTTTTAAACAAATCAGATTAAAATCAGTCAGATCAAACAAACTCTTATTTCTAACATAACAACATTAATACGTTAATAAATTCAGGGAGTGCATGGTTGCAATCATAAATTTCATGATACCACCACCCCCCTCGTCTCCCTCCTTACTCTCACACACACAATCCCCCTATCCCACCCACCCCATCCCCCCAAAACGTCATCAGTCGGCTGATGCACAGAGACACATTGCATAAAAATTACACCAACAACAAAAAGAAAAGTCCTAACTTGGTAAGTACAATAAATTGTGCAAACATTGTACGCTAAACGCCTTTGTCAACATTATTATCTTGCTGTGTATTCATCGTAGTTTTTGTATTCACAAAAATTTCCTTGTAATTTATGCGCACAATAAATGTATCTTGAATCTTGAATAATCTAGTTTTAAACGTTCACAAAATAATGATCTTTTACAATCACAATTACCTTTTTTATGCATAGCAATGTGAGTCTATGTACTAACCCTTTCCCCTATCACCCTCTCCAAATGTTCCCAGATTTTTGCAAATCTTTGCGAGATGAGTCCTAAAATAGTCCCAAAATGCTAATGAAATTAAATGTCGTCCTTCCGTTGTCCACTGTCCGCTGTCCCATCTATGCGTGCAGAAACTAAGCACTCAGAGCCTATTTCAACTATCACAGCCAAACTTGGTAAGATGGTGTATACCCCTGAGACCTCATAAATGATCAGTGCAGGAATTACTTCACTTCAAGGTCACAGGATCATCAAGTGTTAGTCAAAAAAATGACAAATTTTCACTAAATTTCACTTTATTTTCAAGTTTATTAATATCGGATTTGCGATTCTTTGATACATGATATATATTAATGAGACACACATACTATGCAAATTTGTTCAACATCACTCCAAAGTCAAGGTCACCGGAGCTGTTGGTTGGTTGGTTGTTTTATTAACGTCTTTTTTCATCAAGATGATAAAGACCATACATACAGATTCACGCATTTAAACAGACATACATGAACACATAAATACACATAAATACTATTACTATCTCTCTAACATACAATAACAAAGTCAGTTAAATAAAACGAGCGACTGGAGAAGTAATTAGAGCTTTTGCTAATCCCACACTCAATTCATTGCTAATGTTTTTAACTGATGTTATAGTATTTACTTCAAGGGGCAAAAGAGTGTTACACTCGGTTTGATGTTGGTGTTTTCTATCAGTATCTGATTCAGCCCCAATGCTGAATTCCTGATAGGGTGTAACTCAGATTCGTTTATCCACGCAACCCGTCCAAACAGCATACAAGTCACAAAGTCGACGTATGAAGTTTTCCACTTTTTATTCAGCACACATCAACAACTGCATACAATTCTCAACTCAACTCAACATCTTTCAACAACTATCAACAACTATGTCTCTAAACTTTTTTAACAGTGCGGCGCTTATATAGTCTCTACATACACGGGAACAAACGAGAATAATCCTACATAAAACACCACAACCAATCAAAATTAATTTCATCATCACATGACTCACGTCATACAACCTCATTTGGAATGGAAGCTTCCATGGTAACCAACGGAACAATCCACACGCTTCGATCGATAGTAAACAACTAATTCCCGAAAATTCTCAAACAATATCGACCAACTAAATACACTAACGTTACACAAAGCCTCTACTAATAACCACGCAAAATCAAATCAAAGATAAATACACTCTATTACTGCATGCGTTGCAAAATAAAACGAACAGATCTATCGCGCGCGTCACACACAAGCCTACCATTGCACGCGCTTCGCACATAATATCGTGCGCATTTCATACGCACCATCATGAGCGTCTCAACGTAACATAACCCCCCACTCAAGAAGAAATTTACTTAATTTCTTTCAACAACGTTGAGACGCGATGCACAAACAAAATTAAAACATATTTCAGTCTGTCTGAACACTATCAACGTTCTCAGTTCATTCACACAGAGTCAATGGTTTTCATCTTCAAATCTGTCATTACCAATATTCTTAGTTCGTCCACACAGTCAATGTTCTTTCGTTCTCAAGGAAACGACGCCCTCGTCAGTTGCGGTCGTCATCGGCCCAGGGTCAAAGACGATGATCACGTGGGCTTCCCTGGAATCAGTGCGTCCTCCGTTGTCTCCTTCTTCCATCGGATGTCCGACGCAGTCGACGTTGTCAGCTCCCAGGATGCATTTGCTGGGTCTCACGGTCAGGTTGGCTTCTGCAAGACGGTGGAACAGCTCCCTCAGGGTCTGCAGATGCTCTTCCCAGGTGCGGGTGTGGACTAGCAGGTCGTCCCAGTAACACACGACGTTGTCCATCCCATTGAGCATCTTCCTCATTCCTCTCTTCAGGGTAGCTCCGCTGTTGACCATGCCAAAGGGCATCCTTAGGCACTCGTACGTCCCATCAGGAGTTATGAAAGCAGTCTTTGGTATATCCTGTTGACGCACGGGGACTTGCCAATAACCCTTGCTGAGGTCAATCTTTGAGAATATTTTACTCCCCGATAATTGGCGGAAGAGGTCTGCTGCGGTAGGCATCGGCTCAGGGTCGAAGACGGTGATCTTATTAACCTTCCTGTAGTCGATGCATACTCTGTTGCTCCCATCCTTCTTCTTCACGACCACGACAGGGGACGCGTAGGGGGAACTGGACTCCCTGATGATGCCCATCTTCAGCATCTCATCGATGTCTTTCTTCAAGGATTCACGGGCCTTGAAAGGAATCGGGAAGGGTTTTGATCGAACGGGAATATTTGAAGTGAGGTGGACTTCATGTTCGACCAAAGTTGTAGAGCCAGGGACATCGCTGAAGTTGTGGGGAAACTCGCCCATAAGGTCCTTGAGCTCCATCTTTTGACCTTCCGTCAAGCTTGGTCCTAGCTTAACATCATCGATGCCTTCTTTGCTGTGGAAGTCTCCAAGTTCCAACAGTTCCTCGCTGTCAAAGCTGTCGTCTATCTCAGTTGCTGTCGCTGCCTGTACAGTCTCTGATGGCCTTTCCACGTACAGCTTAAGGAGGTTGGCGTGGTATATCTTGGAATGCTAGCCGACCTTCACCTTGTAATCGTTGATTCCCACCACGGTCTCCACTTCGTACGGGCCTTTCCACTGCATCAGCAACTTATTATGATCAGTAGGTAGCAGCACCAGCACTTTGTTGCCAGGTTTGAACTTCCTGTTCACAGCCCTACGATCATAGTAGTGCTTTCCACAGTCATGGGACTTCTTCAGGTTTTCTCTGGCTACCTCGAGAGTTTGCTCCAGCTTCTCCCGTAGCTCAAACACGTACTGGTAGCTGTTCTTCACCTCTGGGGTGTCCACTTCCTTCGTCCACAGTTCTTTCAGGATGTGCATCGGCCCTCTGATGGTTCTTCCGTATAGCAGCTCGAACGGAGAAAAGCCGGTGGACTCCTGCGGCACTTCTCTGTAGGCGAACAGTAAGGCGTTGATGTAGCGATGCCATTGTCTGGGCTGCTCGCTGCACAGTTTCTTCAAGGTGGACTTCAGCGTAGCATTGAACTTCTCGACGAGCCCGTTGCACATTGGATGGTAGGGTGTCGTAGTCAAATGCCGGATGCTCAGCAGTCTGTTGACCTCCTTCATGCAGTCAGAGACGAACTGCGTCCCGAGGTCTGTCAGAATTTCTTCGGGCACTCCAAGTCTACTGAACATGTCCACCAGTGCCTCTGCTACAGTTTCAGTGTCAATCTTCTTCAGAGGGACTGCTTCTGGGTACCGAGTCGCATAGTCTACTAAAGTCAGTACCCACCGATGACCTTCTTCACTCGGAGGTCTTATTTCGCCGAATAAGTCTAAGGCCACCCTCTTGAAAGGTCGGTCGATCAGAGGCATCCTCTGCATTGGCACTTTCGGGACCCTTCCTCGAGGTATGGTTTTCTGGCAAATGTCACATGATCGGCAGAAACGGCTGACGTCCGCATGAAGTCCTGGCCAGTAGAACACCGCCTGGATTCTATCCGACGTCTTCTTGATGCCTAGGTGACCTCCCATGATTGAGTCATGTGCTACTTCCATCACTTGGCGCCTTAGGGGTAATGGTACCAAAACTTGACGTAGTGGTTTTCCTCCGTTGACCCTCGGGTGCTGGAAGATTCGGTACAGGATCTTGGCCTTCACCTCAAAATAGACCGTACCACTGCCTTTGGTCACGTGGTCTTGGCGGTTCCTGTACTTGTTTAAAGTACTATCGGCTTCCTGGAGCTGGATCAGCTTATCTCTGTCCACGATGGCAGCTTTAGAGTTGTCGGCGACCTTCAGTGGCGTAGACGTCTTGTCTCTCTTGGCCTGGGCCCTGGTAGTAACAGCACCGACGATCTCTGGTCGGCAGGGCTGAGCCGGAGTAACCACATTGTCCCGTAGCAGCTCTGTAGGGTCTCCATCGGGAAACGGCAATGGATCCTCCTCCACAACTTCGACGTGTTGAGTTGAGGCAGGACTCCACTCTGGATCGGGGTCGTCGGGTCGTCTCGCGCCGTCGATATTCCCGATCATCAAATCATACAGCGGCTTCTTCAGGCAAACCGCTTCGACTTCGCCTATGTAGAAAGGGGTGTTGACATGAATTTTTGCAACTGGCACTTTCACACATTTGCTGTCGGCCATAAGTGTCCATTTAGAATCGCCAGTGAACCGTTCTTTAGCGATTAGATCTTCTCTGACAATGACCCCACTGCAGCCAGAGTCTCTTAGAACAGTCACTTCATGATTTCCGACGCGTCCCTTGGAAACAGGCATGTTCTGGACGGTCATCGCTGCGCTGGCGACGACGGGGATGGATTTCCCGTTGGCAAGGAGAAGTTGGCCATCGGTCATGCACTCTTGCACGTCCGCAGGAGTAGCTGTGCGCTCGGTCTCGCTCGGAAGAATGACGCTTCCGCCGCACACTTGATGGTCAGATCTACTGGTTTGCCGTTGATTGGAGAACCGCCTCTGCCGGTTGCCCGCCGCTGCATTGTCCGTATTGCTCCGCTGTCCGCTACTTTTGTTTTGAGGGCAGCTGGCAGCTCTGTGGTCTGTAGCGTTGCAGATGAAACAGCCTCTTGAGTGCCCTTCCCTGGGAGGTGGCGTGGAGTCCGTCTGTCTCGGGCTCGTCTGGCTCCCCTGGATCTGGTTCCCATGGTTTCCAGTCTTCTGAAATGGTTTCGTCGCCTTGGGTGGCCCCAGCGTTTTCCCGTGAGCGAGGAGATATCTTTCAGCAACCTCGGTCACATCATTGAGCGTCTGCAGCTTCTGTAATTCTAAGTGGGTCGCTAGGTCCTTGTGACAGGCATTGAGGAACTGCTCCTTCACGATCAGGTCATGGAGACTATCGTAGGACTTCCCTTTGCCTGATAGTTCCACCCACTTGTGTAGATATGACGACAGGCGCTCCACAAACTGCTTTGGTATCTCGTCTGACAAAGGCCGGCATTCACGGAAGCGTTTACGGTAGCCCTTCTCTGTGAAGCTGTAGCAATGTAATAGGGCCTCTTTCAAGACGTCGTAGTTTTTGGCGTCATCGTTCGACAGTCTGGTGTAAACTTCGAGCGCTTGCCCTGTCAGAAGAGCACTGAGTCGAATCGCCCAGTCTTGAGGTTGCCAGTTAGAGCTTTCAGCGAATCTCTCAAATCTCGCTAGATAACTGTCGATCTGGTCCTTCCCGTCGACGAACGCTGGCAATTTTGGAGCTTTGTTGTCGCTGATAACTTGTGGCGCATGCTGATTGTTTTGGATACGCGCCAATTCTAGCTGGTACTGACGCTCACCCTCAAGACGCTTCAGCTCGAACTCTCTTTCTTCACGACGTCGTTGCTCTTCTTTTTCTTGCCGCTGCTGTTCAATTTCTAGACGCTTCAGGTCTAATTCTCTTTCTTCACGGCGACGCTGCTCTTCTAATTCTCGTTCTTGTATTCTCTCCTGGGACTTGACGTACTCCGTCAACTGTTTGCCTTTTAGATTCAGTGCAATCCCTTTCTGCCAGAAGTCAGCCATCTTGATGCTTTTCTGGAAAGTTCTTTTCTGGAAAGTTTTTGACTGTGCTGTACCTTTCTAGACTGTTCTAGAACAGCACGCTTTCTGCAGTAGCGCTGATGCTTGCCACTAGTCGCCTTCGCTGACGCAGGCCCCGCTGTCCTCGTCGTATGCGACGCTGCACCACGCTGGTGTTGATGTACACGCTCCTGTGCTGAAGTAGACTCGACGTCCGCTCGCCGCTCTCTGTAACACTGGCGATGTAGCTCCGAGACTGTCCCTTGACGTAGTCCTGCGGCAGCCACGTAGTCCCGCTCTGTTGTTCGCTCACGAAGCAACTCTTCGGCGACTACACGCCCTTGCAGTCAACCCGAACCTATCGGTGATGTAGTCCCAGTATGTTGGCCCCTCTCGACGCAACTCGTTGGCGGCTACCCTCGATGACTGCCTCTCGTAACGTTGACTCGCTTGTAGCAGTTGAACCCTTGGCTATGGCGTGAATCGCGGCTTGACCCACAAAATGTTACACTCGGTTTGATGTTGGTGTTTTCTATCAGTATCTGATTCAGCCCCAATGCTGAATTCCTGATAGGGTGTAACTCAGATTCGTTTATCCACGCAGCCCGTCCAAACAGCATACAAGTCACAAAGTCGACGTATGAAGTTTTCCACTTTTTATTCAGCACACATCAACAACTGCATACAATTCTCAACTCAACTCAACATCTTTCAACAACTATCAACAACTATGTCTCTAAACTTTTTTAACAGTGCGGCGCTTATATAGTCTCTACATACACGGGAACAAACGAGAATAATCCTACATAAAACACCACAACCAATCAAAATTAATTTCATCATCACATGACTCACGTCATACAACCTCATTTGGAATGGAAGCTTCCATGGTAACCAACGGAACAATCCACACGCTTCGATCGATAGTAAACAACTAATTCCCGAAAATTCTCAAACAATATCGACCAACTAAATACACTAACGTTACACAAAGCCTCTACTAATAACAACGCAAAATCAAATCAAAGATAAATACACTCTATTACTGCATGCGTTGCAAAATAAAACGAACAGATCTATCGCGCGCGTCACACACAAGCCTACCATTGCACGCGCTTCGCACATAATATCGTGCGCATTTCATACGCACCATCATGAGCGTCTCAACGTAACAAAGAGGATGAACCTGAATGCAATGAAATAATAGATGTTTTAGAGTTAAAGGTTCATCACAAATGCACTTTACATTTTTACAATATTTGGTTTTAATTGAATTTAATAATATTCTGTTTGCTATAGATGAAACTGATCTGGGAAATCCACGAAGATTGTTATAATTTGTATGGAACTGAAGTTTCTTTACAATATACCGGAGCTGTCCAAAATCGGTTATATAGGTACTTTGAAGTGACCTTGACACTGAGCTATGAGAGACATAAAGCCCAAACTTGTTGTATTTAGAGACGTTAAGTTGGTCTTTCATATGCATTCCGTTTTTGCGTTTATCGCGAAGGTCAAAGTCATTTTAGGCCTTGCAAAAACATACAAAAAATATTTCATCGTACAGGGGAGTGGGTGTTTTTTAAACCCATAGTATTCAACAACATTGAGTTATTTGATTAGACATGCACGAGAAATTACGTGAGGATCAAGGTCATACAAGGTCAAGGTCACTGAAGGTCAAGATCTTCCTAAGGTCGCCGTCTTTTTGGCATAAGACAACCTTTACTGTGTTTTATTTAATAGTATATTAGTGTATTTGAAGGAGTAAGGGTCAATGTCATCTCAAGGTCAAAAGCGTAAGAAGATCAAAGTCGATATTATTTTGCATTTTAAAGCCACCATTTCATGTTTGTTTTTTTCTGGGCAATCATTTTCATGTTAAATATTTCGAGTTCCAGAAGGAGCATGTGAGTCATATGGGATTAGCTGTAATGGTTTCTAATATAATAATATGGAAATAATTATGTTCTGTTCCTGCTCTAATCCCTCACCCTACCCGCACCAACAACATCACCCACTCACTCAGTCTCGCAACTGGTCGGGAGGTCTGGGAAACATGAAGGGTGTTGTCGCAGGGAGTTTACGCCACTTCGGTCCACAGGGTCATTATACAAGTTGGGCGCCTATATAGCACAAAAGCGGTAGATAGCACGCTGCCTATGTCTTTAGCTGGGTGTTATCTACCCCTTTGTGTTATCGATAATCCGCTAAATAGGCTCCCAACTTGTGTAATGACCCCGGGGCCTGCCTGCAGCTGTTGTCAAGAAGCGTGACATCCCCAGTGCCGTCCAAACAAACAATATATAGATAGTTAAATGCTGCGTCTGTATATCAGGCTGTCATTCTCGACCATGGCCACTAGTCCAAGTATCCGAGCACGTGTTTGATTATAGCGGAGAATGCCTTGTTAGCGTAAACCTCTGCCTCCCTCTATCGGTTATCAAGACAGTTGGTGCTGGGGATGGTCTCTACAAGGCCAACAGCCCCCAAGGCTGCAGCACTACAGCCTGAGAAAGACCTTTTCTCAAAGTGATTGACAAATGCAGAAAGTTGGGGTCAACAACAAAAATGAGAGCTGGTGTGTTATAAGCGTTCAGCCATTTTAGGATTTCAAACCGCACTGAGAATGACGATTAGTTCAACTAGAGGAAACAGAAGCAGGCGTTACCCATGGGAAAAGGACAATCTATAAAGCGCATTAAATTAATATTATTTTCCTTATATAAAACAAAACTAAACAAGCACGGCATGTTCAACAACGCTGAATGACACTTGAATCAGCATTTGATACGGAATTGAAGGCAGTTTGATGTCGTGATTTATTATAGTCTGGATAGTTTATCTTACAACCTCTCCACGTATATATAATTCCTAACTAGACGTAACTACATCTTACACCTTTCCATGTAATGAATCAATTTTATGGCTGCGTGATGAGAGTTAAGGCTTCCTTAACTGCACTTGTTCTATCAAGCATGTGTCGGAATTTGAAGTTTAGCCGCGTTACGATAGTAGTATAAAATAAAAATAAAAAGGCTTCATGACATCGTTGTGACCTTGACTCTACGGTTTGATGCAATCAAACTTTTCCAAATATCCTTCGTTCGTCCCAGTTTAGCCCTGTCCGTCCCGAAATAGAACAAACCCACTGTGAGAGATCGGTGTTTCCATCTGCAGGGCCTTGGGGGCATTATGCGAATTATTTCCCCTTAGGGTGTCGTTCACATTTTTCTTCATTAATCTGCAAAACGTCGCACGACTTCTTTAGCCTATACTACCCACCGACTGAAACTGTTTGTCGAATTCGGTCCGACATCTGGACTTGCAGTGTTTAAATGTCTGTGGGTCCGCATGCATTGAAAGAAGACAGTTTAAAGTGTCTATAAATAAAAACAACAACAATAACTACAATCACTACCGTTGAATATGTAACTTTCACAAGTTCCATTTGGCAGACGGCTGAAAAACGTAGTTGTTTTCTCAGCAGTACCTGTACAGTTCAGCGACTGCTCCAATGAATCCCTATTGAGAGTTTCTATGATTTTATTTTTTCCCCTATTTCTTCCCCTCCCACCTAATGTCAACTATACGAGCATGTCCATAAAGGTCTTAGGAAGAATTTATGGGCAAGTTACAAGCAGACATCCTCCTTCTCCTCCTCATCTTTTTTCTCCTCCTTTCCCCGTAGAGGTTGCCGGGGGTTTCGGTATAAATAGTATCCCCA
>CM072516.1:7723634-7801134 GCA_036898135.1 Oncomelania hupensis
CTCTCTTTCTCTCTCTCTCTCTCTTTCTCTCTCTCCTCCAAGGTACTTCACTTTACAGAATTTGTTTCAGCCACTGCCTCCAGGCAAACGCCTTTCCCACCTTTTGTGTCCACTTTAAGCTAAACCGGAGTGTGCCGAATCACGAACAGTCCTATCAACCTATTCACTTTAAACGATGTCAGCTCCAACAAATTCACTGCCAATGTTTTGCAAAACTTAGTCACACATGCATGTCCGAGTTCATTCATCCACACAAGTCATGAACACCGGCTCTTCTTCTTCTTCTTCTTCTTCTTCTTCTTCTTCTTCTTCTTCTTCTTTCATCTTCTCCTTCTTCTTCTTCATCTCCTTCTTCTTCTCCTTCTTCTCCTTCTTTTTCTCCTTCTTCTTCTCCTTCTCCTTCTTCTTCTTCGTCTACTCCTCTTCCTACTTCTTCTCCTTCTCCTGTCCTTCTTGTTATTGTTCATCATCATCATCATCATCATCATCATCATCATCATCATCATCATCATCATCATCATCATCATCATCATCATCATCACCATCATCATCATCACCTCCATCACCATCACCGCCACCATCACCACCACCACCACCACCATCATCATCATCATAATCTTCTTCTTCTTCTTCTCCTCCTCCTTCTTCTCTTCTTCTTCGTTTAAAATATATACTAGTAACGACACTAAAAACATTGGTGGTGATGATGATGGTTGGTTGTTTTATTAATATCTACTTCATGGAAATGATAAGTTATACACTGACTCGCACCCGCACACGCACGCGCACATACCACATTAAATTAAGAAAACCTAATACAATAATCCTAGCTATACTGAGGGTATCAATTAAAGCTTAACCCAACGTTATTATGAAAGGATGGTAATAAAAGGACTCCTAAATCTGTTAGAGGTACTCACTACCTACACCACAACTCGTTCTTTGCGCTCATCAGATGAAAAACTTTTCAAAACGCCCAAGCGTCGGCTTAAAACAATTGGCGGGCGGTCTTTTAGTTTTCAAGCACCCAAGGTTTGGAATGCGCTGCCTGCCAGTTTAAGACATTGTACAGACCTCGTTTCCTTCAAGAGCTGCTTAAAAACGCACTTGTTCCGCAAGGCGTTTTCTATTGTAAATAGTATGAACAGTAATAATACTTTCTGAATGATGCTGTACATGCATGATGTAGTGCGAATGTTGTGATGATGCGTACGAACGATGTTTGTAAGCGCATTGAGTTGTTATTCTAATGAAAAATGCGTTGTATAAATGCAATTTATTATTATTATTATTATTATTATTATTATTATTATTATTATTATTATTATTATTATTATTATTATTATTATTATTATTAAATAACGCTAATATACACGATAACGCTAACATACACAATACAAAAAACATGCTCAGTGTGGTTTCGATGACCTGCTCACAGTGGTAAAAAAACGGAAACTCCGATAATATGGCCACCTCACCAGATCTTCAGGTCTTCCAAAGACCATCCTGCAAGGCAAAGTGCAAGGAGGTAGAAGAAGAGGGAGACCGAAAAAGAGGTTGGAGGACAACATTCGAGAATGGACTGGTTTGACACTGAGCGAAACAATCAGGGTTGCTGAGAACAGGGAAAGATGGAGTACGCTGGTTAAACGATCATCTGTGGTGCCCCTACGACCTCCGAGTTACGGGATATGATAGGATAGTGTGGTGTGTACAGTAAGTCTGATGAAGGAAATACGATAACAAATCAACGTTTTAGAATAGCAGGTAATTTATATCACGCTAATAGGTAAGAACCGACCATATGTAAACAGCTGAAAACCATGCAAATGTTACTGAAAAGATATATTACTGAAGAGATCTTATGTGCTCCTATTTCGATGACCGCAAAGATTGTCAATTGGGTTTCGTTGAGCGCGTACGAAGGAAAGAACGAGACAACATTAACACCGGACATCTTACCACTTTCCAGCTACGTGTTTACTTACAAGCCTCGTGCATTTCGATCTTTCCTATCCTTCACGTTGTAAACGAAACGCTTGTATAAAGCTAGACACGCACTCTATCAGCATGGTATATAATATTGTTATTTCAGCTGCGTTTGACCAAAATAGTCTATCGTTCTAGGGATGTGTGTGATAAGGGTAATCCTTTAGATCCACTGACAGTGATAATCTTCTAGTCTATCGCTCTGAACAGCAACAGTTTTTGATTGATAATCTTACGAACAATGTAGATACCGCTATGTGCGTCACCGGAGTAAGAATGTGGATATAACCGAAGACTATGATTACGGGGTCTCTGGTACTACAATACGCTTTTGGAGAGGACTTAAGGGCGCAACTGTGGTGCCATTTTGTGCAGTGACAAGACATTCTTTTCCTACAATACTCCGATAAGCGTGGAGTGATAGCGACTTTATTGCATTCCCATATCCCATTGATTAGTGTGAAAGTCAGTCGCTTTAAGCCTAGCAGCGTAAAAAACCACAATCTGACCATTCCTGGTATGTTAAAGAAAATTGAATTTTTATTTGTATTTGTATTTTTTATTTTTTATTTATTTAAAAAAATGGGTGGGGGTGTGTGGGTAGAGTAGAAGGGCGACAAGATAAAAGAAGAGAAGGATGAACACAATGCAATAGAATACGACATAACAATATTTATTGACCACCTAAACATTTCAGGATTTCGGTGTGGCATGTCCACAATAGCGATCATTTCAGTGTCCAATTCTTTCTCTCGTACTTCCGTTATGCACACAGCACGGTAAGGAACGACCAACGATATTAAAACTCATGGACTGAATGAGTACAAGGACATAATCATCGTTATGGCACGATGCAGTAAAACTCAAGAGTTGCAATAAATAATAAATAGTAAACAGTACATCACAACACAATCGCACACCCATAAGCATCTATGCAATGTGCAGGCTACTATAGTTCAAAATGCTATGCATTCCACACAAAAAGCAGGTACTACTAAACAAATTACAACTGATGAAATCGTAATTTGGATGCTTAAACTTACTTGCCTAGTACCATTATTAAGATGGAATAAATCATTATGATAGAATAAGGATAGGATAGGATAGGATAGGATAGGATAGGATAGGATAGGATAGGATAGGATAGGATAGGATAGGATAGGATAGAAGACGGAGGATGAAGAGGGAGGGGAGCAGAAGGTGGAGAAGAAGGAAGAGGTGACGTTTGCACATGAATGACACTGTAACATTTCCTGTAAAATGAAGCGATTGAAAGTCGTTTGTGATGATTGAATACATTTCTTTAAGTGGCATATGCGTGTTGTACATAAGTGACAATCTAGTGAAACGATGTGACCGTCTTAATAATGATTCTAGGCAAGCAAGCATTCACAGAAATGATTTCATCAGTTGTAATCTGTTTAGAAACTTGCCGACTTTTGCCCCTTTTTGGAATGCATAAAATTTTGAACTATAATACAACTGCACAGTGAATGGGATTGAGTGCATGAAGATTAGAATTTTTGTTATTTTGGAATACACATTTGTCATCCGAGCAGATGAATTAGAATTAGACGCGAGGTTGTTGGGCATATTTCACCTTGTATTCTGGCCCCCGTTGGGGTGCCGGGGGTTTCAGTATAAATAGTATCCCCACTTGTGTCCGGGGACGTTAATCTATAAAACTAAACTGGAAATTTAGTGCTTTAAATTCCCACTGTCACTGTCTTTCTCATTTGCTCTTTCTCAGTCCTGCTCTGCTCTATCAATCTGCTATACTATCTTCTTCTTCGCTAGACCAGTCACCTACCTTTTTTCTTGAAAACTCTTCCGGGACAAGACTCCTTATTTGTGTTTGAGGTCTGTTTGATCAGCTTGGGAATATTGGACGCTTTCTGCCAGGTGGTCACTAGGGCTTCCTATGATGTTATTATTTAGCAATGTAGGCATTTTATATCATGTATATGTTTTGTCGATAATTTATATTGATGTTTGTATTCTATTTTGTTTTTGTAAACGGGGGTTCGATAAATTAGAGTACAGCCTCAGCGTCCCCTGCGTGGGATGTCTTTATTGTAAAGTGACTGGCTGGTGGAGAGCTTTCAGTTTCACCACTAGGGTTGTTTCAGCAGATCTTGTATGCGGATCAGGGGTTGTCCGGTCCTGATTTGGCTCGGAAGAGTCCGCTGGACCTAAAACAATATGTTACGTTGAAACGAACGAAAGTGTGTCTAAAGCGCGCACGATAGATCTAATCGTTTCGTTTTGCAAAGTATTCAATAATGGAGTTTATTTACCTTTGATTTGAGTTTGCATTGTTGTTAGGAGAGGCTTTGTATAACGTTGATGATTTGCGTTAGTCGATATTGTTGGAGAATTTTCGGGATCTGCATGTTTATTACTGTCGATAGAAATTTCCCGATGGATATCGAAGGTCGTGAATGTTCCCGGAAGCAGAGGAAATGTGTATGACGTAAGCCAGTGATGACGATCTTTAGTTCGATTGGTGGCAGTGCGTCATTTCTACCGTGTACCAAATTGTTCGAGAAGAGAGAGAGGTTATTTAATCGTGTGCCGAGTTGCTGTTGAGATATAGTTGCTGTGAAAGTTGTTGAGTTGAGTTGAGAATTGTATGCAGTTGTTGATGTGTGCTGAATAAAAGTGGAAAACTTCATACGTCGACTTTGTGATTTGTATGCTGATTGAGCAGGCTGTGTGAATAAACGAATCTGAGTTACACCTTATCAGGACTTCAGCATCGGGGCTGAATCAAATACTGATAAAGAAAAACACCATCATCGAATCGAGTGTAACACAATAATAATGTAATGTAATGTAATGTAATGTAATGTAATGTAATGTAATGAATGCGCTGCACTGCATCTGCCCCGCTTTCCAGGTTTGTCCTTCCTTGTTCAGTTCACTTTTGGTTATATTAAATAGGCAAAGATTGCTGTTTTTGTTCTGGTTTATCATATAGAATTGTGAAATGAAACAAACAATTATATCAACATGTAACAAACAAGTGGTATGAAATTCTTGATTTGGCGTTTCCACTTTGAATTTGCCTTGCCTTTTTACAGTATCTAAAATATGGACACAGCACTATTTACGTACTCTCATACTTGACAAGAGCGCAAGTTAGGTTGTCTGATACTTGACAAGTACACTGCAGAGAGACGGTTGCTAATAGATACTGATCTGTGGTTTTCCTCTGAAATTCCTATCACGCCAAACTGCATGCATAAATGATCCGCAACTTAACCTGTAGAAGATTGTCGGATTACCTACATTTGCTGCACCAATATTAATGACGCAGATGTTCGGCTGATTGATTTGCTTTTTGATCCTGTATTGAGACTATTCGGGTGTATTTTTATCAGTATTATCACGAGCACGACCATTCTTTGCATTACACAGGGTAAATGATAAGAGTGCCCAGTTTTTATTGTGATGATAAATCGACTATCCAATGTTTGCCTGTTATAAATGTTATGTAATAGGGCCTACTATCTTTTTAATGTTTACTTTATATAAGATTTGTTTTAAACAGATGAAGCCTTTAACTTTCTGGAGAAGTATGCATGATAAAACATTATTATTATTATTATTATTATTATATTATTATTATTATTATTATTATTATTATTATTATTATTATTATTATTATTAAGAGGAGCTTGGAGAAAGAATTTAAAAAAAGATTTACCCGTATGTTATGTAATTTAATTTAAGCTTTTGCGTATTTTATTTATTTATTTATTTAGTTTGCTTTGCCTTTGAAATTGTACAAGGCGTGTCTGCCCATGTAGGCTTTAAAAAAAATCTGAAATCTATATAATATTCCCAGACAAACAAATTATGCCGACACAAAATACAATCTTTCCCACTCGATTCTGACAGGGAGTATTCAGCGCACACTCTCCAACGCGAGACAAATAAATCCCTTTCATAATAAAAGATCAGTGTAGATCCCATCGCGATAAGAGATCAGTTAAAGTTTGAACACAGCCGACGCCTTTTCTCGGTTTGGCTGAGCTTCACTGGACTCCGTTACACCCTCCCATGGCATGCAATATACTGTGGGCCGCCCTGTTGGCAAACTCGTTACTTCGCTGTGCAAACCTTGGAAAGAATATGTTAATGACCCTCGAACGCAACGGTGCCCTGATTTATCGTTCTTAGATCGGTTAAGCCAATGACATTTTAAGCCTTTGTCAAGAAGATCTTAAGTGCTCTAACCGTACTACTCTGTACACGGGAGGCGGAAAAAATCGTTCCACAGTTTGCAGCTGGAAATATGGAATCAGTTATTATCTAAGCATTGAGAGTTTATTTTGATTCCAGACGAAGCATTCGGGTTTAATTGATCAAGGTTGCATCTATATTATTATTGTATACTTTATTATTATTTATTATTATTGAGGATTTTTATAGCGCACGTATCTCACCGTACTTGGCGACTAAAGGTGCTGGCCGATACAGGATCTAACTCAAGCCGCCCAATTGAGGTAGAAGAAAAAAAAAGGTCGTTCCACAGTTTGCAACTGGTTATACAATCAGTTAATATTATCTAAGTCTTAAGAATTTTTGTTGAATTTCAGACGAGACATTTAGTTTTGATTCATAAAAGTTATACAATTATAAATGAGATATTCAGTTTTTGATCGATAGGCTATAATTAAAATATTACATTAATCTACACAATGAATGGAGTACAAAAAAGTATTTTCGCAGGTTCTAGCTGGTTATTATAATATAGAATCGTTATTATAGTCTGGATAGTGTCATCATGTAGTGTGTCTTGGGCAAAAAAGACCTGGCGGTATCCAATCCTCTCCAGGCTGTTGGCAACAGCCGAAATCACAAATACAGTGTGGCTCACCTTGGCCCTGAGCACGTGGTCGTTGAACCTGTAGTAACGTGAGGTTCCTCCGCCCTGGCCGGTGACTTCTGTGTAGAAGACGTTCGCCCAGTGATGCCGTGCTAACATCACCCCTGTTAGTCGCCTCTTACGACACGCCGGGAAACGGTTGGGTCTATTCTATTTAATGCCCGAACCCACAGGGCTAATTGCGGATGACATTGATGGATTGGCTGGAGAGGAACAAGAACTTGAACAGCTGGTACAGAGGCTTGACAACACCTCCAGAGCCTATGGAATGGAAATAAAAGCAGAGAAGACCAAACTGATGACCAACAACACCAATGGCATCAACACGGACATCAATGTCCAAGGCCAATCCCTCAACACAGTACAATACAATACAACGTTATTGATTTAGGTCCAGCGGACAAACCCTCAACACAGTGCATAGCTTCAAATATTTAGGAGACATTGTATCAGACAATGGGTCCCGACAGGAAGTCCTCTCCAGGATCGCACAATCAACTGCTGCTCTGAAAAGGCTGAAGCCCATTTGGAAAGACAGGACCATCAGTCTACATTCCAAAGTAAGACTCCTGCACTCCCTTGTCATCTCTGTCACAAAGAAAGGGGTTGGGGGGAATGAGGGTACGCTCTTAATCTCTCGCACTGTATTGCCTCCCTTGCTTAGGCCAATATTGTGATGCCATTCAAGAGATTAGAGCTGGAGTTACTAAGTAATGGAAGACAGTCAAAGTGCAGATGAGAAAGATGGTAGGCTACACTAGTTGAGAAATTCAAAACAAGGGCAAGTCCAGATAGGTACAATTTCTAACTAGGCACTTTTATTAAATAGAATTGGGTCGTCTGTGTTGAATAATTCTAAGAGTGAGTCACTGGATATTGTCAGTAGTAGTAGGGAGTATATTGGAGATATTCTGGGTGGACGATTTCAGGGATACTAGTGCTACTGAGGACTGCTATCATCACTGGGCAGGAGGGTATCTGGATTGTTCAGAGTACTTGGCCAGATAATCAGCGAGTGGTGATGCTCGTAGGGTGAGAACTTAGCTCGTTTTCGAAGGGCGGTGGTTGGTCCAGGATAGTCTGGACAGTTGATCAAGGTTAGCGTCGCGTGGGTGGCAATGCGGGTCAGTCGGTCACTCTCTTGCATAATCGACTGATGGTGCAACTTCGGTTTGAAGGTACAGGCGTGGTTTTCAGCTTACGTTGCTAGCTGGCTTGGGAATGATGAAATTTGGTTGAAACGCTTCGCGTTGACTCCCTGGGTTGTCAGGGGCCTGCAGCGGGTCGGCGACTTATAGCTGGTACAGGGCCGGGGTATTTCGCCCTGCACAGGAGCCCGTCTGTAAAGCAATACAGACTCTGTATCAGCGGGGGATAGGTATATTCTGGGTTCAGCGCCTGTTGGCGCATGTGCCCATCAGATTTCAAATTGGTATGACCGGTCAAGGTTGACTGGTACATACCAACAGTCCAACAATTGAAACCAGGTTTATGGGGCTATTGTGGAGTTTACCGGCAGCCGCTAATATACTGCACAGGCGGCGGAAGCAGGGGGGGCAGGGGGGCCATGCCCCCCCCTAGAAAAATGTTGGAGGGGGCAGCCTTATATATTGCCCCCTCCAATAATGAGTAGTGCTTTTTTTTTTTTTTTTTTTGCCAGGGCATCAAAGGATTATTTTTTCTTCTAATGGAATTAAGCAATACAAGTGTTTATCATCATAATCATCATCATCACCCTCTGATCAGTGAGAGAAGTTCGTCCCTTCGTCATCATTTCCTGTCGACGCGTCATAATCGTTAGCCTTAGCCTAGATCAAAGTGACGGACAGTTTTCGACATCGTGCACGTCACAGTCGCGTTTTCAAAACTTTAATTTGCTGTCAGTTTTTACAGTCTACCGTTTTCAATATCAGCAATTTTCTCGACTACAAGTGAAGAAGTCAGCAAAATGGCAAATGCTTTGACAACTGGTGTTATTGTTCCTCGTCAAGCATCCCGACAGACTCTCCGTGACCACCAACCTGCGGCCACTCCAGAAGAATATTTCAAGATTAGCATTGCCATTCCTTTCTTGGAACACCTGTCAACCGAATTGGACTCGAGGTTCAAAAATGCTGGTCTAGCAGTTGATGGTCTATGTCTGGTGCCAAGCACATTAATAAACAACCAGGATGGTTTCATGCAGGTTCCAGAAGGGGTGATGCAGGCAATGTTGTGGGAGTCTGACCTACCAGACAACGCTACCCTTGATGCAGAATACCAACGGTGGGTTTGCAATTGGCGAAGTGCTGCTGAGAATGCGACAGCTATCATCCCATCCACGGCATCAGAAGCACTGAAACATTGTGACAGGGATTTTTTTTATCCCAACCTGTTCATCATGCTATAGAACCTTTGCACCCTACCTGTCACTACTGCCGAGTGTGAGCGTTCAAACAGTCAGTTGCGCAACCTGAAAAACTACCTGCGCTCTACAATGGGGCAACAGAGACTAAATGGACTTGCTTTACTGAAAGTGCACAGAGAGATTGATATTGACTTCAAAGAGGCAGTGAACTGTTTTGCCAGAAGATACAATTCACAAATGGTACTAATGCCGAGGACCCTAGTGCAGCAAGACTGAATTAAGTGAAAGCAGGGCGGTGATGTTCATAAACTACAAGTTAAAGTTTTATACCGTTAACGATCAACAAAAAGTAGTGAATAATAATAGTATACAAAACATCTCTGCTGATAAATAAATGTGTGTGTGTGTTTTTTTAAGGGAGGGGCAGAGGATAATTTTTGTACCCCAGAGTTTGTCAGTTCAATTGTTCAAAAAGCTCGAAGTCCCAGACCATCACAGATGGCTTTTTCAAGGTTCAGATTGCACCAGATTGCACCATTTTGCATCCTTCAAAAAAAAACATTTCCGGAGGGAGCATGCCCCCGGACCCCCCTAGAAGGCTCGGCGCTTCGCGCCTTCGCTGAATCTGTAACCCCCACCCCCACCCTCGACTTTTCCCAGGTCTGGCCCTGATGTCAGTGAATATAATGTGTGTGTGCCCCCCTCAATCCTGAGCAGCTTCCGCCGCCTGTGTTATAGGATACCTTCGGCGCCTTAAGATGGGGTGGCGGACAACAGGGGCAGATATTTATACAGTGGGAGCATAGGAGAAAAGCAAATGGGGTAAATACAGGACAATGGGGGTTGCAGGCAAGGGGCTGTACTGGGGGACTTTAATCTATGTGGAGGGACAGCATGGCATGGGGTATTTACACATGGGGCTAACGGGGAGCATACAAGTATAAATTTAAACATGGCATGAGTCATATACAAGGCAGATAATATATACAAGGAAATAATACATGTCACAGCAACACATCAAGACAAAACTATAAACACGAACGTACATATCAACAGGACATACGAACATGTTGGGCGATCGACGGGTGATGGGTAAGCTACATGACAAAGAGTAAGTTTCCTCTCTTACCTTGACTAGGACGGGTCGAATCACGAGAGTACTGCCGTAGCTCAGAGGTCGCCAGTTGATGGGGACGTGTCCAGGGCAGATTGTTGTGGCTTCGAGGATTGATGGCTTGCGACTGACAGCGGATCTGGCTGTGTGCTAGGTTTTAACAGTGATCCCCGAGGGGCGGGGCTTAGGCGGGTTAGCCAGCGTGCGTGGTAGGGGTGACTGGATGTGTGGAAGGGATGACTCGGCGCAGCGAGTGTCAGGGCTCGATTGTCCGCCTCGTCACAGAGGCCCCCCCAAGGAAAAAGGCGAGGTCCTAGGCCTCGACTGAGATGCGGCCAATCAGCTCTGAGGTCAGCTGCGGGATGCGAAGATGGTTGCGATGATCCGGGTGATGCGGGGCGATGCGGGGTTCCGGGTAGTAGATGGCGGATGCCCAAGGCTGGGGTCCGCGGAGCTGCCGGGTTTCGGCTACGGTTAGTGGGCGGCGGCGGGTATGAAGGCGGGGCGTCGGCCCTCAGTGGGGACTCGATGGAGTCGGTTGCGGGATGGCGGCTGAGGAAGTCCGCGCCGTGGTTATCTTTTCCTGGGATGTGCTCCAGCTGGAAGGAGTATGCCTGGAGCAACAGAGCCCATCTCATCAGCCGGGCGTTGAGTGATTTAGACGTCGCCAGGAAAGAAAGCGGCTGATGGTCTACTTGGACAGTGAAGTGTGAGCCATAGAGGTACAGCTGAAACTTCTGGACTGCCCAGACGAGGGCGAGACACTCCTTTTCCGACGTGGCGTAGTTCTGTTCAGCCGGCTTCAGCTTCCGGCTGGCGTACGCGACGGGGAAGAGTGTCGGGGCGTCCGCGGAGTCTCGTTGGAGCAGAACGGCTCCGAGGCCTACGTCGCTGGCGTCCGTGCGCAGGACGAAGGGCTGTGCGTGGTTGGGTAGCCGCAGGACTGGCTGCGACGTCAGTTTATCCTTGAGCTCCTGGAAGGCAGCTTCGCACTGCGGGGTCCAGAGGACTCGGTCTGGTGCGGTTTTCCGGGTTAGGCTGGATAGGGGTGCGGCGATCCCATTGTATCCTGGTACAAACTTCTGGTAAAAGCCGCTCAATCCCAGGAAGGACTGAACGTCTTTCTTGGTCTTGGGGCGGGTCGCGTCTCGAAGGCGCTGGACAGTCTTTTCCAGAGGCCGGAGCTGTCCATGGCTGATGGTGTGGCCAAGGAATTCGAGCTCTTGGTATCCGAACTGGCATTTGGTCGGCCGGGCAGTGAGGCCAGCTTCTTTGAGGCGGCGTAAGAGTTGGCGCACCACTCGCAGGTGCTCCTCCCATGTCTCCGTGGCGACGAGTATGTCATCCATAAAAGAGTGTAGGGACGGGCAGTGGAGGGGGTCCAACAGCTTCCGCATCATCGTGCTGAATATGCTTGGGGCATTATGTAGACCAAACGGCAGAACGTTAAACTCATAGTGGCCGTCCATCGTGCTGAAGGCCAGGTACTGGCGGGATGAAGGGTGCACGGGGATCTGGTAAAAGCCCTTGCTGAGATCCACTCTGGAGAAATATCTGGCGGACTGCAGTTTCGCAAACAAGTCCGTCGGGTCGGACAGGGGTCCGGGCACGAACTGTGTTACGAGATTCAACTGCCGGAAGTCGATGCAGAGGCGATGCTCTCCGCTGGGCTTCCGTGATAGCACTATACCGGCGCTGTAGGGGGAACGGGATGGAGCGATGACTCCGGCTTGTAGCAGAGCCTCTACTTCTGTCCTTACTACCTGCTGCTGGGATATCGGGACGGGGTATGGTTTCTGGCGGACGGGTGTGGGGTCCGTCAGGGTTAGTTGGACTTCTTCTAGGTCCGTCCTCCCAGGTATGTCGGTGAGGACTTCCCTGTACTCGGCTACGATGGCGCGTAGTTGGCGTTGCTGGCCGGCGGGGAGTGAGGGGTCCAGAGAGACGTCCCGGAAGGATTCCTTCCCTTGTAGCGGAAATTCGGCGACGCCGGTCTCTGTACCATCCACTTCGACGGCCAGCGCGACCGTGAGTAGCGAGTGGGTGTCCGGGGCGGTTGCGGGCTGCTCCAGGTACCGCTTGAGCAAGTTGATGTGGTGGGTCCTGGGCTTTCCGCCTACCTCGATGCGATAGGTGGTTCGGGAGAGTTTCTCCAGCACCGGGTAGGGTCCTTGCCAAGCTATGTCTAGCTTGTTCGTGCCGCTGGGGAGAAGTAGTAGGACCTGATCTCCTACCTGCAGTTCTCGGTCGCGGGCGCGGCGATTATGGTAGCGGGCTTGTCTCTCTCTCGCCTTCTTCAGGTTGGCGGAGGCGGCTTTCCATGTGGCCTTGAGAGTCTCCTGGAGCTTGGTGACGTATTTCGTGGCGCCGACCGGTGCCTCGTCCAGTTTGGCGTCGGTCCAGCTACGTCGTAAGGCGGCTAGAGGTCCAGAAAGGGGTCTCCCAAAAAGCAACGAGGAAGGGGTGTATCCGGTGGAGGTGTGCGGGGTCTCTCGATACGCGAAGAGCGCTGACGTGACGTAGGTGTCCCACGCTTCCGGTTGTTCGTCGGCGATCTTGCGGATGATCGAGATGAGAGTCCCATTCAGGCGCTCGACCTGTCCGTTGCTAGTGGGGTGGTAGGGTGGAGTACGGATGTGACGAATGCGAAGTAGTTGGAAAACTTCCTGCATGAGTTTTCCGGTGAACTGGGACCCGTTGTCGGTCATGATGTTGTCCGGGAATCCGACTCGTGTGAATATCGTGACGAGCGCGTCGGCGACTCGGGCGGCGTCAATCTTCGGCAGTGGAACGGCCTCACACCACATAGAGCAAGCGTCGACAAGGGTAAGCAGATACTGGTTCCGCTTCTTGGTCCGCGGAAGGGGTCCTACTATGTCGACGGCCACTCGTTGGAAGGGCGTTCCGACGACGACGGTGGGGCTGATGGTAACCGGCACGGTGTGGTGGCGGGGCGAGTATCGTTGGCACTGGCGGCAGGACTTGACGTAGCGCTTCACGTCTTCTGTCATCCCGGGCCAGTGGTACTGCGCGCTGATCCGTAGGGTGGTTGCTCCTATGCCCATATGTCCACTTAGGGGGATGCTGTGGCCAAGTTCCAGGACTTGGGGGCGAAGGGTCGCAGGTACGACGAGTTGCGAATGGTCGTCCTTCTGACGGAAAAGGAGTCCGTCCTCGACGAAAAAGTCCCCGGACTTGGGTGGAGTGCGTGCGTCGGGAAGCTTTCCGTAGCACTTGCGGAGGGTGACGTCGTCTTCTTGGGCCTTCCGGATCTGTTCCGGCATCTGGTTGGGTATCGGTGGTGGTGTCGCGGCTGTTCTCGCCTGGGCGCGCGTCTGGACGGCGGCCATCGACTCCACAGGCTGGGGCGGCATACCCAAGAATACGTAACGGCATCCTAAGATCAAGTCATACAGGGGCTGGTCCATCACGGCAGCTTGGATGGTTCCCGTGACGTATCGGCTGGTGACTTTGATCCGGGCTATAGGGAGCGTGGTACTGGGCTGTGACGCGTCGGCCAACTTCAGGGTGATCGTTTCGCCGGTCAGGTCTTGTTCCCTGATGAGCGAGCGGCGGACGACGGCGTCGAACGTGAGTCCGGTGTCCTACAGACAGTGTGCTGGGTGATCGTTGACAGTCACCTGCTCGGTGACGGCCGGTCGGTCGGTGGGAGTGGCGACGGGGGTTACCGGGTTCCCGTCGGGAGTGACTTGGCGTAGGGCCAATACCGTTCCTTGTTTGCGACGCTGGTCGCTGAGGCGACGAAAACACTTCTCGCGGGTGTGTCCTCGGCGCTGGCAGTAGCCGCAGTAGAGCTCTCCGCTCCGCTTCCCAGGCTCTGCTCCGGGGTTTGGGCGTCCTTTAGGCGGGGGTGGACGGTGGTTCGCTGGCGGGACGGGCCGGCGAGGCTGGTGGCGGGTATCTGGTGACGAGGGTGCGGGGGGATCCCGGCGAGGCTGTCTGTCGTCGGGGTGGGCGGTAAGGTAGCGGTCCGCGATGATGATAAGGTCTCCTAGTCGGGCGGCTCCCTGTTCGGCGGCGAAAGTCCGAAGTTCCGCTGGCATTGTCCCTCTGAGTTGCTCGGCTAGCATCAATTCGAGCAGTCCGTCGTACGTCTTAGGTTCGTCCGTCTGCTCTATCCATTTGTCCCGTAGAGTGGCTAGCCGGTCGGCGAATTGCGTAAACTTCTCCCCCTTCTCTCTCCGGGAGTTCCGGAAGTTCTTCCGGTAGTGCTCACCTGAGAGCTCAAATCCATGCAGTAGAGCTTTCTTGAGGGCGGGGTAGTCGCCCTCCTCGGCAGTCGGCGTCTTGGCTAGGATTTCATAGGCCTTCCCCTTAAGGCCATGACTAAGCTTGCGGTACCAGTACTGGGGGTCGAGGCTGTTTTCTCCCGCGACTCGTTCGAATCGGGCGAGATAAACTTCTATCGATTCGTCCCGTTCGACGAATGGGTCCAGGGGAAAGTTCATCCCCGGAATCGGCGGGGGGATTGCGGATATTCCGGCGCTGGCGGTGAAGCTGGGGGCGATGAGCGAGAAGTCCTCGCTCGCGGGCGATCCGATGCCTAGCTCGCGGCGATCGCGCTCAAGCTGGAAGAGTGCTTGGCGCCGTTCAAGTTCCTTGTCCTTCCTCTTCTCCTCAAGTGCCGCGACCCTCTCGTCCTCCTCCTTCCTCCGGGCGGCGGCCCTCTCCTCCTCTGCAATCCTATCTTTCGCCTCCTCTCTTCTCCGCTGGGCGGCTCTCTCCTCCTCGGCGATCTTCCGGGCGGCGGCTCTCTCCTCCTCTGCGACTCTCTCTTTCTCCTCCTCTCGCTTCCGAGCGGCGGCTCTTTCCTCCGCGGCGACGCGCTCTTTCTCCTCCTCTTTCTTCCGGGCCGCTGCTCTTTCTTCCTCCTCCCTCTTCGCCTCTCGTTCTTTAGCCCTCTCCTCCCTCTTCAGCTTTTCCTCGGCCACGTCCGCATCTACGTTGGCCAGGACGTAGTCCTTGAGTTCAGTGCCGGCGAGCCCTAAGCTCTCGCCAATACTCTTGTATTTGAGCGCAAGCTCTCCCCGGTCGGCCATGGTAAGGGAGGTGACTTACCTTAAAAAGTCCTAACCGTGATGAGGGGCACACAAGGGGGTACACTGACGGAAAACAAGGGGGTGGGCTGAAATGAACTACGATGAAATTGCACAGGGGCGAATACAACACAACACAAACACCGAGACAAAATGCAATCAATCAAAATACAAAAATGAATGCAAAAAAAACCCTTTGCGAGACACCACAATTCGGAAGAGCCAGTAAGGGACCTATGGGGCTATGCTATACACTACTAGGCTTAGGGGGTTGGGTCCTACCTATACTGGGCTGGGGTGGAGAGCTAAGTCCTTAGTCTCGTCGAGTTGGGATGGGAACCTAAGTCTTTAGTCTCGTCGGGGTCGCCAAAGTTAATGTCACAAAGAAAGGGGTTGGGGGGAATGAGGGTACGCTCTTAATCTCTCGCACTGTATTGCCTCCCTTGCTTAGGCCAATTTTGCGATGACATTCAAGAGATTAGAGCTGAAGTTACTAAGTAATGGAAGACAGTCAAAGTGCAGACGAGAAAGATGGTAGGCTACACTAGTTGAGAAATTCAAAACAAGGGCAAGTCCAGATAGGTACAATTTCTAACTAGGCACTTTTATTAAATAGAATTGGGTCGTCTGTGTTGAATAATTCTAAGAGTGAGTCACTGGATATTGTCAGTAGTAGTAGGGAGTATCTTGGAGATATTCTGGGTGGACGATTTCAGGGATACTAGTGCTACTGAGGACTGCTATCATCACAGGGCAGGAGTGTATCTGGATTGTTCAGAGTACTTGGCCAGATAATCAGCGAGTGGTGATGCTCGTAGGGTGAGAACTTAGCTCGTTTTCGAAGGGCGGTGGTTGGTCCAGGATAGTCTGGACAGTTGATCAAGGTTAGCGTCGCGTGGGTGGCAATGCGGGTCAGTCGGTCAGATTCCTGCGTAATCGACTGATGGTGCAACTTCGGTTTGAAGGTACAGGCGTGGTTTTTAGCTTACGTTGCTAGCTGGCTTGGGAATGATGAAATTTGGTTGGAACGCTTCGCGTTGACTCCCTGGGTTGTCAGGGGCCTGCAGCGGGTCGGCGACTTATAGCGGGTACAGGGCCGGGGTATTTCGCCCTGCACAGGAACCCGTCTGTAAAGCAATACAGACTCTGTATCAGCTGGGGATAGGTATATTCTTGGTTCAGCGCCTGTTGGCGCATGTGCCCATCAGATTTCAAATTGGTCTGACTGGTCAAGGTTGACTGGTACATACCAACAGTCCAACAATTGCAACCAGGTTTATGGGGCTATTGTGGAGTTTACCGGCAGCCGCTAATATAGGATACCTTCGGCGCCTTAAGATGGGGTGGCGGACAACAGGGGCAGATATTTATACAGTGGGAGCATAGGAGAAAAGCAAATGGGGTAAATACAGGACAATGGGGGTTGCAGGCAAGGGGCTGTACTGGGGGACTTTAATCTATGTGGAGGGACAGCATGGCATGGGGTATTTACACATGGGGCTAACGGGGAGCATACAAGTATAAATTCAAACATGGCATGAGTCATATACAAGGCAGATAATATATACAAGGAAATAATACATGTCACAGCAACACATCAAGACAAAACTATAAACACGAACGTACATATCAACAGGACATACGAACATGTTGGGCGATCGACGGGTGATGGGTAAGCTACATGACAAAGAGTAAGTTTCCTCTCTTACCTTGACTAGGATGGGTCGAATCACGAGAGTACTGCCGTAGCTCAGAGGTCGCCAGTTGATGGGGACGTGTCCAGGGCAGATTGTTGTGGCTTCGAGGATTGATGGCTTGCGACTGACAGCGGATCTGGCTGTGTGCTAGGTTTTAACAGTGATCCCCGAGGGGCGGGGCTTAGGCGGGTTAGCCAGCGTGCGTGGTAGGGGTGACTGGATGTGTGGAAGGGATGACTCGGCGCAGCGAGCGTCAGGGCTCGATTGTCCGCCTCGTCACAATCTCCATCTTCCTATATGCTTGCGAAGCATGGACCCTCACAGCAGATCTCCAACGAAGAATACAAAGCATGGAGATGAGGTGCTACAGAAGACTTCTGGGCATTTCCTATGCCCAACACATCACCAACGACGAAGTCCGACAGACCATCATACAAGCCATTGGACAACACGATGACCTGCTCACAGTGGTGAAGAAACGGAAACTCCGATGGTATGGCCACGTCACCAGATCATCAGGCCTTGCAAAGACTATTCTGCAAGGCACAGTGCAAGGAGGTAGAAGAAGAGGGAGACCGAAAAAGAGGTGGGAGGATAACATTCGAGAATGGACTGGTTTGACACTGAGCGAAGCCATCAGGGCTGCTGAGAACAGAGAAAGATGGAGTATGCTGGTTAAACGATCATCTCCGGGTTACGGGACAGGATAGGATAGGATTATAGTCTAAATAAGTATTAAGAATTTAGACCGTTCCAGATCAGACATTCAGTATGGATTGATGGACCGATTGCTGTGTCAACATTACAATGTTAACTGTTTTCGGATGGCAGTGTTAGCAGACGTCAGGTCTGTGCATGCATGCATTCCAGCGCACAAATTGTAAAGATCCTGACGCTCATGTTCATGTTCGCGTTGCCAGAAGCAACACCAATGTCGCCCGAATAGACGACAAATATAAGTATATCTCAACGCCATATTCCAAATACAAATGTTGTCACGAGCTTTGGTTTCACACTCGACTGTGCATGTCGGAATATGCGTGCATGTTTGTTTCCCACGTGTTTTTGTACAATTTAAAACGATAATTGTTCAAACAATTTCTCAATTCCTCCCCTCACCTCCGAACCAAAAAATAAAATAAAATAAAATAAAATATTTAAACAAAATAATAACCTCCCTCCCCCAGTCGTTCTGTAAACAAAACGAAACAACAACAACAAAAATTCAGCTCATACAATCACAACATGAAAGGAAAAGAAATATTTGCTAAATCAGCAAATGTATCCGTTCAGTGTTTTCAGAGCAACAAAAAATTACGTCCCGTGGACTAAAGCGACGAGAGAAGTTCCAGTTGTCCAAGTGGGTGCTCCCTTCCCCTTCTGAGACCCTCACACCGTCCAGCACCGTCCAAGTCAAGGGACAAGCACCGATCAGTCCGACCCTGACGTCAGCCACCCCACGAAAAGCCCGAACGAAGAACAAAGGAGACGAAGGTCCAGAAATAATGACGGCGACAACGATGATGAAAATAATAATAATAATAATAATAATAATAATAATAATAATAATAATAATAATAATAATAATAATAATAATAATAATAATCAGTGGCGTAGCTTGGGGACGGTGAGGGGGAGGGGGTCCAAATTCGAAAGTCCCCTCGAACCCCCACTTGATAGGGCCCCTCAAAGGAGCGTCCAAAAATATTTTTACATTAAATAATAAATACTACGCCACCGGCACCATGTAATCTTGCTATTCACGTTGTTATATAAGTTAGTGACATTGTTGCAATTTGTTTTTATACTTATATATTTATTAAGTACATTATCTCATGTCATGATGTCGAATGTCAAAATGCATGGGCCCCCAAAGAGGCCAAGCACCCCGTGCCCCCAAATCCCTAGCTACGCCACTGCTAATAATAATAATAATAATAATAATAATAATAATAATAATAATAATAATAATAATAATAATAATAATAATAAGTAGCAGTCCAACCTGAAAGCATACTTGATTATACATCACCCATATTTACCAAGATCAGCGTTTAATACGAGCACATTACAGATTATCTCCCCTTCACTGCAAGTTAGTTGAAACCTGAACTATAATCTTTGTCACACATGCAACACAAAATTCAAAATCATCGCTGTCCTTACTTGTTGCGACTTACAAAAAATTATTTGAACGTAAACGTCTTCAAAATCGTTTATAATGACACATGTTTAGTAAATTACTAATACAATCAACATTACATGGGACGTAATCATATTCGAATAATTTCCCATACGTTAGAGTTACGCAACATATACCACAAACTGTAATATTTATTGCTCATACACCTAAAGAAAATAAACGTAATTCTCTTAATAAAAAGGCGTGCAATATCAACAACACTAATTTCTGTGACTATTCTTCACTGCATGTTTTGTAACGCGTGAGAGAGGCTTCACTCACAGCGAGTGCACCACAGAGGAAGGTAAGCTTAAAGCTCTTACTGACACAAAAACGTAATGTTTTTTTTTTCAGTACATTTTCACAAAACCAAATAAGTATTTTAACAGCTACAATGAATGCAGAAAGTAAGCATTAACGGTTATTGATCAGCACATTTGAAACAATTAATAATAATAACTATTGCAAAATAAAAACGCAATTATTTACAACATTATAATTTCTTCATACTTCGAAAAATGAGTTATTTCGATTGGCGACCGGCCCGACGGAGACGGAATGTAAAACATCGCCACTTACCTGCTCGTGCTGAATTTTCCTGAACACACCGCTCGAAAGCTGGCATGAAAAGAATGAGACAACCCAACTTGAGTCCCCAAATCCAATGGCTTGACGCAGAACTATAACACAACTGCCAAATCATCCCCACCGGTGACCAAGCGCATATCTTGCCGCGTGGTTCAATCCCACTCCCAAACGGCCTCTCACTAAAGCTTTTTTCTATTTCCTAGCAGCAAGGCTTTGTTCGCTCACTCTTATCCAATCTAAACTCTGGCTCATGAAAGTCATGCCTCTCGCAAATAACTATTCACCCGTATCCATCTCTACTATCATTCCCCCCTCCCTACCATACACCCCAATCCCAACGTTACCCCATACACGGGTACAACTGCATGGTTGATTGGTTGGTTGGTTGTGTGGATTTGTGTCCCCGGACACTGATGCGTATAGGAGACGTGAAGAAGAAGTCATGACGATATAAGAAGTCGTGATAAGATGCCATAGGGCTGGTGTTGAAGGTCGTTCGTTACGAAGATACGTGGTTGTGGCCAAGGGTGATGAAGAAGACATGTTGAAAAGGCAAGCGCGCAGGGGGAAAAAGTTCGCCGAATCGCTCGATCGACGTAGGCGCGAGGAGCTGTGGCCGTGATGCACTGACCCACAAGGAGAGAAGGCAGCGCGCAGGGAACCATGGCGTTGCAAGCAACTGCTGTCCGAACGACGCCACCCTCCACATGAAACCCCGCGTCGCCCAGTCGTAGTAAAAGAGGAAACAGGTCAGCCTGGGAATGGAGCGACGGCAGCAGAGCGACCAGACGTCTATTGCCGACCCGCCACCGCCGCCCAGTCGAAGGAGTCCTACAGAGATGAAAATGAAGTGTGAAGGTTGAGGTTCGGCATCTCCCACAGGGTGCAAGCCGCTCCACCTTCGGACGACCGTGAACAACCCCGACCTCATGTTACACTCCGTTCGATGGTGATGTTTTCAATCAGTAGTAGATTCAGCCCCAATGCGTGAATGCTCCTGATGAGTGTAAGCTCGGATTCGATTATCCACGTAACCCGTTCAATCAGCATACAAGTCACTGAGTCTTCGTATGAAGTTTTCCACTTTTATTCAGCACATATCAACAACTGCTCAATCGCTTTTCCACTCTCAACTTTTACTTTCCAACTCACTATAAACAGCACACACAAAACAGTGCGGCACATAATTATATAGCCTCTCTCTTCTCCCGAACACCTTGGAACAATCGCGTATGACGCAATTTAACCAATCGCTCTATACTTCGTCATCACTGTCTTACGTCATACATCTTTCTTCACGGTCCAGGAATGTTCTCACACATCTACATTTATCGGGAATCTTCGATCGACCGTAAACACGCAAATCCAGAAAATTCTCCAATAATATCGACTAACGAAAATCATCAACGTTATACAAAGCTTCCTCTAACCACAATGCAAACACAAATCAAAGGTAAATAAACTCTATTATTGAATACTTTGCAAAGCGAAACGATTAGATCTATCGTGCGCGCTTCAGGCAGACTTTCGTTCGCGTTTCAACGTAACACCTCAGTAAATGGCAGGATACAGTGGAAGTCCTCCAACGAAGCAGATAGCGCACCCGTTGGTCTGACCGCGTCCTAAGGCAAAGCTGCCACCCCTGCCCGACGCAATGCCAAATGAGTGTATTTCCTGGACTACCACTACCAGGATCAGCGCAGACGCCACTCACTGACATCGCTGTGACACAACTACCTCTGCCTGATTTGGCCTAATATACGTGACCGAGCCCGCAGCCTCTAATCCACTTCAACTGTAACGATCCGCTTGCATCTTCCGGGCGATGTACAGGGGAACGAAAGAGTGTGGCTGCGGGAAGGGAGAGGGAGGGAAGGAGAGAGAGAGAGGAGGGAGTAGGGGCGAGCGGGGGTTTGGGTTAACAATTCCAATCTAATTTATAACATTTGAGACCTAAAATCAACACTGAACCACCAGAGCAATCATACTGCTAAAATGGACAGTGACAAAGGGCCATTAAAAAAAAAAATTTCGCCGGCCACCACGGGATTCGAACCTGGGTCATCGGTGTGCCAGGCGAACGCTCGACCACTTGAGCTACGGCGGTGGGACAACGAACACTTCTGTGACCATACGGTAGTTTACACGCTTGAACACTAATGACCTACAGGTCACTTAGGACCACCATACCATTGTTAAAACAAAATCCCTGAAACTCCACTTCCTCCTCAACTCTCACCCCCCATTACCCAACACGCCCTTCATCAACCCACCCCAACCTCCGCTTAAATGCACATTAATTTAATTACAAACCTTTTAAAACAAATCACTGAAACTTTCCACCTCAACCCTTACATGTAGCGTAGAGCGACTTTATAGTCTCCCTTTCCTACTTCTCCAAATGTTGAGTATCATTTCACTTAAGTGCGAGGCCAATGGTATACCGCTTTAAATCTTGTATAATTGTTGTAGGTCTCCAAAAGAGCCGATGAGTGTACGAGTCAGACATCAAGTGGTGGAAACTACGTGTTTAGAGATTAACCGCGATGTTGATAACTGTATTATGTGGGGTACTTAACATACCTTCGGAAATAACTAACGATTTATAAAATATCTCTGCAAGCGTTGTTAAAACTAACCAAGCTATTACGGTGCGGTTTTGACTAAACAAACCCAGGGGGAAAAAAGGTATGTGTGGATTTTTTTCGAGACTTTGGACTTTGGGTAGACCTAATATTTGTCACCTATATGCGGGCAAATTCGGGACGCCTTTTCTCAGCGAAAGCGCAGCGGCCGGCGGGCAACGCCACCCAGCACGAGGGGGCATAGGACGAGGTGTTTGTTGGATTGCTTTTTAAGTCGTCGGGATGTGTTAAATTCCGTGCGATAGAAAGCATGCGTGCACAAAAACGGTGCATCTTTTTTTGTGTTGTTGTTGTTGCTTATCCGGGAGATCGACTTGCTTTCAACCAAAAGAGAGTATAGAGGCACCGCGCAGCCTGAACAGCAGGGTCATGTTAGGAATCGCACGGCATTGCTTAGTCATCATTTCCCCACTAAGCAACCACAGCCCTCAAAGCCTGTAATGCTGCGCTATAGCAAAACAAACAGAGCAAAAGATTGTATGTCCGTGGGTAATTATTATGCAGGTATAAAGAAGTGGAGTAGTCTACAATTCCGTGTATACAGCAGAGGTCTAGGAACTACTTTCCTCTACTGTCTCTGAGAATGTGGAAGGAATTTTCATCCATTTCTAGAACCCAAATCCATCCAAAATGTAGCCCTAGCCCCCTCATTATAGCCCTAGTCCCCTCATTATAGCCCTAGCCCCCTCATTATAGCCCTAGCCCCCTCATTATAGGCCTTGTCCCCTCATTATAGCCCTAGCCCCCTCATTATAGCCCTTGCCCCCTCATTATAGCCATAGCCCCCTCATTATAGCCCTAGCCCCCTCATTATAGCCCTAGTCTCCTCATTATAGCCCTAGCCCCCTCATTATAGCCCTAGCCCCCTCATTATAGGCCCAGCCCCCTCATTAAAGGCCTAGCCCCCTCATTATAGCCCTCATTATAGTCTTAGCCCACTCATTATAGCCCTAGCCCACTCATTATAGCCCTAGCCCCCTTATTATAACCCTAGCTCCCTCATTATAACCATAGCCCCCTCATTATAGCCCTAGTTCACTCATTATCGTCCTAGCCCCCTCATTATAGCCCTAGTGCCCTCATTATAGCACTAGTCCCCTCATTATAGCCCTAGTTCACTCATTATCGTCCTAGCCTCCTCATTATAGCACTAGTCCCCTCATTATAGCACTAGTCCCCTCATTAAAAATAACGTGGGGTATGGGAGAGAGGTAAAGAAGGATCAAGCAGTCAAGGTAACACCGCGTACGTCACAAAGCTGGCCCCGACAACTTGAAGGTCCCTGAAGGCCGAGAAGTTATGTTTGTCTTGACTGGTTAGCTTTAACTCAATTTTTTCCAGTTCCAGTGTTATCAAAATGTTGTAGGCTATCAAGTTACTACAAAAATGAGCGGCGCCCTTTCAAGCTTTTATTTAGGCTTAGACTTTCTAAGTCACTTGACTATTTTGATATGTTCTGTTTTCACAATATATATACTGATGTACGGAATGCGAAAACAAACTCTCAGGAAGAGGACTGTGCCACTTTCGTTATTATCTCGGCGATACACTATGTTTAGGAACTGTTCTATAATCTCTGCCTGTCGGTCATTACGTAACGTAAAAGCAAATGCGGATCTGCCTTAGAGTCAAACAGTAAGTCCTGGTAATCCCTGGCCCTTTATCTAGAGTGGAATCTTGGAGATATGGAGTTGTGTCTGGAATGTCAAGCCTTAAACGGGATTACCTACGAAAACTTGCTTCCTAAAATATCCGTTTGTTTAGGTATATGGCTATCTAGGAATGTCAAGGAAGCAATTTTGATGTTATGCCACTTTTTGGGCAGTATTCTTGTCAGTGAAGGGTATATTATTATTATTATTATTATTATTATTATTATTATTATTATTATTATTATTATTATTATTATTATTATTATTATTATTATTATTATTATTATTACTACTACTACTACTACTACTACTACTACTACTACTACTACTACTACTACTATTACTACTACTACTACTACTACTACTACTACTACGCTAATTTTCTTGGCACAAGCTGTGGTCGATTTTGGTTTAACGTCGAGATTGATTTGCTTCCATGAAAAATGAGGTAGAGGAGGAGGAATATGATGAGACAAAGAAAAGGAGGGGTGATGAGACGAGAGAGAGAGAGAGAGAGAGAGAGAGAGACAAAGAGAGAGAGAGAGACAGAGAGAGAGACAGAGAGAGATAGAGACAGACAAAGACAGAGATAGTAGATGGTATCAAAGTACATAGTTTGAAAGAATCACTTTGGTTGTATGTTGGAACCATATGTGTTCGTTAAAATAAAATTCAAAAATAAAATAAATAATTTACATTGAAAAAAGAGGCAAAATGCATGTTTGAGATTTATTAACTCAAGTCCAGCCGTTTTGAGTGCGGTGCTCACCTCCTTTTCAGTAGCTTCAAACCTTCCCTTGTGGAATGTGTGTGGGTGGTCAGTCAGATGCTAATTTTAGGCGTGTTAAAGAGAGGGGCAGAATTAGGATAGGCAACTGAGAGAGAGAGAGAGAGAGAGAGAGAGAGAGAGAGAGAGAGAGAGAGAGAGAGAGAGCGAGAGTCCCTGTTTAACAATTCCGTTGTATGCTAAAAAGGGTTCTTTTGAATGAATTAGAGTTATAAATAGTAACTGCAGAGGGTCAGCTTATTCGACCGCTTAGAATCTGAATACAAGGACCATGGGAATGTCTTTGAAGTCCACGAGAAGCCTGCATGTAAAATAACCACCCGTGAACATGTACCTCGCAGAAAGTAAACATTCGATGAAATGCTCTTTGCCCCTTCCTATCACCAACAATAGATGTCCATTCCTATACCTTGCCCCCTCCCTATTTAATACAACACGTTCAATGCAGATTTAATTTTAATCCTTGCTAGCGTCTCTTTCAGCCGAAAAATCGAAGTGTGGCACGCTGTAGCCATTGCAAACCGAGAAAAAAAACTACCTTGCCCATTGCCAGAAATGTGGATAGATGACAAAGTATTGTTTATCTAACATTATCACACCCTCTAAAAAAAACATTCCACATAAATATTTTGTTTAGGAAGCAATATAGCAAAACAGGGGGCGCTACTCTGGAGCGACCGGACAGGTTTTGATCACGCTCGTTCATTATTTGTATTTTAACGTTTTCAATGTTTTAATTCTTCAGATTTTAACCTGAATGTGAATGTAGTCGTCTGTAAGAGTTCGGTACATGCAGGGAAGTGAACGGCTATGAAGTGTGAGCATTCAGCGCGCGTACTTTTCAGTTTTCTTCTCGCAGCTACTCTAGTGTTTACCGTTGTACCTGTCATGGCTGCCAGCGATACAGTGTGTACAGTACAGGGACAGCATTGTGTGTCTAAGTACACGAAGAATGATTTGTTGATGGTGGTTGCCAGCCTACCCCCCAGCCCACCACTTGAGTCTTGGGTACCGGTTATTCGTCCCCCAGAACAGCAGCAACAAAGCGATGGAGCGCTGAGTGGCGATGTCAATAACAACAACAGCGGCAGCAGCCGGCATCGTGTGTACTATACGAGGGATGATTTACTAAAGATGAATACCAGCCTACCCCCCAGCCCACCACTGGAGTCCTGGGTACCGGTCAGGTGTCCCACAGAACAGCAACAACGAGAAGGAGCGTCGAGCGGCGATGGCGACAAAAACAGCAGCAGCAGTAGAAGGAAGAGAGGTAAGAGAGGTGGCGTTAGGCTACGGCTTCGAACAATCAAAACAGCCGTCCCTCTTCCTTCTGTTATACTCGCCAACGTTAGGTCATTCGGCAAACACGTCAATAACAATACGTTTGAAGAACTTTATGCCAATGTCAAATATATTGCCGACTACCGCGATGCATGCTTGCTGTGCTTCACAGAGACATGGTGGTGTGCTGACACACAAACTGATGCCATAAAACTTGATGGTTTTGGTTCCCCTTTCAGGATGGACAGAGATAGTGATGTGACTGGGAAAGGGAAGGGTGGTGGGGTGGCTGTGTATGTCAATGAAAGATGGTGTAAGAAGAGCAGTGTGATTGTGCGAGAACAAATGTGTACAGTGGATCTTGAGCTTCTGGCATTGTCACTCAGGCCTACTTATCTGCCTCGCGAGTTTGGTCAACTGTTCTATGTTGTTGTCTATGTGCACCCCAATGCAAACATAACGCGTGCCGCTGCTGCTGTTGCAGAGTGTGTTGACAGGCTACGTGCTGTATCACGTGACGCGCCTGTGTTTGTTTTGGGAGATGAAAACACCTGTAATCTAAACACTACATTGCCTGATTTTCACCAATATGTGACCTGTAAAACTAGAAGAGACAATACTTTGGATAAATGCTATGGTACCATCCCAAGTGCTTACAGATCTGTCTTGAAGGCTCCCATAGGAACATCAGATCACAATGCAGTATTATTGTTACCCACCTATGTTCAAAAGTTGAGGAGAGAGAGGGTGGAGACTAAGCTGATTAAGGTGTGGGATTCTGATGCTGTGGAGCAGCTGAGGGGTTGTTTTGACTGCACAGACTGGAAGGTATTGACAGAGGAAGTCACCGATGTAAGTCATGCCACTGATGTTGTCACAAGTTATCTGTTGTTTTGTGAAGACATGATCATGCCAAAGAAAAAGATTAAAATTTATCCAAATAACAAGCCTTGGATCACTAAGAAGCTAAAGGCTAAGATTGTACAAAAAAACAAGCTGTTTGCTGAAAACAAAAAGTCTGAGGGGAAAGTATTACAGAAAGAAATAAACAAATTGATTAAAGAAGAGAAGTTGAGATACAGAGACAAAGTGGAGGGGAGGTTTGTTTCAGGGTCTGTCAGGGATGCATGGAGGGGACTGAGGGAGCTGGCGGGGAGGGGGGATGTCAGGGAGAGGGATGATGGAATGAATGAGGAGGAGAGGGTGGATTTTGCTGAGAGACTGAATACATTCTACTGCCGTTTTGATACGCAGGACTTTTCACAGGAAAGGAATAAGATATGTGATACTCTGAAAGATAATCTAGATAGTGATATGATTCCAAAAATTGAGCAGGAGACAGTAGAGAAGGTTCTTAGCAGGGTCAACCATAACAAAGCCTCAGGACCTGATGGTGTTAGTGGCAGGTTGATCAAGGCATGTAGTAAGGAGCTTGCTCCTGTATTCTGTGATATTTTTAATGCTTCAATAGAAACACACAATGTGCCTCAGTCTTGGAAGGCGGCCACTATCTGTCCGGTTCCGAAGAAATCCAACCCCTCCGGCCTGAACGACTATAGACCAATAGCACTAACCTCAGTACTAATTAAATGTTTTGAACGAATATTGCTGGGCATGCTGAAACAGCAGGCGAAGCCTGCGCTTGACCCTCTTCAATTCGCGTATCGGCAGAACAGAGGTGTCGAAGACGCAGTTATCTCTCTGCTTCATTTTGCTCACTCTCATTTGGAATTCGGTGGTGCCTATGTTAGGATCCTCTTCGCAGATTTCTCTTCAGCGTTCAACACTGTTCAAACCCATCTCCTTGTAAGCAAACTCCAAAATATGAATATCAATCCGTACCTGACCCTCTGGATCTCTGACTTTCTTAGCAACCGTACGCAAGTTGTTCGTGTAAGGTCCTACTCTTCTTCTTCTTCTGTCTGTTTCTCATCAACCAAGTCTATCAACACCGGAACACCCCAGGGGACAGTTATCTCACCTTTTATTTTTACTCTTTATACCAATGATTGTAGGAGCTCCAGAGATGATTCGCAGATCATCAAGTTTTCAGACGAGGCCGCAGTAGTGGACACTTCCGACTCGGCCATAAGCTTTGAGAGGAGTGTGGTTGACTTCGTCACCTGGTGCGAAGGTAACCATCTGGAGCTCAATGTCGGCAAAACGAAAGAGATGTTGGTGGATTTCAGAAAGAATCGGACAGATGTGGCTGCACTTCACCTCAGAAATCAAACTGTAGAGAGAGTGGAACAATATAAATACCTTGGGACCATGATTGACCACAAGCTTTCTTTCACAGCTAATGCCGAAATGATATTTAAGAAATGCAGGCAGCGTATGTACATGTTGTACCAACTCCGATCTCTTCTGGTTTCGCAGAGCATACTTAAAAATTGTTATCGTGCCTACGTGGAATCAGTTCTTACGTTTTCATTCATTTGCTGGTTTCAATCTCTCAGTGTCAAAAGTAGAAATTCCTTGAACAGTATTACCAATACCTGCAGCAAAATCATTGGTGAAAAGCAGACACCTCTGTGTGAATTGTTTCAGAGAAGGGCCCTATGCAAAGCCATCAGCATCAAGGATGATCCCACCCACCCTCTCTCTTCTTGGTTTAAAATTCTACCTTCTGGGAAACGCCTCATGAGCCTTAAGACCCGCACTGTACGTTACCGATCCAGTTTTCTCCCCTCTGCTGTGGCCTTGATCAACTCAAACCTGACGCGCTGATGGCTCTGCTTGAGGCTCCTTCCTCTTCCTCATGCTTGTTGTAATCGGCTCTACAGTGTGTAAGTGTGCGTGTGGTTGTGCATGTGTGGTTTGATGAAGCGGAAGGGGGGAGGGAGGATTACTTTATACTATGTTTAATTTTTTATTTGCATTTTTCTTTTTATTTGTTTTATTTTAGTGATCAAGTGCCTGTCATAATTCCTTGTAAGAGGTAATAAAGATTTGTTGAATTGAATTGAATTGAATTGAATATAACCATTCTTGATATTGAAAGACAAAATGACACTTTCTTATTCCGAGATTTCAGTTTTAAAGTAGTAATTGGTTTCTGAGCTGTATAGATGTATAATAATGAGAAATCAGCGATAAGAGTATTGCGATGACAAAATAAAACTCGTTTCTTAAAACGGCTGCGATATGGTAAACCGGTTGGAAGTAAAGTAGAAGAAACCTGCCTTCGGAGAAAACTACTTTTTTGGAGGTAAGATGTTGACCTGTGAAACAAAAGGCTTGCCGCGAATATTGCGATAAAATTTCGTGTGTATGCATGGACCGACGAATTTGATAGGCGCTACGTTTAAAGTCCGTTGGATAGGATCGTCTTTGTTCAGAGTGCTTGTGTTCAGACACGCTTTTAAAAGCATACATAAACATAGAGTTACACAGTCAGGGTAACAGGCGTGGCCAACAGGCAGTAGCCTTAACCGTGCCTGGCCTTAACTTGCCCCTATGTGTATGTTGTAAATCAAACATCGTTGACTTTAAGAATTCCTCTTCGCAGACCGCTATCGCACCCTCGTAATAAAACAAGGAGTTTAAGCACATAGCATTTGGAAACGTTCGTCGGGATTTGTTAAAGTACGAAAGATAAGATAAGACAACTTTATTATCTCTTTCAAGACATTACATTATGGTGTACAAACAGTCAACACAAAAACACATTACAATAACAATAACAATATTAATTGACATTGAGAATAAAACTCCTTTGTTGTTACAAATCCAACTATTGTGCGCCATACAGGTGACATTGGATTGGATATGAATATGACAACTTTATTATCTCTATGAGAAGTCATAATGTGGTGTACATAATACGATTAAAAAAAACACAGGATTATAATTTGCCTGGTAAAATAGTGCACACTTGCACCTATACACACAGATACTGTGCAATTGGTTGAATTTATTATCTGTAATCAGACATACAGAATTTGGTATAAAACTGTTTTTAGTTCTCAAGGTACGAATCTTAGGCATTCAGAAGCACCGGCCAGAAGGTATAGAGGAGCTGGAAGTGTTGAGCAAGCACATGATTTTCATCCTGAATGTTGGAAAAGAGTTTTTTTGTTTGCACAAAATGCAAAAGTACATGTACAAGCACCAGATAGCAGTTTGTCAGATTGACGGCGGCGATGACGGTGCAAAAAAGAGTGTAGATTTCACAGCGATGTGACTCGTAGGCTTGTCTTTGCTGTTCCTTAATTTCTATTCTTGAGATTAAACTCCTCTTTAACAAAAAAACAGTATCAGCTTGTTCGGCATAGTATTTTTAAGGCAGCTAAGGGAAGGACGATGGGATTAGTCTTAGTGTTTCTTCCTATTCCAAGTTTGAGCTAAAACTGCGCATTTGCAGCGTGGCAGCTATAGTCAGAGCAGAATTGAATAAGGACGATTGTGATAACTCTAGATACAGATGTTCTTGTTTATTATTTTAGGGTGTTGACTGGAATGCAAGGAATGCAAGGAATTCTAGTTACGCGGTACCCGGAATTTAATAGCCGTGGAAAGATCCTTGATTTATATGGGATAATGAACGATAGATTGCTTCCGGCTTGCGGTTAGCTTGTGGATATTTAAAAAGGTAGTCCGTTTTAATAGCACCATAAAAGGTACAGTCGCTCTGTTTTCGTGACTCATAGCTTCTGGTCATACATAAGACTAGGCCTATTATTTTTTTTCTCTTTCTACGTGAAAATGTAGGTTACAGATAGGTGACAGGGTACATTTATATATAAAACAGACTACGGTTGATTCTACTCTCTTTTACTTATTTTCATCTTCTAATCCCCACGTCGTTAACGCGTTTCACATGTATGTGATTTTAGACCCCACACTCTTCATCAGGCAGGGACAAACACACATAAAAGTAAATCAAAGACTTAAAGTTGAACTATAACCATAAAAAGTAACATTACTACAAATATTTACCAACTGCTGACATGTAAAATATACGAGCAATGTCTATTATCGCAAGTCTATGCAATAACATTTTAACGGATTCTTCCATAATTCATGTACTTTTCTTTATTCAGAGGAATAAAAATAGGACATTCATATACAATAATTATGTTTACCATATATTGGATTTAAGCAAATGCAAATTATAGTTTAAAAGAAAAACTTGGTGATCCATGAATTTAAGCTTACTTCTATTTTATTAAGAAGCCTAAGTCTTAGACAAGAAATATCCTCAACCTTCTTATTATATCTCCGCGCTCGCCTTTGTCACTGTCTTTATCCATCTCTCTCTCTCTCTCTCTCTCTCTCTCTCTCTCTCTCTCTCTCTCTTTCTCTCTCTCTCCTCGCTCTCTCTATCACACACACACAAGCGCGCGCGCACCAGCAACCACGCACCCACGCACTCTCTGTCTCAATGGATGTGTCGGGTCTGACTGTTGTTTCCATTACTCCCACGTACACGTCTGCACATTTTACTTGCCAAAGATTGAGTCCATTGTGGGAATTTTTTTTCTTTCTTTCTGAAAGTCACATTGACGCCTGCCCTACGCACTCTTCCCAACCTCACTTCTGATTGCTGGGGATTAGATGGAAATGAGAAGAATACCTTTTGTGTTCTCTTCTTCTTCTTTTTGTTACAGTTAGTTACAGCTACAGTTCTTTTATGTAACGTCTTTTCACTTCCTACAATGATTTTAGACGATTCGTTTTGTTTATGTTCTTTTTGATCTTGTTTTTTTTTTTTGTTCTTGTTCTTCTCCTCCTTCTTCTTCTTCTCCTCCTCCTCCACCTTCTCGTCCTCCTCCTCTTCTTCTCCTCCTCCTTCTCTTCTTCTTCTTCTTCTTCTTCTTCTTCTTCTTCTTCTTCTTCTTCTAGTCCTCATCATATTTTTCTTCTTCTTCTTCTTCTTCTTCTTCTTCTTCTTCTTCTTCTTCTTCTTCTTCTTCTTCTTCTTCTTCTTCTTCTTCTCCTTCTTCTTCTTCTTCGTCGTCGTCGTCGCTCTCCTCCTCCTCCTTCTTCTCGTCCTCCTCCTCCTTTTTTCCTCACCTTCTTCTTCTACTCCTCATCCTCCTTTTCTTCTTCTTCTTCTTCTTCTTCTTCTTTTTCTTCTTCTTCTTCTTCTTCGTCGTCGTCGTCGTCGTCGTCGCTCTCCTCCTCCTCCTTCTTCTCGTCCTCCTCCTCCTTTTTTTCTCACCTTCTTCTTCTACTCTTCTTCTTCTTCTTCTTCTTCTTCTTCTTCTTCTTTCCCTTCTTCTAGTCCTCATCATCTTTTTCTTCTTCTTCTTCTTCTTCTTCTTCTTCTTCTTCTTCTTCTTCTTCTTCTTCTTCTTCTTCTTCTCCTCCTTGGTCAAGTTGGTGTATGTGTGCGGATAGTGGTGGTGATCTAGGGTGGTTGTGGTGGATGTTGGTTAGGTTAGAGGAGAAGTGAATGATGGGATGGGGCTGAAGCCTGGCACATCAGTGCAAGGACCACCTTTCCAAAAAATCCAGCAGCATGTTTTAAATGAACCCATTAGGCCTAACTGTTCACAAAATGAAGGACCTCAGCAGCCTTCATCGTTGGGAAAGGGCACATGCGATTAATCTACAAATGTTGAGTAGTATTAGTAAAGTATCTTCAAAGTAAAAAAATAGTTAAAGTCAGACACGTCTTTTTTTCTTTTTTATATAACACAAAAAAAAACCACTCAAAAGAGAGTGGATATTCGGAGCGACGGACGAACTGAACTGCCATTGAATGAATGATCGTACAGGTAGCTGAAGTATATGTACACCAACAACCAATCAAATCCGATAAGCCGTTTTTTTCGTTTTTTTAAATTTATTTTTATTATGACCAAATGGTGTCACACTCACTTTAACATGCCTTTGCCCCCTGACTAGACTGCTTTCTCAACCCCCACCACCCACCCTCCCTCTTTAACCCCCTGACCCTCGCCACTCGCACTATCACCTCTGCAGACATATTGATAGCAACACCCACATAGGAGGAAGGACGATTTCATCATTCAAAATAGCCGTGTCTTACAACAAGGAGTGGACAGTAGGCCTACGTACTTGACGTTTGACATTTCTGTCATGGAGCCAAGGGAACTTCGTCGGATTCTGTCCATTTCCAATAAAGGACTGATTAATGCGGAACAGTACAATTTAACTACTTTACATTTCTCGTGATACTAGCTTAGATGTAGTACATAAAAGCATAGAAGACTGACCGATAAGGAGCGGTTCCCCTTCAAATATAGTTTACAACTCTCTTAGTGTGGCGACCTTTTTTTTTCCCACATCCATATTAAACAATTTACAGTACAGAAATAGTACGTCTGTAAATGTTTTTTGCTTTTGGGACCGTCGTGTGACCTTGCAAGATTGTGCTGAACGGACAGAAACTTGCAAATTATATTTCCGGTTTGTTATTTGTTTGTATTTTAATTTGCATTTCCTGATTAATCTAAATACGTTTTGCTCAACATCTCCAAACCGTCTGACCCGATTTTGCTGTATACGAAAATTGTCTGCGCTGATCCGATAATTGTTGGTTTCCAAATTTTTCAGATCATTGTTTCTTCTCCATCTTCCTAAACTCTTGCGAAACATGGACCCTCATAGCAGACCTACAACGGAAAACAAAAAGCATGGAGACGAGGTGCTTCAGAAGACTTCTGGGCATTTCATATACCCAGCATCTATCCTGTATTATCCTATCCCGTGACCCCAAAGTCTTTGGGGCACCACAGATGATCGTTTCACCAGCGAACTCCATCTTTCTCTGTCCTCAGCAACCCTCATGGCTTCGCTCAGTGTCAAACCAATCCACTCTCGAATGTTGTCCTCCCACCTCTTTTCTGTCTCCATCTTCTTCTGCCTTCTTGGAATGGCCTTTGCAAGGCCTGGTGTTCTGATCTGGTCACGTGGCCATACTATCGGAGTTTCCGTTTCTTCACCACTGTGAGCATGTCATCATGTTGTCCAATGGCTTGTGTGACGTTCTTTCGGACTTCGTCGTTGGTGATGTGCTGGGTATAGAAATGCTCAGAAGTTTTCTGTTGCACATCATCTCCATGCTTTGTATTCTTCGTTGTAGGTCTGCTGCGAAGGTCCATGTTTCGCAAGCATAATTATAGGAAGATGGAGATGACAAGAGAGCGCAGCAATCTTACCTTGAAGTGTTGACTGATGGTCCTGTCTTTGCAAATGGGCTTCAACCTTGTCAGTGCAGCCAGTTGTTTGTGCGAACCTGGAGAGGACTTCCTGTCGATACCCGTTGTCTGATACAATGGCTCATAAATATTTGAAGCTATGCATTGTGTTGAGGGATTGACCTTGGATGTTGATGGCCATTTTGATGCCATTGGCGTTCTTGGTAATCATTTTGGTCTTCTCTGCACTTATTTCCCATTCCAAAGGGCCTGGAGGTAATGTCAAGCCTCTGTACAAGTTGTTCAAGTTCTTGTTCTTCTCCAGCCAATCCGACAATGTCATCCGCAAAACGGATGTTGGAGATTGCTCTACCCCTTATTCTGACTGTGCCTTTGCGATATGCAAGGGCATTTGACTTTATGCGCTCCAGGAAGATGTTGAAGAGTCTTGGAGAGAGTAGCCATCCTTGACGCACGCCGTTTGTTGTTCTGAACCAGTTTCCGATGACGTTGTTATGGAGGACTGCACTGGTAGGCTTGCCATACAGGATTTTGATGACTTCAATAATGTTAGGCTGATGTTGTACACTCTCATGGTTGCCTAAACAGCTGTATGTCAGACTCGATCAAACGCTTTCTTTAAGTCTACAAAAACATGCTATAGATGTTGTTTGTGCTGTAGTTATGTTTTGCAGATGATTCTAAGGTTGAAAAGAATCTGCTTGGTGGCACTTCGCCTGCCCTGAAACCAGCTTGTTCTTCAGCTATGATTTAATCACCTTTGGGTTTCAACCTGTTGAGTATTATTTTCAGGAGGATTATGCTGGGTTGGCTGATGAGGTTGATGGTGGGGTAGTAGTAGTAGTAGTAGTAGTAGTAGCAACAGCAGCAGTAGTAGTAGTAGCAGTAGTAGTAGCAGTAGTAGTAGCAGTAGTAGCAGTAGTAGTAGCAGTAGTAGTAGCGGTAGTTGTAGTAGTAATAGCAGTAGTAGTAGTAGTAGTAGAAGTAGTAGTAGTAGTAGCAACAGCAGCAGTGGTAGTACTAGTAGTAGTAGTAGTAGTGGTAGTAGTAGTAAAAGGTAAAGGTAAAGGTGGTCCCATAGCTTTGTGGCAGTAGGGGAGCGTGATGTTGGAGATCACACTTATCTTGGGCCAGCGTAATGAGGGTGATGCCCATCTCTCTCCCTCGCTGCTTTACCTTCCCCACCCTTAAGAGAGTATAGGTACTCAGTCACAGTTGAGTCAACTGGGGGCGTTGTTATTTGTCGCTTCACGGTTTGCGGTCACCCATCCAAGTGCTAACCGCACTGGACGGTGCTTAACTTGCGACACAGTAGCGAGTGCTCCAACCACTGCGCTATCCGATACCCCTGTAGTAGTAGTAGTAGTAGTAGTAGTAGTAGTAGTAGTAGTAGTAGTAGTAGTAGTAATAATAATAATAATAATAATAATAATAATAATTGCGACACAGTAGCGAGTGCTCCAACCACTGCGCTATCCGATACCCCTGTAGTAGTAGTAGTAGTAGTAGTAGTAGTAGTAGTAGTAGTAGTAGTAGTAGTAGTAGTAGTAATAATAATAATAATAATAATAATAATAATAATAATAATAATAATAATAATAATAATAATAATAGTAATACTGGATGCTATTCGCGTCTTATTCCTAAATCAGACTCACAGCGCTGCGTTCTGTAACCAACATGCGCGATCACATGTTCTACATCCATCTAAATAATTTATTTCTTTATTTTATTTATTTATTTAATCGTTCTTATATAGCGCTTTTCCAGCTCAAGAGCTGCTCAAGGCGCTGGCCGATACAGGATCTAACTCAAGCCGCCCGAGACGCCCACCCGCAGCCTTTGGGCGCATGGTCAGACGCCCGGACAACTGAGCACAATCCTGGGCAGCCAGGGATGGGGAAGAAGGACCTAGGTGCATGCTGGGTGTGTTCTTGTTACCGGCACTCACCCGTCTAGGACATGAGCGTCAGGATCTTTAAAGTCCGTTATGATGGAATGTATGCGACACAGACTAGACCTCGGTTTATACTCTCATCCGAAGGAGTAGGAAAACGGGAGTAAAGTGTCTTTCCCAGGGACACAACACAATGGCCCGGCCAGGGCTCGAAACCGGGACCTTCAGATCCGCAAGCCAAAGCACTACCATTAGACCACAGTGCCTCCCTGTTTTTTTGTTTTTTTTTTGTTGTTGTTGTTTTTTTTTTGGGGGGGAGGGGGGTTGCCTCCACTTCGATGATTACTGTTATGTGAAATTTATTGGCCAGGCCTAATGTTATTACCGTTTGTTGGCCGGCGTTTCCATAATTTTATTGGCATTGTATGATTCTCAGCGCAATGCTCGGAAATAGAGACGTGATTCTATTTCAAGTTAAACAGTGTCTTTGAAAAAGCTGCTATGTGATTAAATGGCTTGATGAATTAATAAAATACATATATATAAATAAAATACATATATATAAATAAAATACATATATAAACCAAACCCACACATTGATCACTCAAACATGTGGTGTAAAGGTACGTTGCTATTATACGAAGGATATAGGGATAGGGTTTTAGTTTTGAAATGTTAAACCAATTGCATCCAATACCATTATTGAAGGTAGGGAGGAAACTGGGGTACCTGGAGAAAACCCTCGCTATCCTGAAAAGTCTCGTGCCTAAGTCAAACCCGCGAGCTTCGGTATAGGACACCAGCGCTCTGTTGACTGTGATACCAGCACTCTGTTGACTGTGATACCAGCACTCTGTTGACTGTGATACCAGCACTCTGTTGACTGTGATACCAGCACTCTGTTGACTGTGATACCAGCACTCTGTTGACTGTGATACCGGCACACTGTTGACTGTGATACGAGCACTCTGTTGACTGTGATACCAGCACTCTGTTGACTGTGATACCAGCACACTGTTGACTGTGATACCAGCACTCTGTTGACTGTGATACCAGCACTCTGTTGACTGTGACACCAGCACTCTGTTGACTGTGACACCAGCACTCTGTTGACTGTGATACCAGCACTCTGTTGACTGTGATACCAGCACACTGTTGACGGTGATATCAGCACTCTGTTGACGGTGATACCAGCACTCTGTTGACGGTGATACCAGCACTCTGTTGACGGTGATACCAGCACTCTGTTGACGGTGATACCAGCACACTGTTGACGGTGATACCAGCACTCTGTTGACTGTGATACCAGCACTCTGTTGACTGTGATACCAGCACACTGTTGACTGTGATACCAGCACACTGTTGACTGTGATACCAGCACTCTGTTGACTGTGATACCAGCACACTGTTGACTGTGATACCAGCACACTGTTGACGGTGATACCAGCACTCTGTTGACGGTGATACCAGCACTCTGTTGACGGTGATACCAGCACTCTGTTGACGGTGATACCAGCACTCTGTTGACGGTGATACCAGCACTCTGTTGACGGTGATACCAGCACTCTGTTGACGGTGACACCAGCACTCTGTTGACTGTGATACCAGCACTCTGTTGACTGTGATACCAGCACACTGTTGACTGTGATACCAGCACTCTGTTGACTGTGATACCAGCACTCTGTTGACTGTGATACCAGCACTCTGTTGACTGTGAAACCAGCACACTATTGACTGTGTTAAGCCTACCAAAGCACCCTCCGTGGACACTTAGTATGCACCATCTACTCCAACCCCACAATAAATAAAAGCGCACGTTTTGAACTCGCCACATGAATCATTTTTTCTATTCTTACCCAACCACCAAGCTGTACATTGATGGAGACCCTCTCTCTCTCTCTCTCTCTCTCTCTCTCTCTCTCTCTCTCTCTCTCTCTCTCTCGCTCTCTCGCTCTCTCGCTCTCTCGCTCTCTCTTTCTCTCTCCCTCTCTCCGCACAGCGCTCGACATCTTTATGCGTCGTCTCATCTCGTTTAGCTCAGTGGTAGAAGAACGCTCACCTCGGATGCAAAAGAATTTGAGTTCGCATCTCAAGTAATAATGATGATGATGATTTATAATAATAATAATAATAATAATAATAATAATAATAATAATAATAATAATAATAATAATAATAATAATAATAATAATAATAATAATAATAATAAATGATTTATTTATAGCACCTATTTTGCATTACATGGCGATTAATAGCGCCTCGGATGTGACGGGAGATTATCCTTGACCTTTGCCGTAGAGCAAAAATGATGACAAAGCCAGGCCACTAGCCTAAGTACTACTACTACTACTACTACTACTACTACTACTACTACTACTACTGCAACTACTACTATTACTGCTACCACTACTACTACTATACTACCACTACTATACTACTACTGCTACTACATGTACTACTGCTACTACTAATACTACTGGTGCTATTACTACTACTAATGCTACTACTACCAATGCTACTACTACTAATGCTACTACTACTACTACTACTACTACTACTACCACTACTAGCTTAATACTACTACTATTAATACTGGATGTTATATCCGTGGTTTCCTCCAAATTACTAATCAAGTTCAAAGCGCTGAGATCTGTACCAACATACACGTTCACATGTTGGGGTGGCCTCGTGGCGCAGTGGATAAGTCGCCGGTCTCCTATGCCGAAGGTCGCGGGTTCGATTCCCGCAATGGGCTAACGTATGTGACTTAGGTACGAGACTATTGAGGTCACCGAGGGTTTTCTCCGGGCACTTCGGTTTCCTCCCTCCCTTCAACAATGGTACAAGACGCAGTCAATATCCAAATTTCAAAAATTAAAAAGTCCGTCTTCCAATAGCGATCTCCCTGCCTTTACACCACCTGTTTGAGTGATTGGTCTGTATTTGGTGTGTGTGAGGGTGGATGAGACAGGTGAGCGTGTATGTTGGTATAGATCGCTGTCATGAATTGGCTAGTTTAACTCTGCTTGTTGACCATTTAGCCATGTGTAGTCTTTGTAACAGTAGAGAAGTTAGACTATTACACAGCAGCAAGTAAATTACACAGCAGACCAGCACACTGTGACGAGGCGTGCAATTGCAACTCTGAGCCCGGCCGCGAGCATTCCAGCACCGCACTCAGCCAGCCATCATCTCTCCCTACCCAGCCATCTCTAGCCGGCTCGCTCACACAGTCGTTAAGCCCCGCCCCCCGGGACACCTCCTTAAAGCCTGGCACAAACCTTGACATAGCGTCAGACCCCAGCATCCCTGCCTTGAAGTACCAGCCTGTCCGAAAACACGTCAACACCACCGAGTGACCTCTGAGTTTCGACAGTACCCTTGTGCTTCCACCCGTCTAAACCAAGGTAAGAGAGGGAACTTACTCTTTGTCATATAGCAGACCCATCACCCGCCGTTCGCCCATCATGTTCATGCGTCCTGTCAATATGTATGTTCATGTTTATAATTTTGCCTTGATGTATTGCTATGACTTGTATTTCTCCCTTGCACATATTTTCTACCCTGTATATGACCCATGACATGTTTGGATTTATGCTTGTATGCTCCGTTTGCCCCATGTGTAAATATCCCATGCCATGCTGTCCCCTCCACATAGATTAAAGTCCCCAGTACGGCCCAGACCTACAACCCATTTGCCCTGTACCCTCCATTTGCTTTCCACCATGCTTCCCAATGTATAAATATTTGCCCTGTTGCCAACCCCGTCCTATGCGCCGAATGTATCTTATACTAGTGGCTGCCAATAAACTCCACTTCGGCCCAGTAAATCTAGTAGCATTGTTTGACTGTTGGTATTTGCACTGGCTCAACCCATGACCGGTCAAGCCAATTTGAATTCTGAGAAGGGCTATCATAACCACAGGCCCTGAATCCACACTATCCCTATCCCCCGCTGATACAGCGTCTGTACACATTGCAGACGGGTTCCTGTACCGGGCATATCACCCCGGCTTTGTATCAACTCCCAGTCACTGACCCGCCGCAGGCCCCTGTCAACGCAGGAGGTCAATGAGAAGCGAGACTTGGGACTTCGCCATTATCCAGCCGGCTAGCCACGAAAGCCGAATTCGATGCCTGTGCCATTTCACAAGACGAGCACTCGTGATCCATGCGTCATCATCGCGTGACCACTGACCTGCATCTTTCGCCCACACGCTGATACCAACGCCAACAAGCCATCCAGAGTATCCTGGACAAATCTCCGCACTACAGTCCATAGCTAAGTGCCTAAGCCTACGAGAATCCCCCCTCGCCAGATTACCAGAGTGGCTTTTGAAACCATACAGATACACTCTCGCCCGGTGATGAGATCAGTCAACGATCGCTCTAGTGTCCCAAATATTGACTACCCAGAAAATCACCAGACTACTCCTTACTAAAAGACGCTAAGCCTATGACTCACGCTAGAAGTATCTGACCCAGACTCTCCATTTCAAATTAAATAAAGTAAATAGTTATAGAACCCGCAATTACCCGGACTGGCCTTTGAATGTGAACTTCTTAACTATTGTAGCTTTATTCTCTTTCTCGTCTTTTTCCCTGTCTGATTATTAAGTTGGCCCAGCATTAATCTCCTGAATGTCACCGCACCATTAACCTATTCAAAGGAGGTAATAACGCGCTAGAGATTAATAGCTTAACCCCCATCCCCCAACCCCTCTCTTCGTGACATTAACTTTGGCGACCCCGACGAGACAAAAGACTTAGGTTTCCTCTCCCAACCCAACGAGACAAAAGACTGAGGTTCCCATCCCAACTTGACAAGACTTAGGACTTAGCGTAATTTCCACCCCAGCCCAGTATAGATAGGACCCAGCCCTCTAAGCCTAGTAGTTATAGCATAGCCCCATAGGTCCCTTACTGGTTTTCCCGAGTGGCGATATCTCAAAAGGCTTTTTTCTTGCATTCATTTTTGTATTTTTGATCGATTGCATTTTGTCTTGTGGTTGTGTTGTATTCGCCCCTTTGCAGGTTCATTGTAGCTCATCCAGCCCACCCCCTTGTTGTCCGTCAGTGTACCCCTTGTGTGCGCCCCTCATTCCGGTTAGGACCTTTTTCAGGGTAAGTTACCTCCCTTACCATGGCCGACCGGGGAGAGCTTGCGCTGAAGTACAAGAGTATTGGCGAGAGCTTAGGGCTCGCCGGCACCGAACTCAAAGACTACGTCCTGGCTAACGTAGATGCTGACGTGGCAGAGGAAAAGTTGAAGAGGGAGGAGAGGGCCAAAGAGCGAGAGGCGAAGAAAGAGGAGGAGAAAGAGCGCCTCGCCGCGGAAGAACGGGCCGCCGCCCGGAGGAAAGAGGAGGAGAAAGAGCGCCTCGCCGCGGAAGAACGGGCCGCCGCCCGGAAGAAAGAGGAGGAGAAAGAGCGCCTCGACGCGGAAGAACGGGCCGCCGCCCGAAGGAAAGAGGAAGAGAAAGAGCGCCTCGCCGCGGAGGAACGGGCCGCCGCCCGGAAGCTTGCAGAGGAGGAGAGAGCCGCCGAGCGGAGAAGGGAGGAGGCGAAGGAGAGGATAGCGGAGGAGGAGAGAGCCGCCGCAAGGAGGAAGGAGGAGGACGAGAGGGTAGCGGCACTGGAAGAGAAAAGGAAGGATAAGGAGCTCGAACGGCGCCAAGCACTCCTCCAACTTGAGCGCGACCGCCGCGATTTGGGTATCGCATCGCCCGCTAGCGAAGACTACTCGCTACTCGCCCCCAGCTTCGCCACCAGCACCGGGATACCCGCACCCCCCCCCCCCCCCCGCCGATTCCGGGGATGAACTTCCCCCTGGACCCATTCGTCGAACGAGACGAATCAATTGAAGTCTATCTCGGCCGATTCGAACGAGTCGCGAGAGAAAACGGTCTTGACCCCCAGTTCTGGTATCGCAAGCTCAGTCATGGCCTTAAGGGGAAGGCCTATGAGATTCTGGCCAAGACACCGACTTCCGAGGAGGGAGACTATCCCGCCCTCAAGAGAGCCCTGCTGCATGGTTTCGAGCTCTCAGGCGAGCACTACCGCAAGAATTTCCGGAACTCCCGGAGAGAGAGAGGGGAGAAGTTCACACAGTTTGCCGACCGTCTAGCTACGCTACGGGACAAATGGATTGAGCAAACTGACGAACCCAGGACATACGACGGATTGCTAGAGTTGATGCTAGCCGAGCAACTCCGAGGGACAATGCCAGCGGAACTTCGGACTTTCGCCGCCGAACAGGGCGCCGCTCGCCTTGAAGATCTGATCATCGTCGCGGACCGGTACCTCACCGCCCATCCCGACGACAGACAGCCTCGCCGTGATCCCCCCGCACCCTCGTCGCCAGATACCCGCCACCAGCCTCGCCGGCCAGTCCCGCCAGCGAACCACCGTCCACCACCGCCCAAAGGACGCCCGAGCCCCGGAGCAGAGCCAGGGAAGCGGAGCACAGAGCTCTACTGCGGCTACTGCCAGCGCCGAGGACATACCCGGGAGAAATGTTTTCGACGCATCAGCGACCAGCGTCGCAAACAAGGTACCGTACTACCCCTACGCCAAGTTACCCCCGACGGGAAACCGGTAACCCCCGTCGTCACTCCCGCCGATCGACCGGCCGTCACCGAGCAAGTGACCGTCAACAATCGCCCAGCCCACTGTCTATACGACACTGGACTCACCTTCGACGCCGTCGTCCGCCGCTCGCTCATCAGGGAACAAGACCTGACCGGCGAGACTATCACCCTGAAGTTGGCCGACGCGTCACAACCCAGCACCACGCTCCCTATAGCCCGGATCCAAGTCACCAGCCGATACGTAACGGGGACCATCCAAGCTGCCGTGATGGACCAGCCCCTGTACGACCTGATTTTAGGATGCCGATACGTGTTCTTGGGAATGCCGCCCCAGCCTGTGGAGTCGATGGCCGCCGTCCAGACGCGCGCCCAGGCGAAAACAGCCGCGACACCACCCCCGATACCCAACCAGATGCCGGAACAGATCCGGAAGGCCCAAGAAAGCGACGTCACCCTCCGCAAGTGCTACGGAAAACTTCCCGCCGCACGCACTCCACCCAAGTCCGGGGACTTTTTCGTCGAAGACGGACTCCTCTTCCGTCAGAAGGACGACCATTCCCAACTCGTCGTGCCTGCGACACTTCGCCCCCAAGTCCTGGAACTTGGCCATAGCATGCCCCTAAGCGGACATATGGGCATAGGAGCGACCACTCTACGCATCAGCGCTCAATACCACTGGCCCGGGATGACCGAAGACGTGAAGCGCTACGTCAAGTCCTGTAGCCAGTGCCAACGATACGCGCCCCGCCATCACACCGTCCCGGTCACTATCAGCCCCACAGTCGTTGTCGGAACACCCTTCCAACGAGTGGCAGTCGACATCGTAGGACCCCTCCCGCGGACCAAGAAGCGGAACCAGTACCTACTAACCCTTGTCGACGCCTGCTCGATGTGGTGTGAAGCCGTTCCCCTACCGAAGATCGACGCCGCCCGAGTCGCCGACGCGCTCGTCACCATATTCACTCGAGTCGGATTCCCGGACAACATCTTGACCGACAACGGGTCCCAGTTCACCGGAAAACTTATGCAAGAAGTTTTTCAACTACTCCGCATTCGCCATATCCGGACTCCACCCTACCACCCCGCTAGCAACGGACAGGTCGAGCGCCTAAACGGGACTCTTATCTCGATTATCCGCAAGATCGCCGACGAACAGCCGGAAGCGTGGGACACATACGTCGCGTCAGCGCTCTTCGCGTATCGAGAGACCCCGCACACCTCCACCGGATACACGCCTTCCACGCTGCTTTTTGGAAGACCCCTTTCCGGACCTCTAGCCGCCTTGCGACGTAGCTGGACCGACGCCAAACTGGACGAGGCACCGGTCGACGCAACGAAATACGTCACGAAGCTCCAAGAAACCCTCAAGGCCACCTGGAAAGCCGCCTCCGCCAACCTGAAGAAGGCGAGAGAAAGACAAGCCCGCTATCACAACCGCCGCGCCCGGGACCGAGAGCTACAGGTAGGAGACCAAGTCCTACTGCTCCTCCCCAGCGGCACAAACAAGCTAGACATAGCTTGGCAAGGACCCTACCCGGTGCTTGAGAAGCTCTCACGTACCACTTATCGCATCGAGGTAGGCGGAAAGCCCAGGACCCACCACATCAATCTGCTCAAGCGGTACCTGGAGCCACCTGCACCCGCCCCAGACTCCCACTCGCTACTCACGGTCGCGCTGGCCGTCGAAGTGGAGGGCACAGAGACCGGCGTCGCCGAATTTCCGCTAAAAGGGAAGGAATCCTTCCGGGACGTCTCTCTGGACCCCTCACTCCCCGCCGGCCAGCAACGCCAACTACGCGCCATCGTAGCGGAATACAGGGAAGTCCTCACCGACATTCCTGGGAGGACGGACCTGGAAGAAGTTCGACTGACCCTGACGGACCCCACTCCCGTCCGCCAGAAACCGTACCCCGTCCCACTTTCCCAGCAGCAAGTAGTCAGAACGGAAGTAGAGGCTCTGCTACAAGCCGGAGTCATCGCTCCCTCCCGTTCCCCCTACAGCGCAGGAATAGTTCTATCACGGAAGCCCAGCGGAGAACATCGCCTCTGTATCGACTTCCGGCAGTTGAACCTTGTAACCCAGTTCGTGCCCGGACCCCTATCCGACCCAACAGACTTGTTTGCAAAGCTACAATCCGCCCGATACTTCTCCCGAGTGGATCTGAGCAAAGGCTTTTATCAGATTCCCGTGCACCCTTCATCCCGCCAGTACCTAGCCTTCAGCACGATGGACGGCCACTATGAATTCAACGTTCTGCCGTTTGGTCTACACAATGCCCCAAGTATTTTCAGCACGATGATGCGGAAGCTGTTGGACCCCCTCCACTGTCCGTTCATACACTCATTTATGGACGACATACTCGTCGCAACGGAGACATGGGAGGAGCACCTGCGAGTGGTGCGCCAACTCTTACGCCGCCTCAGAGAAGCTGGCCTCACTGCCCGGCCGACCAAATGCCAGTTCGGCTATCAGGAGCTGGAATTTCTTGGCCACACCATCAGCCAGGGACAGCTCCGGCCTCTAGAAAAGACCGTCCAGCGCCTTCGAGACGCGCCACGCCCCAAGACCAAGAAAGATGTTCAGTCCTTCCTGGGACTGAGTGGCTTCTATCAGAAGTTTGTACCCGGCTACAACGGGATCGCCGCGCCACTATCCAGTCTTACCCGGAAAACCGCACAGGACCGAGTCCTCTGGACCCCGCAATGCGAAGCTGCCTTCCAGGGGCTCAAGGACAAGCTGACGTCCCAGCCAGTCCTGCGACTCCCCAACCACGGACAGCCCTTCGTCCTGCGCACAGACGCCAGCGACGTAGGCCTCGGAGCCGTTCTACTCCAACGGGACTCCGCGGACGCCCCGACGCTCTTCCCCGTCGCGTACGCCAGCCGGAAACTCAAGCCGGCAGAACAGAATTACGCCACGTCGGAGAAGGAGTGTCTCGCCCTCGTCTGGGCAGTCCAGAAGTTCCAACTGTATCTCTACGGTTCGCACTTTACCGTCCAAGTGGATCATCAGCCGCTTTCCTTCTTGGCGACATCCAAATCGCTCAACGCCCGGCTGATGAGATGGGCTCTGCTGCTCCAAGCATACTCTTTCCAGCTGGAGCACCTCCCAGGAAAAGACAACCACGGCGCAGACTTCCTCAGCCGTCACCCCGCAACCGACTCCAGCGAGTCGCCCCTGAGGGCCGACGCCCCAGCCTTCGTTCCCGCCGCCGCCCTCTAACCGTAGCCGAAACCCGGCAGCTCCGCGGACCCCAGCCTTGGGCATCCGCCATCGACTACCCGGAACCCTGCATCGCCCCGCATCACCCGGATCATCGCAAACCATCGTCTCACCCGGCAGCCGACCTCAGAGCTGATTGGCCGCGTCTTCGTCGAGTCCTACGTCCTCGCCTTTTTCCTTGGGGGGGCCTCTGTGACGAGGCGTGCAATTGCAACTCTGAGCCCGGCCGCGAGCATTCCAGCACCGCACTCAGCCAGCCATCATCTCTCCCTACCCAGCCATCTCTAGCCGGCTCGCTCACACAGTCATTAAGCCCCGCCCCCCGGGACACCTCCTTAAAGCCTGGCACAAACCTTGACATAGCGTCAGACCCCAGCATCCCTGCCTTGAAGTACCAGCCTGTCCGAAAACACGTCAACATCACCGAGTGACCTCTGAGTTTCGACAGTACCCTTGTGCTTCCACCCGTCTAAACCAAGGTAAGAGAGGGAACTTACTCTTTGTCATATAGCAGACCCATCACCCGCCGTTCGCCCATCATGTTCATGCGTCCTGTCAATATGTATGTTCATGTTTATAATTTTGCCTTGATGTATTGCTATGACTTGTATTTCTCCCTTGCACATATTTTCTACCCTGTATATGACCCATGACATGTTTGGATTTATGCTTGTATGCTCCGTTTGCCCCATGTGTAAATATCCCATGCCATGCTGTCCCCTCCACATAGATTAAAGTCCCCAGTACGGCCCAGACCTACAACCCATTTGCCCTGTACCCTCCATTTGCTTTCCACCATGCTTCCCAATGTATAAATATTTGCCCTGTTGCCAACCCCGTCCTATGCGCCGAATGTATCTTATACTAGTGGCTGCCAATAAACTCCACTTCGGCCCAGTAAATCTAGTAGCATTGTTTGACTGTTGGTATTTGCACTGGCTCAACCCATGACCGGTCAAGCCAATTTGAATTCTGAGAAGGGCTATCATAACCACAGGCCCTGAATCCACACTATCCCTATCCCCCGCTGATACAGCGTCTGTACACATTGCAGACGGGTTCCTGTACCGGGCATATCACCCCGGCTTTGTATCAACTCCCAGTCACTGACCCGCCGCAGGCCCCTGTCAACGCAGGAGGTCAATGAGAAGCGAGACTTGGGACTTCGCCATTATCCAGCCGGCTAGCCACGAAAGCCGAATTCGATGCCTGTGCCATTTCACAAGACGAGCACTCGTGATCCATGCGTCATCATCGCGTGACCACTGACCTGCATCTTTCGCCCACACGCTGATACCAACGCCAACAAGCCATCCAGAGTATCCTGGACAAATCTCCGCACTACAGTCCATAGCTAAGTGCCTAAGCCTACGAGAATCCCCCCTCGCCAGATTACCAGAGTGGCTTTTGAAACCATACAGATACACTCTCGCCCGGTGATGAGATCAGTCAACGATCGCTCTAGTGTCCCAAATATTGACTACCCAGAAAATCACCAGACTACTCCTTACTAAAAGACGCTAAGCCTATGACTCACGCTAGAAGTATCTGACCCAGACTCTCCATTTCAAATTAAATAAAGTAAATAGTTATAGAACCCGCAATTACCCGGACTGGCCTTTGAATGTGAACTTCTTAACTATTGTAGCTTTATTCTCTTTCTCGTCTTTTTCCCTGTCTGATTATTAAGTTGGCCCAGCATTAATCTCCTGAATGTCACCGCACCATTAACCTATTCAAAGGAGGAAATAACGCGCTAGAGATTAATAGCTTAACCCCCATCCCCAACCCCTCTCTTCGTGACACACACTGCGAGCCTGACCCACACAGCGTAGTGACTCAATCAACACTTGAGCTTTGAATCGGACCGTTTTAACCAATCAGAGCAGGCTCAGTGGGTAGAGCAGTTCTGACTGTGTCAGATCTTAGCGCAGTTTGAATCAGTCGTGTGTGAGAAGAGGAAGAAGTAACATCTACTACTTAGCTAGCAGAGAATCTCTTCACTCATAGACCAGGAAGCAGGAATCTTAGAATTCTCTCAAGTCACAACGGGCCTGAACTTGTCAGACAGGTAAATGAACACCCTTCTGTTTCATCGTGATATATTTGTATTATTGTTGAAATTATGTTTGTGGAATTTGCTATGCATAAATGTGAATTATTACTCCGAATTTGCCGTACCACGTGGAAGAGCCGAGCACGTGGTGAAACACGACCGGTTGCGCCGCCATGTTGTATCCCGTACGGAACCACTGTTGTTTAACTTATATGTATGTTTACAGACCAGTGGCTGTACCACTGAATGTTTATATTAGTATTAATTCTGTATGTGTATAGTTAGCCACGATTGATATTTATGTATGTATAGGAATTTAGAGTGAGATTCCAGTGGAACCCGGAAGTAGCAGAATGTTCGTCGCTTATGTATAGAGATGTGGAGCTATCACTGAGGGCTACTTTGGCTTTCAGTGAGACGCTCTGCACAAACCGATTATTCAGGGTTGTGCAGAATTTCGTCTCTTATATTACAGACGAGCAGGCGAGCTATCCCGAGCTATCCCGAGCTATCCCGAGCTATCCTGTGCACCCCACTCCACAGAAACGACTAGTTGGTTGAGGATCCTCTACCGCACAAGACGGAAAGAGCTGCCTTGAAAGACACCCTGTCAGACCCCACAGCGTGGCAAGGGAACCCAACTACACAACTACAAAGGTGTACCAGAAGCTACCTCACAGAAGGACTTCGACCGCACCATAAGAAAGTTAAGTGTACCCCCAGAAGTGCACTTAAACTGATCATAACAGGACCACAGTAGTCCAACTCTTCAGAAACTGTAAAACGGACCACAGTAGTCCAAATCTACATGAGATATACTAGCAAAGTGCCCGAGGAAGATAAAACAGCTGCCTAGACTATCAGCGATCGAACTATTAGCAGTGACTGAGACTTTTTAAGTTAGATTAGTACTTAGAGAATCTTGTATAGAGTAGAAGAAATAAATGTGTGATTTTAACTGTTATCAAGTGGCTGGACTACATATGATTCATAGCCGTGTGAAAGCTAGTGTGACAGTATTCTTTTACCATTTTTCTATCTATTTCTGTACCCCAACCTTAACACAGAACGAGCTGAACAAATAAATTTATTAAAGTAATTCATAGGGTGACTTACTAGCAGTTCCCACCGAATAAACGTGAGGGTCCATAATTCCATTGTGCAGAGCCCATAAACCCCACGTGACACTTTAATTGGCGAGCCTAGCTAGGATCTGTGGATAATAGGAATTGGGTATAACCGGATCTAAGTACAATAAAATTAGATAACAGTAGGAGTAGTAGAATAACTTAGAATAGTGGTAACAAGGACTAATCAGTTTGGGTGCACTATTCTTTAGTTAAAAACTTTTTTGCTTCAAATATTTTTGTGCCTGTATGTTGCATTGTTCTTTTGCAGGTTTTGCTTAAGTAACTGTTGTATGCCATTTGACTTTTGTTTTATTCTATTATTGATTACGAATTTTATGGTCTTTGCATTGTTGTTATTGACTTGCAATATTGCTAGTGTTTTGGTATTCCACGTGATTCAGAGGTTGTTCATAGACACGTTTGGCAATGTCGGACCCAGTGGCCTTGAGATTGCGCTTCAAGGAACTAGGAGAAGCTTTACACTTAGCAGGGGCAGACCTAATTGCGTATATCAATGCAGAGGTAGAGAAACAGGAAGCTAAGGCAGAGAGAGCAGCAGAGAGAGAGGCGAAGAAACTCGAAGCAGAACAGAGAAAAGCAGAACTAGAAGCAGAGCAGAAGAAATTAGAGGCAGAGAGAGAAACGAGGAAATTAGAATTAGAAGCAGAGCAGAAGAAATTAGAAGCAGAGCAGAAGAAATTAGAAGCAGAGCAGAAGAAATTAGAATTAGAAGGAGAACAGAAGAAGGCAGCATTAGCAGCAGAAAGAGAAGCAGAAGTTAGGAAATGGGAGTATGAGCGGGCAGAAAAAGAAAAAGAGAGGGAAGAAAAGGAAAAAGAAAGACAGCATGAGTTAGAGCTAAGAAGATTGGGATCAGGAGCTTCAAGTTCTTCCTCAACCCCTCCCCACTCAGATCAGCTAGAGGTAGCATCCAACCCTGTACAAGGAATGTCATTTCCACTGGGAACATTCAATGAGAGAGAAGAAGGTCTAGATCTCTATCTGACTAGGTTTGAGCGTCTAGCAACAGAGTACAAACTAGATCCCACTCATTGGTCTTTTAAGCTTAGTCAAGGGCTTAGAGGAAAGGCTTATGACATCTACAGTAAGCTACCGACTGACAGAGTGACTGACTATCACAAGGTAAAAGAGGCACTCCTAACGGGATTCGAACTAACAGGAGAATGCTATCGGCAAAAGTTCCGCACCAATCGGAGAGTGAAAGGAGAGAGCTATGCGCAGTTCGCGGATCGGTTGTCCACAACGTTGAATAAGTGGATTAGCCAGTCAGCCACGGCTAAGACGTATGATGGACTGACAGAACTGTTAGTATGGGAACAGCTACGGGAAACCATGACCCCCGAGCTGAGAACATTCTCAGTAGAGCAGGGCGCGGAAAGACTGGAAGATCTGGTCAAGGTCGCAGATAGGTACGTGGCCGCACACGGAGAAGCCAAGAGCTTCAGGCGAGACCTAAAGCCTAACGGGAAAGAGGCACAGAAACGAAGCCCTAACCGGGAAGAGCGCACCGCGAATAAGCCGAATAACCCCAGACCTGGGCAAAATAAAGGACCCAACGCGGAATTCGGGAAAAGAGGTCCCGCAGAACAGAGACGGTATTGTTCGTTCTGCAACAGAAACAATCACTCCACCGCAGAATGTTTCAAGTTGGCCGCACAACGTAGGGAAGAGCGCGAAAGCCGGCCAGCGCACAGAGTTCTAACTCAAAGCAGCGGTAACAAGCCACACACGATCGGAGATCACCCATCGGTGACAGACACGGTCAAGGTCAACGGAAAAGAAGCGAACTGTCTGTATGACACAGGTCTATCATACGACGCGATAGTTAGCGAATCTCTTGTATCGCGCGCGGACTTGACAGACAAGACAGTCGACCTACAAGGAGCAGACTTGACGAAACCGACGACTACTTGCCCAATAGCATGGATCGAAGTAGAGAGTAGGTACGTCACAGGACGAATCCAAGCAGCTGTTTTACAGAAACCCCTGTATGATCTAGTGCTAGGTTGTAGGTATGTGTTCTTAGGCACGCCCCCTAAAACTGTAGAGATAGCTGCAGTGCAAACCAGGGCCCAAGCTAAAACCCAACCACCCCAGCCCGAGTTCGCTCCGAATCCAGGACTCGAAGAGATCAAAACAGCACAGAAAGAAGACACCTCGATAGCGAAGTGCTTCCAGAAGCTACCCAAGGCGCACACACCCCCGCACAAGGGAGACTTCTACATGGAAGAGGGAGTTCTACATCGACAAGGAGATGGAGATCACACCCAACTAGTACTACCAGCCACCCTTCGAGCCCAAGTACTAGAACTAGGCCACAGCATGCCACTCAGCGGACACATGGGAATTGGAGCCACAGTGCAGAGAATCAGCGCACACTACTATTGGCCAGGAATCACGGAGGATGTCAAGCGCTACGTGAAATCTTGCCACCAATGTCAACGATATTCCCCGCGACATCACACCGTACCAGTTACCCTAGGACCATCGGTAGTAGTCGGCGTGCCATTCCAGCAAGTCTCAGTAGACATAGTAGGACCACTGCCCATGACCAAGAAGAGGAACAGATTTCTACTCACACTCGTCGACGCATGTACGATGTGGTGCGAAGCAGTCCCATTGCCAGCGATCGACACCAAGAAGATTGCAGATGCACTCATCGCCATCTTTACCAGAGTCGGATTCCCGGACAGCATTAGAACGGACAACGGATCTCAGTTCACCGGCCGCCTGATGCAAGACGTGTTCGAGTTGAGACAAGTTCATCACATTCGCACACCACCATACCACCCAGCCAGCAACGGACAAGTAGAAAGACTGAATGGAACCCTTCTCACCATCCTCAGGAAAGTCGCAGACGACAATCCAGAAGCGTGGGACACCTACGTGAATGCGGCACTGTTCGCATACCGAGAAACACCCCATGCAGCCACAGGCTACACCCCGTCAACCTTGCTATTCGGCAGACCTCTAGCAGGACCGCTAGAAGCCCTACGCAGAAGTTGGACGGAGGCCAAGATAGACGACACACCAAGAGGTGCCACCAAGTACGTCGCAGACCTGCAGGAAACCCTCAAAGCAACGTGGAAGAAAGCTGGTGAAGCACTGAAGAAGGCAAGAGCCCGTCAGGCGAAGTACTACAACCGCCACGCGAAGGACCGAGAACTGCAAGTCGGCGATCAAGTGCTACTCTTACTTCCAAGTGGAACCAACAAGCTGGACATCGCTTGGAGAGGACCGTACCGGGTGACTGCCAAGAAATCCAAGACAGTCTACCAAGTAGAGGTGAACGGGAGAGCCCGATACCACCACATCAATCTCCTCAAGAAGTATACGGACAGACCAGCGACCCCCAGCACTCACAACTTGCTAGCCATCGCCATTGCGGAAGAAGGAGAAAGCATGGAGACCAATGCAGTAGAGTATCCCCTGCACTCCAAAGAAACCTACAAAGACGTGATACTCAACGGAGACCTAGCCGCTAAACAGCGACAGCAAGTACTACAGGTCATTCGACAACATCAGACTGTGCTAACAGACCGACCAGGGAGGACAGACCTCGTCGAAGTAACCTTAACGGTGACCGACCCAACACCCGTCCGCCAGAAGCTCTACCCGATGCCACTGTCACAGCAGCGAGCCATCAAGGCAGAGATAGACACCTTACTGGCAGCCGGAATCATCTCAGAGTCTACTTCACCCTACAGCGCAGGCACGGTATTGTTGCGAAAACCCAACGGAGAGCACCGACTGTGCATCGACTTCAGACTCCTGAATGCCGTAACGCAATTCCAGCCAGAGCCACTCCCGGACCAGACAGACCTATTTGCCAAGCTACAGCGAGCGAAGTACTTCTCACGCATCGACCTCAGCAAAGGATACTACCAGATACCAGTACAACCACAAGTCCGAAAGTACCTAGCGTTTAGCACTATGGAAGGACACTTCGAGTTCAACGTACTTCCATTCGGACTCCACAACGCACCCAGCATCTTCAGCGCCATAATGCGGAAACTCCTGGCACCCCTGAGCAGCGAGCACCTACATTCGTTTATGGACGACATCCTCATCGCCACACCTACGTGGGAGGAACATGTCACGCTCCTACAACAACTACTCGCCCGCCTCAGAGACACGGGATTGACGGCAAGACCCACCAAATGTCAGATTGGATTCACAGAACTAGAATTTCTGGGACACACCATCAGTCAAGGAAGCCTGCGACCGGTAGAAAAGACAGTGAAACGCCTACTCGACGCTCCTAGGCCCAAGACCAAGAAGGAAGTGCAGTCGTTTCTAGGACTCTGCGGCTTCTACCAGAAGTTCATCCCCAACTACAACAGCATCGCCGTACCACTGACAAATGGAACCCGGAAAATCGCCCCGGACAAAGTCGTATGGACAGCGGAATGTGAGACAGCATTCCAAACCCTCAAGGACAGAATGACATCGGCGCCAGTACTCCACCTACCCGATTTGACTCAGCCATTCGTTCTTCGCACCGACGCAAGCGACTTAAGCAGTACTGCTACAGCGCGACCCCAAGAATGCGGAGACGCTATTCCCCGTCGCCTACGCCAGCAGAAAATTGAGACCCGTCGAGACCCACTACGCCACGTCGGAGAAAGAATGTCTTGGACTAGTCTGGGCCATACAGAAATTCCAACTCTACCTGTATGGGACCCACTTCACAGTTCAGGTGGACCATCAACCACTATCGTTCCTGGCAGCCTCCAAGTCTTTGAACTCTCGCCTGATGCGATGGGCACTCACCCTTCAGGCATACTCATTCCAAATCGAGTACATCCCCGGCAAGGAAAACCACGGAGCCGACTACCTCAGTCGCCATCTCGTGGAGGACACAGCAGCTGTCGCCCACCCAACACAACTAAGGGCCACAGCACCAGAATTCGTCCCCGCCCAATAAAAACCCTGTCACTAGTGGCCATAGCTACCTGGCACAGCATTGCAGCTCAGGTAGAGCAACTTAATTAGTTTGTAAATAGGACCCTAGGATAGTGCAGTGTTAAACTAGGCTCTGTAGTAGAAAAAGGTCGACTCCAGTAGTCATCGCCTTTTTTCAGTTGAGGGAGCCTGTCATGAATTGGCTAGTTTAACTCTGCTTGTTGACCATTTAGCCATGTGTAGTCTTTGTAACAGTAGAGAAGTTAGACTATTACACAGCAGCAAGTAAATTACACAGCAGACCAGCACACTGCGAGCCTGACCCACACAGCGTAGTGACTCAATCAACACTTGAGCTTTGAATCGGACCGTTTTAACCAATCAGAGCAGGCTCAGTGGGTAGAGCAGTTCTGACTGTGTCAGATCTTAGCGCAGTTTGAATCAGTCGTGTGTGAGAAGAGGAAGAAGTAACATCTACTACTTAGCTAGCAGAGAATCTCTTCACTCATAGACCAGGAAGCAGGAATCTTAGAATTCTCTCAAGTCACAACGGGCCTGAACTTGTCAGACAGGTAAATGAACACCCTTCTGTTTCATCGTGATATATTTGTATTATTGTTGAAATTATGTTTGTGGAATTTGCTATGCATAAATGTGAATTATTACTCCGAATTTGCCGTACCACGTGGAAGAGCCGAGCACGTGGTGAAACACGACCGGTTGCGCCGCCATGTTGTATCCCGTACGGAACCACTGTTGTTTAACTTATATGTATGTTTACAGACCAGTGGCTGTACCACTGAATGTTTATATTAGTATTAATTCTGTATGTGTATAGTTAGCCACGATTGATATTTATGTATGTATAGGAATTTAGAGTGAGATTCCAGTGGAACCCGGAAGTAGCAGAATGTTCGTCGCTTATGTATAGAGATGTGGAGCTATCACTGAGGGCTACTTTGGCTTTCAGTGAGACGCTCTGCACAAACCGATTATTCAGGGTTGTGCAGAATTTCGTCTCTTATATTACAGACGAGCAGGCGAGCTATCCCGAGCTATCCCGAGCTATCCCGAGCTATCCTGTGCACCCCACTCCACAGAAACGACTAGTTGGTTGAGGATCCTCTACCGCACAAGACGGAAAGAGCTGCCTTGAAAGACACCCTGTCAGACCCCACAGCGTGGCAAGGGAACCCAACTACACAACTACAAAGGTGTACCAGAAGCTACCTCACAGAAGGACTTCGACCGCACCATAAGAAAGTTAAGTGTACCCCCAGAAGTGCACTTAAACTGATCATAACAGGACCACAGTAGTCCAACTCTTCAGAAACTGTAAAACGGACCACAGTAGTCCAAATCTACATGAGATATACTAGCAAAGTGCCCGAGGAAGATAAAACAGCTGCCTAGACTATCAGCGATCGAACTATTAGCAGTGACTGAGACTTTTTAAGTTAGATTAGTACTTAGAGAATCTTGTATAGAGTAGAAGAAATAAATGTGTGATTTTAACTGTTATCAAGTGGCTGGACTACATATGATTCATAGCCGTGTGAAAGCTAGTGTGACAGTATTCTTTTACCATTTTTCTATCTATTTCTGTACCCCAACCTTAACACAGAACGAGCTGAACAAATAAATTTATTAAAGTAATTCATAGGGTGACTTACTAGCAGTTCCCACCGAATAAACGTGAGGGTCCATAATTCCATTGTGCAGAGCCCATAAACCCCACGTGACAATCGCCGCGCTTTGAGCCTGATTGATTTGGGGAAAGGCGCGTATATAGCATCCTGTATTATTATTATTATTATTATTATTATTATTATTATGTTTCACCCACTCTCAGACACAGCAAACACACATCTATCACTCAAACATGTGGTGTAAAGGCAGGGAGATCGCTATTAGAAGACGAAAAGGAAGTAATGTTCCTATGAAGTTTGGTCAAAATCCGTTCAGTGATTTAAAAAAAAGAAAAAAGAAGATATATCGTCCAACGGACCGACGTAGCGACAGACGAACCCGACCCGACATTTTGCTCGTTCTGACCCTCTCTCTCTCCCTCCTCCCTTCTCTTCCCACACGTAGGTCTACATAAGAACAGGTCAGTACATGAAACGAGAACTATAGAACATTGCACTGAGCTTACGTAAATTATGTAGAGAGGGCTAGTCCATACATGCTTTAGCTCTGCAGCAGCCCACATAATTATTGATCCAAGCTTTGAGTCACCAGGCCTGTCCAGGGTTTATCCTTTTGGCCAGGGAAAGACCCAACTGGTCAGTTTGATTTCTCTTTCAAATGACCAGACGGTAACTATTGACAACGTCTGCTGCAAGCTAGTTTTGGCAGCGGCTACTTGTGTTTCAACCTGCAGAAAGTGGGAATTCCCACTTTACCCTTTATTATTTTTGTTTGTTTATTTCTTTCATTCATTTATACTTTATATCTACCATCCTACTTTCCGTCTTTCTTTCTTTTTCTTTCTTTCTTTCTTTCTTTCTTTCTTTCTTTCTTTCTTTCTTTCTTTCTTTCTTTCTTTCTTTCTTTCTATCTATCTATCTATCTATCTATCTATCTATCTTTCTTTCTTTCTTTCTTTCTATCTTTCTTAAATAATTCATAATAATGTAATTCATTTAAGAAGCACGCTTGTCCCTCACAGGGAAGCTCCAGGCGCGTTACATGAAGCAGATTTACAAAGTTTGAATGAAGAAAATAACATGCCAAAGTACGGAATGTCATACATAAATCTGAAACATGCAATCACAGAAACGACGATCGGTAATACACACATAAGTAAAAAGTCATGAAAGCAACCAATACTTAAAATTCTACGGGAGATTAGTAAGATCCTATCCTATCCTATCCTATCCCGTAACTCGGAGGTCGTAGGGACACCACAGATTTTCGTTTAACCAGCGTACTCCATCTTTCCCTGTCCTCAGCAACCCTGATTGTTTCGCTCAGTGTCAAACCAGTCCATTAGTAAGATATAAGCTTATTATGAAAGTTAAAACTATTTTAACATATCAGCAAGACAAATACAACGGATGGGTTGTGAGGAGGCTTGTATATAAACTACAAGAACAGGGAATAATCCGTAAAATGAATGGTCGTGGATAGGTATAAAAGAAGTAGATCTATTAAAAAAAAAAGAACCCCAACCCCCACCCTCCCGAAACAAACAAACAAACAAACAAACTCTCCTCTCAAACATGAAGGCAGGGATATCGCTGTTAGAAGACGGAATGAAAATTAGGAATTAAGAAAAAAAAGAAGTTGTTATTTAAATTTCCATTACTTGAATCCAGCATATTTATATTTAATGGAAGGTCGTAATCAGAGTACCCAGAGAAACCCTTCTGTGGCGTAGTACACCTCACACTTTAATTAAATATTTCGTCCTTTAGCGAGGGGTTTGAACGCACAGCTTCTCGTTCGGCATCGAAAACGTTGTCATTGCAGTTTGTGTTCGTATCCCGAAAAGTAGAAGGGTCTGCATTACAATTGTTCATACCGTATTGGATCCTTATTCCCCGAAGTTGTTGTTGTTGTTGTGTCAATTTTTATTCATCAGATTAACAGAAGTTGTACTGATGTAACAAAAGCAATTCACAAAATCTACCATGCTTACATCATAGGTATTTTCCAAATTTATTAATGAATTAATCTAACCATAATAAATCAGCATACTATTTGCATACACATACACTTTTAAAAACATACATTATTATTTTTCTTAAATATTTATTATGGAGGATTTTTATAGCGCACTTATCTCGCCGTACTTGACCAGACTCTAGGCGCTGGCTGATGCAAGATCTAACTCAAACCGCCCGAAACGCCCACCCGCAGCCTTTGGGCGCATGGTCTGACGCCCGGACAACTGAGCACTATCCTGGTCAGCCAGCGGTGGGAGAGAAGAACCAAGTGCATGCTGGGTGTGTTCTTGTTACCGGCACTCACCCGTCTAGGAACCGAGCGTCAGGATCTTTAAAGTCCGTTAAGATGACATTCCCTTGTAACAATTCCTTCACATTAAGACCTAAAACAAAACCTAAAAACGCAAAACCAATTAAAAAAAAAAAAAAAAAACTTGTCGACTTTACCTGTGAAGAACGAAGTACTTACAAATGTCATTTTGCGTCTTACAGAAAGTTGAAGTTTGGGATTGGGACCGTTGCATCACCGGCTAACTTCCGGGACCCTTCTCCCTTCCACCCTTCCCCACTCCCCGAAGAGGGTTTAGCGAACAACAGGTAGGCCTATAGAGGACGTTTTAATCTGATGTGTTTTATCTGTGTTGACCAGCCCTGTATCGTCTTCTCATGCGGAAGTGTTTGCTACCGTTTCACTTAAGCCACGCGGTTCAAATCATGAAGTAATTTCGTGCCTGACTTTTATTGTGACTCTATTTTGGTGGGATGGAGACTGTTTTAGTCAGGGTAGCATTTAAATCAGCTCCAAAATAAAATCGTGTTCAGAAATAAAAGTAACATAATAATTGTAAGCGAAATACCGAATCCGTTTTGTCCTCGATCCATTTTGGAACTATTATTCTTCTTTTAACCGTTTGCTTTCTTCCTCAGCTATCCTGGGAGAAGGCTTAACTAAGTTTTGTTTTTTTAAATTTCTCTTTCGTAATCATTACCTGCATCTTATGTTTTACATCGACCCACTGCCCTAGCTCCATGGTAGAGCGCTCGCATGGCGCACCTGATGGCACAGGTTCAAATCCCGTGGTAGGCAAAGAAACACCTGGCCGTTGTCGCTGTCCTTCTTAGCAGTACGATTGCTCTGGTGGTTCAGTGTTGATTTAGGATCCCACGACCTCTTTCCTGGGACGGGTTTCCCCGTCTGCCGAATCGCCAATGGAAGGTGCGGACCTTACACTTCAAGGTTCATTCAGTACACAAACATTCTTTTTTTTTTTGGGGGGTTGCCTCCCCTTCGATGATTACTGTTATGCGAAATTTATTGGCCAGGCCTAAAGTTATTACCGTTTGTTGGCCGACGTTTCCATAATTTTATTGGCAGCGTATGATTCTCAGCGCAATGCTCGGAAATAGAGACGTGATTCTATTTCAAGTAAAACAGTGTCTTTGAAAAAAGCTGCGATGTGATAAAATGGCTTGATGAATGGATAAAATAATAATAATAATAATAATAATAATAATAATAATAATAATAATAATAATAATAATAATAATAATAATAACCTTGAGCTCAATGTATCTAAAACAAAAGAAATGGTCATCGACTTTCGCAGGAATAAAAGCACAATCTCACCTCTTATGATTAACAGTGAATGCGTAGAACAGGTTGATTCATTTAAATTTCTTGGAACGGTCATTTCCAGCAACCTGTCTTGGGACAATAACAGCATGTCCATTATCAAGAAGTGTCAGCAGCGCCTCCACTTCTTGAGACAGCTCAAGAGGCTCGGACTTAACCAGACAATACTCACGCTTTTCTATCGCGCCGTGATTGAGAGTATCCTGTGCTTCAGTATCACAGTCTGGTTTGGAGGCGCCACTTCGGGCGAGAAGTTTCAACTCGAAAGAATCGTGAAACCCGCGGCAAAAATCATAGGTTGCGATTTATTATCCCTCGCGTCCTCATACAGCACGCGTTTGGCAAGAAGGGCCAGCAACATTACTGGCGACCCATCCCATCCAGCCAACCATCTGTTCGAGCTCCTCCCGTCAGGTAAACGCTTCAGAGCACTAAAAGTTAGAACTAGCCGGTTTAGACGCAGCTTCTTCCCCGAGGCTGCCCTCTCGGTACCAGTGTCCTCTGTTATCCACATAGCATGAGGTGTTATACTTAAACGCCAATTTATTAGTTGCGATAATGTGTTAGTGGTGCAATTTTGTTTCCTTAATGTATTTTATCTCATTACGTTTTAATTTAGATACCCATGCGGGTATGCGTGAGTATGCGTGTGCGTGTGGAGGTTGCGAGTGGGCGTGCGCTTGTGCTTTACTCCTTAGAATATCTTTCTCTATTAGAGTATTTTAATGTTTTAATGTCCAGTGGAAGGTTGTTTGTTGTTGCAGAGGGACTGAATGTTTTACCGCATCACCAAAACGAAATCCTATGTATTTTGAATTCATTGGGTAATAAAGTTGACTTGACTTGACTTGACTTGACTTGATAATAATAATAATAATAATAATAATAATAATAATAATAATAATAGTAATAATAATAATAATAATAATAATAATAATAATAATAATAATAATAATAATAATAATAATAATAACACCTGGCTTTCAGAGAACACTCCTTCAGTGGGATTCTGTTTCAGCTTTGTTAATCGCACAATTGGTCTAACTTACTTAGGGAGCGGGTTATAGTCTGCAAACTATATAAAGATAATTAGAGATATATATAGGCTTATAGTGAGGTCGAGATTATAGTGATCCCATTTGTTAAAGTTTTAAATTCAAATTCAGAATCGTCATTCACACGAAAATGATATTTTGTAGGTCTATGGGGCGCTATCGTAAATATGTTACTTTTTCTTCCTCCTTTCTTAATAGCCGTTTTAATTCAAAGCAATGCAATGCTTTATTTTAACCTCTGTTCATATAATGATGTAATTTTAGATCACACATTGAGCACGCTGGTTAAACGATCATCTGTGGTGCCCCTACGACGTCCGAGTTATGGGATAGGATAGGATAGGATAGGATAGGATAGGATAGGATAGGATAGGATAGGATAGGATAGGATAGGATAGGATAGGATAGGATAGGATAGGACATTGATTCTCACGCAAAAACACCAAAACGTATTGCCGGCAAAGTATTCTTGATGCATATATATAGGATTATATTTTTTTTTTTACATTTCAATTTTGGATTGGATTTTTTGGGGGTCACCCTTGCGGATAAAATTTGGGTTGGTTTCTCAGTGAAAGCACGACAGCCACATCGCTGCACCACCCAGGACAAAAATATTTGAGAAGCCGACAACCCTATTTCAATCTAGAACAGGGCGAGAAGGTATTGAACCCCACAAACCCATGCATCTATAATCATAATTCTCACCAGTTACAACTCGCTACACACTGATAAGCCTACAACTAACTGTACTGCTGGACTGACTTCTATATAGCAGCGATGACAGTCGACGCTTATAACTAGTTTAATGTTTGAGGCCCACGGGGACTCGAACCCACAGTACAACCGACTGAGCAGTTACTGAATCTCGAAGAAGACTCAGCATCAACCCGTTCACCACTCGTCCATGTGTCATTGACAACATCCTGCTCACGCCTCGATGCCATAGCCGTATTATATGTTCTGGAGGAGAGAGCTCCTTCGGTCACTGCAAATCAGAATGTATCGATTTATGTATATTGGAACGGAGGGCATCGTCAGACATGTATTTTTAGGTGGTCAATATTCCATTTCCATTCCTACACGCCATCTCTTCTCTTTTTTTTTCATCTCTGTTTTCCTCCATTATCGACAATTCCCTGTAAGTTCATCTTTGTCCATGATAGCACTGACATGCCCGTGACAGCACTTTCCTCCCATCAGAATCTCTCTTCCCCCTGTCCTCATCTGCAGGGAAAACCCCACGAGTAAATAAAAAGAATCGTTCTTCCAAGAAGCGTGAGTCAGGCGGACTTTTTTTCTTACGCATTCGTGAGCGATTGTCTGCTGATTGTTCGAGGCAGACAGGAGAGGAGGAGGAAGGAGAGAGAGAGAGAGAAAGAGAGAGAGAGAGAGAGAGAGAGAGAGAGAGAGAGAGAGATTTTGTAAGAATAACATGAATCACACAACAATTTATGTGATGGGACGTTGGGTGCTTTGACCTGAACATCTCTTCGGATTGTCTTGTCGATTCTTTGCTGTAGACAGGCGGAAGGTTTGAAGGAGTGAGGGGTAGAGAGGGTGATGAGGGGAAGAGGATTTTGTAGAAATAAAATGAATCACATTGGATTAGCTGACTGTGTGTTTACCGTGTTTTTTTAAAAACCTGAACATCTCTTAAGTTTGTCCAGTGATTCATTCTTGTTTACATAATTAGTATTTCGTGCGGCCGGCCTTTTAAGGAAACGAACTGCATATTCAGCAATTACGCGCTGGACGCGTAGGGGAAACCAGTCGTTTGGCAAAGGCGGTGATAATATTACATGGTAGCAACTCGTTTTATCCAACACAGTACTGAACGAGATTGCGTTTCCCAATGTTTTGCTGGAATGAGAATGAGATGGAATGAGAGAGAGAGAGAGAGAGAGAGAGAGAGAGAGAGAGAGAGAGAGAGAGAGAGAGAGAGAGAGAGAGAAAGAAGAAGAAGAAGAAGGTGAGAGGGTAGATAGAGAGGGGGGTGGGTGAAGAAGGCATAACGGAATCTTGATTATCAGGTAAACGTCCGTGCTTGCCTTCATTCCACGTGCCTAGAGAATGAGTTGTTCAAAATCATCCTTATTCAGTAGGGTTAGGGTTAGGATGCGGCAGTTTTAGTACGAGATTGATGCGGGTGGTTAAGGTGTGAAGGACGTGGCAGCTGAAGAAGAAGAAGAAGAAGAAGAAGAAGAAGAAGAAGAAGGAGGAGGAGAAGAAGGAGAAGGAGAAGAAGAAGAAGAAGAAGAAGGAGAAGGATAATAATAATAATAATAATAATAATAATAATAATAATAATAAGAAGAAGAAGAAGAAGAAGAAGAAGAAGAAGAAGAAGAAGAAGAAGGAGAAGGAGAAGGGGAAGGAGAATAATAAGAAGAAGAAGAAGAAAAAGAAGAAGGAGAAGGAGAAGAAGAAGAAGAAGAAGAAGAAGAAGAAGAAGAAGAAGAAGAAGAAGAAGAAGAAGAAAACAAAAAGGAAATACAGAGAGAGAGCAGTTTTGGTCAAGAAGAAGAAGAAGAAGGAGAAGGATAATAATAATAATAATAATAATAATAAGAAGAAGAAGAAGAAGAAGAAGAAGAAGAAGAAGAAGAAGAAGAAGAAGAAGAAGAAGAAGAAGGGGAAGGAGAATAATAATAATAATGAGAAGAAGAAGAAGAAGAAGAAGTAGTAGTAGTAGAAGAAGAAGAAGAAGAAGAAGAAGAAGAAGAAGAAGAAGAAGAAGAAGAAGAAGAAGAAGAAGAAGAAGAAGAAAAAGGAAATACAGAGAGAGCAGTTTTGGTCACGTCGAGCTTTCACCCGAGGGGAAAATTAGTTATCAGTAAAATTGTTTTGCTGATTTTATTATTTATTTACTTACTTACTTATTTTATTTATTTACTTACTTTTGCTTTTATTTTCTCATTTATATAGAGTAATCTGTTATATCTATATCTATCTATCAATAGAGAAAGAAGAAGACCGAGAAGGATGTGAGAGGACATCGTTCGAGAGTGGATTGATTTGATACAGGGTTGCTGATGACAAAGAAAGATAGAGTACCCTGGTTAAACAATTATCTGTGGTGCCCTTACGATCTCCGAGTTACGGAATAGGATAGGAGATATATAACTCGGAGATCGTAAGGGCACCACAGATAATTGTTTAACCAGGGTACTCTATCTTTCTCTGTCATCAGCAACCCTGTATCAAACCAATCCACTCTCGAACGATGTCCTCTCACATCCTTCTCGGTCTTCTTCTTTCTCTACCTCCTTGCACTGTGCCCTGCAGAATGGTCTCCGCAAGGCCTGATGATCTGGCGACGTGGCCATATAGATCTATATATGATTAAAATACATGTGTATATTTTGTTTAAAACAAACCTCTTTTGTTCGGTGTATTGACACTTCATTGTGTAAAGATTTAAGTAGATTGAATTGGATTTCGCACGCGCCCACACACACACACCCACGCACACACAGACACACACAAACAGACACAGACACATACCATTTACACACGCACACACCACAGATGCACCGACCCACATTCACACGAATGTACAAATTCACATATACATCCACACGTACCCACACATCAAATACCCACACAAACACACACACACAATCACAAACACACACAAACACTTAAAAACTATACGGATGATATTAAAACCAGAATTCATCTCGCGCAAATTTATTCAAACAACAGATTATTCAAGGCAATCTAATATTCTGATTGATCTCGACATTAATACTTAAAATTCCTGCACGCGCTTCCTCCCCCACCCCCCACCCCTCCGCCTCCTACCCGTCTTTCCAAACCTCCACACACAAAAATCAATGTAATGCAACAAAATTTATTACAATAGCATGGAATGATAGGCCACTCTCTGAACCGTCTGCATGCGAAATAACATTATCAAAATCGGTCCAGCCATAAAGCACAAGAGGCTTAGATAATATTATTGACGCACAAGGGTTGGTAGTAAAAGTATCGTTGTAATAAAAAATAATCAAAATCTACCCTCTTATAATTGAAATAAGACCAAACAATAAGTGTTTTGGAAGGAACAGCCGGACTGCTATTGAATGATTCGCATTGAGTTGAAGTATCTGCTTATACCAAAACGCATCCAAATCGATTCAGCCGTTTTGGATAAATGGAGTAAGAAACGTGTTTAGCAGCAAGTTGACCCCAACGATCTTGACATTGGCGGCAGAGCAAATAGAATGGCCCGAGAGGCTGTTGACTAACCTATGCAATATATATATATAAATTGCTTAGCCGGAAGTCCTTCTTCGCCTCTACTGTAAAGTTTGTTCGGTATGGTCTCTGATCTGGGCAGGTCCTGGGCGCTGCGGATCGGCCTGCTGTGCGCTCAAAACCCGCGAAATCGTTATAGCCGACATTTCCTTACCGAACGTTTAACCGTTTCTGAGATAAATACATAAACAAAATGTCCACAAACTGCAATAGCCTCATTCCGCGCGGCGCTTCCGATTCAACCCGTGTCAAGAACGTGCCATTCCGTAATACCGCAAATTTTGTTTTATTTCCATTCAAAACACTTTTACACTCATGTCACCAATCTTACAGCTGAAGGTTACCTGTTCACTTTCTTTTTCATCCATACTTATATGCGCACAAAAATTCAATTTGCATAAAATCTTCCATTACTTGAAGCAACTGTGCTGACGAAAACCATGTTTGTAGAGTTGTAACACGGTTACTTCCCTCTAACTAAATCACTGTTTATGCAGTACCTATGCGCTACCGCGAATACAAATATACCGGAAGTATTATGGTACCAAGGGAGATTACTTGCATGCCTAATATTTTTAAATAAAGGTATGACATTTAAAAATACGTTGCCTAACATACATACTAAATTACAATAAAATATTTTAGTGCATTACTCAAACATGCACCTATACTCTGTTCTGCAGTACATTGCAAATATCATTTTAAATTAAAATAGTTCAATGCATTGCTCGAGTCGAACATCAACATGTACCTTTTAATCTACTCTATTTTGCAGTGCTTCATTATTCGACCCCTGCAAGTAAACTATTGCAATCATTTCAGTGCATTTTTAATGTTTAATGCTAACTCGCAGGCAACAGTTGTCTCTCTGTCTACATTTTAAACAGCAACCTGTGTACCCTGGCTTGCCAGGGTACAAAACCACTAGTGTTCTTATAAATGTGATTAAAATCCGTACATTGGTTCTTGAGATATGGCCCGCGACGGACCGACAGACGGACCGACAGACGGACTGACAGACGGACTAACAGACGGACTGACAGACGGACTGACAGACGGACTGACAGACGGACTGACAGACGGACCGACAGACAAACTGACAGACGGACCGACAGACGGACTGACAGACGGACTGACAGACGGACTGATTGTATTCATGTGTTAAAAATAATGATTGGCTTCATCCTTTTATATGGTAATACATCGTCAAAAAGTTAACAATGACTTCTTAACTCAAACGAAATAATTCTATGACTCAACTCCAAATATTGAAACTAGATTTATCTCGCGTAGGAGAGCAACCAAATACATGCAGGATGTAATTATTATTTATAAGAATGTTGTCCAAAATTCAAAACAACAAACAACACGGTAAGATCATTATTCTAACCAACAGGCGCTCGGATTGGGATGTGAGCGGAATAGAGCCTACTCATTTTTTTAAATATTTATGAACGAACTAGAAGATTTCTTCCGAAAAAATGCGACTCAATCGATTCACCAGTGATTCATGCAAACATGGAAAGTAATAAATGTACTCCGTCTATTTTCAAATACGTTAAATTTCTGTAAAATTTAAAATAAAATAAAACCAACAAACACCTTTATTATGATCACTGGACGAATATAGAATCTAGGAATGAAGTATGCCGCAATCACTACAGTTGCCAAGACATGCACAGGCCTATTCAAGGAAACTTACTTCTGTTTTGTGAAATCGCAAAGCACGTGTTCATTGACACCCGAATTGACAGTTCACGTTTAAACCGAAACCAGTTACTAAGTATTATTTACAAGTTGTTGCTAAATAATGCATAATTTACGTAAACAATTCAGTCTGTTTAGGGACTGCAATGTTAATTATTTAGGGGATTTCAGGATTCGCTTGAAAACTTTTGTTAAAAAGAAAATAATATTACTGCTTTCTATAATTAATTGCAAGGCCTTTCCAAAGATTGTGTATCCAAAATGTGTGAAAATTATTTATATTTCAACATAAATTACTCCACAAATTCGAAGATAAAACGTTGGTAACCTCTCGAACACAACCGAAAGGTCAAGGTCAGCTTTTGAGAATCCCGTAACAAAATTTAATAGCTTTCTGTTTGTATGTATTTACCCAAGAACTGTGTCGAGACTGTGTTTCCGTTTGTTCTTTTGAGTTGAATTATGTTTTAATTTCAAACGGAACGTTCCAGCTTTTTCGAAACTACCAGGGAGTTGACGGAAGTACTCTAAAGACAAGGACGCCAAAGCAGAAATAATGACGGCTCCCGCTTTACCGGAGCTGTTGCCTATGCAGTCTCGTATTATGATACTATTGACATCCTAGGGAAAAAAAATAGAGTGAAATAAAGTAGTTGCCTCATTTTGAATCGCAAAATGACGTAAAATTACGATGTTACGATTTTATTTATCACTACTTCATAACTTTGATAAATACGGCATGCACCTGCGAATCCCCTAAGTAATGAAAATTGCTGTCCCTAAACAATCCTTGATTCAGCAACATCTTCTAAATAATAGATTATTTAGCAAATTCAGCTAAATAATGCATTATATGGGTAAACAAATCATTATTTAGAAACATGTCTAAATAACACAAATATTGAACACAATCAGCTAAAGATTTCATTATATAGGTTATTTAGCAACAATGCCTTTTTTTTTTTTACCTATATCATGATTTATTTACGTAAACAATATATTGTTTAGGGAAATAATATGTTACTTACAAAAAATATGTATTATTTAGAGAAATCTGACATTGTTTCTAAACAAATGACTATTTAGAAAATATGCTTTTAAATAAATATTATTTAGCTGTGTTACACTCCGTTTGATGGTAGTGTTTTCTATCAGTAGTAAATTCAGCCCCAATGCGTGAATTCTCCTGATGAGTGTAAATTCGGATTCGATTATCCACGCAACCCGTTCAATCAGCATACAAGTCACAGAGTCGACGTATGAAGTTTTCCACTTTTATTCAGCACACATCAACAACTGCATACAATCGCTTTTCCACTCTCAACTTTTTTACTTTCCAACTCACTATCAACAACACACCAACTCTCTCAAAACAGTGCGGCACATAATTATATAGCCTCTCTCTTCTCCAGAACACCTTGGAACAATCGCGTATGACGCAATTTAACCAATCCCTCTATATTTCGTCATCACTGACATACGTCATACATCTTCCCTCACATTCCAGGAACGTTCTCAAACTTCTACATTTATCGGGAAATTTCTATCGACAGTAAACACGCACATCTAGAGAATTCTCCAATAATATCGACTAACGAAAATTATCAACGTTATACAAAGCTTCCTCTAACCACAATGCAAACACAAATCAAAGGTAAATACACTCTATTATTGAATACTTTGCAAAACGAAACGATTAGATCTATCGTGCGCGCTTCAGACATACTATCCTTCGCGTTTCAACGTAACAAGCTGAAAGGGATTAAATAAATATTTTACAAAGGGGATGCCATACTGATTGCGGCTGTTCAACCCCAAAATAATAATAATAAGAACTCACTGTTTGAGATATACGTTTTCTTGTGTCCTCCTCGAAACAACAGAAAGGGTGAATGTTATCGTCATCATCATCATCATCATCATCATCATCATCATCATCATCATCATCATCATCATCATCATCATCATCATCATCATCATCATCATCATCATCATCATCGGTCTCATCGTCGTTGTTGTCCAGAACACCATCATTATCACTACCACCACCACCACCTCCATCGTCATCATCATCGTCGTCGTCATCATCATCGTCGTCGTCATCATCATCATCGTCATCGTTATATTATTATAATCATCATCATCAAGCATGTAGTCAATATAGATTTGAGGTCAATGTCATCAATGTCAAACAACTTATAATCAACAAGGACCTAAAGAAACGAATGTATAATATTAACAAGAAATTATATTTTATAATTTGACAGATCTCCATCAACCCACCAACCCCCTGATAATTAAGAAAATAAATGAAGCCTATTTCTTTGCATAAAGGGGTAACCAACACCTCATTTTATTAATAAGCTTATTATTAAATCCTTTCCAGTCAAGATCAAACCAATTCTCAAAGTAATTTGGATTTTTTTTAAAATTCCATCGGGCTTTGTCTGTGAGATATTGTTTTAATGGTTGTCCGTGCGTTCGTATTTTTCTTTAAACTGACCTTAACGCTGCTTCCTTTGAACGGATATTCACACCATTTGGTTGGAGTTGGTGTGATCACATAAATCGTCATAGACACCGCGCAAAAAAAAAAAAAAAAAAAAAAAAAAACAACAACAAAAAACTTCATTAAATTAATGTCGAAACACACATCCTATCATATCATATCCTATCCCGTAACTCGAAGTTCGTAGGGGCACCACAGATGATCGTTTAACCAGCGTACTCCATCTTTCTGTCCTCAGCAACCCTGATTGTTTCGCTCAGTGTCAAACCAGTCCATTCTCGAATGTTGTCCTCCCACCTCTTTTTCTGTCTCCCTCTTCTTCTGCCTCCTTGCACCGTGCCTTGCAGGGTGCATTTTGAAAGGTCTGATGCTCCGGTGACTTGGCCATACCATAGATCTGATGAAACAACCCCAGTGGTAACACTGAAAGCATTCCACTAGCCGGCCACTTTACAATAAAGGCATCCCAAACAGGGGACGCTGAGGCTATACTCTTATTTATCGAACCCCCGTTTACAAAAACAAAACAGAATATAAACATCAAGTTTGTGTGTGTTGTTGTATTTTGTTTGTGTGTATGTTTTGTTTTGCATTGTTGTTGTTATTATTATTGTTGTTGTTATTATTGTTTTTGTTATTGTTGTTGTTATTATTGTTTTTGTTATTGTTGTTGTTAGTTTTGTTGATGTTATTGTTGTTGTTATTGTTGTTGTTATTGTTGTTGTTATTGTTGTTGTTATTGTTGTTGTTATTGTTGTTGTTATTGTTGTTGTTATTGTTGTTGTTGTTATTGTTGCTGTTGTTATTGTTGTTGCTGTTATTGTTGTTGTTATTGTTGTTGTTGTTATTGTTGTTGTTATTGTTGTTGTTGTTATTGTTGTTGTTATTGTTGTTGTTATTGTTGTTGTTGTTGTTATTGTTATTGTTGTTGTTATTGTTGTTGTTATTGTTGTTGTTATTATTGTTGCTGTTATTATTGTTGTTGTTGTTATTGTTGTTGTTTTTCCCTCATTGTGTTTGTCTGTTGTGGTACTATAAAGAACTAATGTATGCCGTTGGGGTTTGCCTGTACATGTATACCCCACCCCCACTTATCCCTCCCTTTTGGCTAATCCTTCCCCCCCCCCCTCCTGTAGGCATATAGCCTTTTGCTTATATGTATAATGTTTTATTATGTGTTCTGAAATTAAAAAAAAAAGACAAAATTCCAAAGATCAAAGTTCAAAAAGTGTCGTGAAGAAGTAGGTGCCTGTGGGAGATATAGAAGTTTTCTTCATTTCTGTAAAAATAATACGCAACCAACTCTATACAATTCCAGAGCTAATACAAACAAAGAGTACTGTACATGGCAACTACATTTACATGTAAGAAGCAAGAGAGCTCCCACGGTCTCCAATCTTTTTTTGAACGCGAGCCTTGACATTGAAAAGAATGCCTCAACCGAAATATAAAGGTAATTAAACAGATACAATGTTATATATTGCATTCCGCCTGTAGGCAAAACCTCAGTCCAAATACGAATGTCATTGACGTTTGTCGCGTGGCTACTAGTCTAAAACTTTGTTTTGAATTTGGTTTGTAATGAGGTGTGCATTGTTGGGGGTTACCCTCTCGCATTGTTGCACTCTTTTGCAGTACGACCTATTATTATTGTTGTATCAATTTTTTATTCATCAGATTAACATAAGTTGTACTGATTAAACATCGTACGCTTATGAAAGTAGCATGTTGTTATGGTTTTGTGTGAAAAATAGCATTCTAGTTTATTTGTACCGGATCTGGATCTGGATTCCCACCAGTGATGTTGCTTGACTGATCCACCGTAGAAGCCATTTTTGACTATAAATACGACTTTGAGAGTGCGCAGCTAAAGAGTCAAGAATACCTTGTTGACGTTGTATATTAGATTAGGTTTTAACCGAACAGCCTATATATGATATTATACCTTGTTGATGTTGTATTAGATTAAGTTTTAACAGAACAGCCTATATATGATATTATAATTTTACATGGGTGCGTTTCTAAATACACAAAAAAAGAACTAACCTAGTATTCTCAATGAAGAATTTCCATCGAAACTAACAGTATCATATCTGTCTTGTACATCGATAATCTAGTTAGGGAGGGCTATTGCTAGTTCAGAGCAAAGTGTGTAACAGCTCTTTCGACTTTTGGTAGTCATCACCCGATGCACTATTAGTGTCACTCGGGTGACAATGACAGTAGCTTTATTTCAAGATTGGGACTTTCAATTTAATAAGAAAGAGAGGGTCAGTCATATATACACCTTAAGTTTGTTGTACCATGGAGATAATCACTGAGTGGGTGTAGGTGAGAATATTTAATGATTATTTATTAAAGTTAATGAACCGGTGCGGCTATTTTTTAACATAATTTTCAAGGTCAAAGGCACATATCAAAAAAATAACTGCAGGGTAAAAAAAAAAACCACATAAAAAACAACAACAACAACAACACACACACACACCTACACACACACCCACACACACACAACAAAAGCAAAACTCGTGAGAGGCACATCGCATGCGTGCAGTGAAAATTTGTATTATCAATTCTCGCCTTTCTCACTACAAACTTTGGATGAAAAAAACAAAACACCAAAACAACAAGAAAACAAGACAAAATAAAATACGCATTAAATTGGATGTAACCTAGAGTAATACTAAATAATAATAAAAAATACGTACGTAAAAATATGCGACCAATAACAAAATTTACAATGGAAAAATGACTGTCAATTGGTGCAGTATACCAATTTATATTTTATCGAATATATGAGTGGTAGTTAATGATTTAGAAGGATGCGGGCTGTTTGAAAACGGTTTGAACGGTACGGAGGGGGGTGGGGGCATGAGGTTCAATGCATTACAGAGGGAAGACAAAAGTGAGCATGAGTTTTGTTGTTGTTGTTGTTGTTGTTGTTGTTGTTGTTGTTCTTCTTCTTCTTCTGCTTCTTCTTTTTTTAAAATGTGCCTCTTTTACACCTGCATTCATTCATTCATCTTGTTTTTGTTGTTGCTGTTGTTGTTGTTGTTGTTGTTGTTGTTGTTGTTGTTGTTGTTCTTCTTCTTCTTCTTCTTCTTCTTCTTCTTTTTCTCCTCCTCCTTCTGCTCCTCCTCCTCCTCCTTCTTGAATTTTAACAGAAAATGTTTTATCAGTATGTTATGAATAAAATAAAAGTGCAACAAATCTTGTTTTTCTTTCCTTAACTTTCTGTACTTTCACTCCCCTCCTTCCCTCCCTCCCCTCCCCCCCAACCAACCAAACGCCCTTCATCCATTTGACAGGGAGTGAACTTATCTCTTGACTTTTCCTAACTGTTTACGATGTACCAATGGTTAATGTGAAAAAGGTTATGTTGCACGAAATGTTATTATGCCACTCAGTACAAATACCATTTGAAACGTGAAGCTGATGAAAATCTCTTGTACCCACGCCATAAAGTTGGATGAATAGCATTCCTTGCGAATCGGACCTACATATTTATATCTGTTATGATCATATTATTGAATAAGAGAGTTTTCTTTTAAACTTGTTTTTCGCTTTGGGAACTATTTCAAAGTCAAAACTTGTTTTTGCAGTTCCGTATCCGGATTCTGTTGTGCAAATTCAACTGTAGGTTTACATTTTTGGATGATGATTGCGATGAGGATGAGGATGCTGATGATGATAAAGAGGAGAATGAGGAGGAGGAAAAGGAGGATGGGAATGAGGATAAGCTTGATGAAAAAGAATTCGAAGACTGAAAATATTACGACGACGACGTCGACGATGATGAAGATGCTGCTGCTGATGATTCTAAAGCTGATGCGGCTGCTGATGATGATGACGACGACAATGACGATGACGATGATGATAATCAGATATTAATTTTTGGTTGAGTAAACAGTCATTCGCCATAGAGAAGCAACAATTAATTTCCTGAGCGAAAATAATTAATCTAATTACGAGTTATCAGCGAATGAGAGAGACAAATGTCTTTTCATCTTAAATCAGTACATTACATTTATTTATTTTACTGAGTGTAATGCATATGACCCATCTCCATCTTGAAAATATTATTAGGGATTAAACAGCTCTTGCTCCTAGGCGTTCGCAACTCACACCACTGTACAATTATGTTACATTAATTTCATGTCATAAAGTTATTCTGACAGCCACGTGCCATACACCCTTGGTCAATGAAATTCCTAACATCTTAGTCTTTCAATGGAAGCAACTACTTGTTTAAATGTGCTTTTAACTTAGAGCATTCAAATTTATGGTTGTGTTTTCGGGTAATATTTGGAAATACTTTCAAATAGTTGGGAATCAGAATGAACTAGTCGTCCATCCTTCCGACGACCAGTCGCACGCCTTTACTCAAGAACCTCTCAACAGATTGTTTCAGTCTTCGTATAAACATTACCTGGAGTAGTGGTCAGCTTCCGTGCAGTGTCATCGTATTTGTTCTACCACAAAGGTCATGGTCGCACAGGTCAATTCTTTGCAAAACACGATTTGTTCAATGTCTCCAAAACGGCCCGATGACTCGATTTTAATTATTTTTGGGTATTCGGTCACTTCAACTCAGGGCAAATAATTATAGGTGGAAGTTCGTTTGTCCTCATTTTAGGTCAAATATATTTGTACTTTCCCCAAAGTCAAGGCCGCTGGAGTTTACATTTTTAAAGCACATTGTGTACAGTATCTCAACATTCAAAATTCTGAAAATAATGCTCAACAGGTTGAAACCCCAAGCTGAACAAATCATAGCTTAAGAACAAGGAGAATTCATGGCAGGGCGAAGTACCACTGAACAGATTTTCAATCTCAGAATAATCTGCGAGAAATGCCCACAACCACAACAACATCTATATCATGTGTTTGTAGACTTCATGAACGCGTTTGGCCGAGTCTGGCATGCAGCTCTGTGGACAACCATGAGAATGTAGGCCTACAACATCAGCCCTAAAATTATTGAAGTAATCAACAGCCTGTATGACAAGGTTACCAGTGCAGTCCTCCACAACAACGCCATCGGGAACTGGTTTAGAACAACAATCGGTATGCGTCAAGGATGCCTACCCTCTCCAACACTCTTCAACATCTTCCTAGAGCGCATCATGTCAGATGCCCTTGCAGATCACGAAGGCACAGTCAGCATGGGGATAGAGCAATCTCCAACCTCCGCTTTGCGGATGACATTGATGGATTGGCTGGAAAGAAACAGCTGGTACAGAGGCTTGACACCACCACCAGAGCATATGGAATAGAAATAAGTGCAGAGAAGACCAAAATGATGACCAACAACACCAATGGCATCAACCAGGACATCAAAGTCCAATGCCAATCCCTCAACACGGTGAATAGTTTAAAATATTTAGGAGCCATTGTATCAGACAATGGGACCCGACAGGAAGTCCTCTCACAAACAACTGCTGCCCTGGCGAGGTTGAAGCCAATTTGGAAAGACAAGACCATCAGTCTACATTTCAAAGTAAGACTGCTGCGCTCTCTTGTCATTTCCATCTTCGCTTGCAAAACACGGACCCTCACAGCAGATCTACAACGAAGAATACAAAGCACGGAGATGAGGTGCTACATAAGACTTCTGGGCATTTCCTATACCAGCACATCACCAACGATGAAGTCCGACAAACCATCACACAAGCCATTGGACAACACGATGACCTGCTTACAATGGTGAAAAAACAAAAACTCCCATGGTATGGCCACGTCACCAGATCATCAGTCCTTGCAAAGACCATCCTGCAAGGCACAGTGCAAGGAGGTAGAAGACGAAGGAGACCGAAAAAGAGGTGGGAGGACAACATTCGAGAATGGACTGGTTTTGACACTGAGCGAAACAATCAGGGTTGCTGAGGACAGGGAAAGGTGGAATACGCTGGTTAAACGATCATCTGTGGTGCCCTACGACCTCCGAGTTACGGGATAGGATAGGTTTCAGACAATGGATCCCGACATGATGTCCTCACCAGGATCGCACAAACAACTGCTGCCCTGACAAGGTTGAAGCCCATTTGGAAAGACAAGACCATCAATCTACATTCCAAGGTAAGGCTGCTGCGCTCCCTTGTCATCTTCGTCTTGTTATTATGCTTGCAAAACATGGCAGATCTACAACGAAGAATACAAAGCATGGAGATAATGTGCAACAGAAGACTTCTGGGCATTTCCTATACCCAGCACATCACCAACAACGAAGTTCGACAGACCATCACACAAGCCATTGGACAACACGATGACATACTCACAGTGGTGAAGAAACGGAAACTCCGATGGTGTGGCCACGTCACCAGAGCATCAGGCCTTGCAAAAACAATCCTGCAAGACAAGGAGGCAGAAGAAGAGGGAGACAAAATAAGAGGAGGGAGGACAACATTCGAGAATGGACTGGCTTGACACTGAGCGATGCCATCAAGGTTGCTGAGGACAGAGAAAGATGGAGTACGCTGGTTAAACCATCCTCTGTGGTGCCCCAGCGTCCTTCGAGTTACGGAATAAGACAGGACAGGATAGGATCTCAAAAATATTTAGCTTGCAAATAGTTAAAATATTGGCATATGATGGCATTGTGCAATTTTTTTCTGATCGATAAAACCGGGAAAAAGAAGGGTCTCAAAAATCAACACTGTTCAAGAATTAATGTTGTTTTTCAGTTATGTGTGAGTCTGAAAATACATTTGAATGCCGTGCCATCTTATTTTAAAAATATTATGCCAGTTCTAGGATGCTATTTGGTCTGTTTTTGTGAGTCACGATGTAGTACTTTTTACTTTGAACTTTTTTTTTTTTGTTATGTAGTCTTGATGTTCGATGTAACTTTCTTCTCCTCTTCTTTATGTCGAGGGACTTGGGTCAATCAATGCGTTGATTATTCTGGCTCCTACAGTATAGTTTTTGAGGGGGTTCGCGATGTTACTGTAGATTTAAAGTAGGACTAAACATGGTCAAAGGTCACCACAGCAATAGTCTTGAGGATTTGCTGTCTCTTGAGTCCTTTAACTATTATACATGATCAACTAGGGTCCGCAGGGCACAAACATCTTATTTAAGTAGTCTATTACGATGTTGGCATTATGTGCCTGGACTATAGTCTATTACGATGTTGGCATTATCTGGTTCGACTATAGTCTATGGGCATCAGGAGTGGTGGGAATGTGGAATGAGGGGGAACCTTTATAGTTACCTACTATGATATAGTCAGCTTCTTATTATTATAGCGCACACTTCGTCTTAAACAATTGCTCAAGGCGTTGGTTAAGGGTGGCGCTGGCCATTTCATACAACACCCGTTCCGATTCAAAGAGCTGCTAAAAGCACTTACCACATTACGACCAGTGTCATATACAAACAGTGGATATTATAGTAGAGTCGAGGTTCCAACCCGAGCCAACAAGCAAATAAGCAAAGCTGCTGCACGATTACTAAAAATAAATTTCACGCTAAGCCCTTCAATCATTTAATTTATTTCCATGTCCGCAGTTGTTAAAACTGTATAGCAATGTTGTTTTTATGTTTGCAGTTCAGCTTTAACTATATTTAGATTTGATCGTGTGTTTGTATTTCAGTTCATGAATCACATGCACGTGAATATTAAAGGTTACAATAAAATACTGAATTGAATTGAACTGAATTACCTTCCACTCAATTTATCCAACAACTCAAACGTATTTCTCCGCAAAGCTGTTTACGTGGGAACAAAAAAGTCAAACAAAAATAGAAACAGTCAAAAATCAACCAATCAACCAACCAACCAAATCACACAATCAATTGGCCAAAGCTCATTCTCATCAGGCGTCAAATGCCACCTTAATTGCGTAGGGTGACGGGGTTCTCCGTCGTGCGGTTGCGGCGACACAATTGCAGTGAGAAATGCCTTCCAGACGTTCTGAAGGGCATTCCCCTTTTCGCCCCAACATCTAGCTTTAATCAAATTATAATGGTATTGACTGGGTTATAGACGAAACGTTAATGAAATCCGTGACAACTGTGCTTTAAGCGGATGAGCATAATCCGGAAAAAAGGGTTATCTAAGCAATATTATTATTATTATTATTATTATTATTATTATTATTATTATTATTATTATTATTATTATTATTATTATTATTGTTATTATTGTTGTTGTTATTATTGTTGTTGTTGTTGTTATTATTATTATTATTATTATTATTATTATTATTATTATTATTATTATTATTATTATTATTATTATTATTATTATTAATTTTATTATTATTATTATTATTATTATTATTATTATTATTATTATTATTATTATTATTATTATAAATAATAATACAGGATGCTATGTACGCGCCTTTCCCCAAGGCTCAAAGCGCGGCGATCTATACCAACATACACGCTCACCTGTCTCATTTACCCTCACACACACCAAATACACATACAAGAAACATAGACAGTACAGCATCTCATCACCAAGAACAA
>CM072516.1:7806134-7891134 GCA_036898135.1 Oncomelania hupensis
AAGAGTTGGTCACATCGACCACTTAAGCGTGATATTAAACAGTGTTTAATGTTTACATAGGCGCGAGCAAGTTGGCTCAGTTATAGTAAGTAGTGTTCACTGGAGCCCGTATCGATCCTCTCTGCTAACTTCCCGAAACAGGCACCGGTGGCGGTGTTGTTGGTAAGACGCTCTTTTACAGAGCGACTAGTTTAACACGGGGACTATTGGACACTGTTTTTTTAGGAGACACATAAACAAACTGACTAACATCGATTTATATCAGAGAAGTACTTTCGAAAGAGATTAAATGTTTGGCTTTTTAAAAAAAGAGCATTTGAGCAGCACTCACCGTTAGTTTAAAAATGACCAGGTTTAAGGCGTGATCTTTGGGGACATTTAACCTGGAAAATGACCACGTTTAATGCGTGATCTTTGGGGACCTTTAACCTGGAAAATGACCACGTTTAATGCGTGATCTTTGGGGACCTTTAACCTGGAAAATGACCATGTTTAATGCGTGATCTTTGGGGACCTTTAACCTGGAAAATGACCACGTTTAATGCGTGATCTTTGGGGACCTTTAACCTGGAAAATGACCACGTTTAATGCGTGATCTTTGGGGACCTTTAACCTGGAAAATGACCATGTTTAATGCGTGATCTTTGGGGACCTTTAACCTGGAAGCGGGAAATTTAAAGCAAACGTGTGGACAGCTTGGAATTTTGAGCGTTCACAAGTCGACCTCACATCTTATCGATTGACGGTGGTCTTAATATAATTCTCATCTCTCTGTCTCTCTGTCTGTCTCTGTCTGTCTGTCTCTGTCTGTCTGTCTCTGTCTCTCTCTCTCTCTCTCTCTCTCTCTCTCTCTCTCTCTCTCTCTCTCTCTCTCTCTCTCTCTCTCTCTCTCTCTCTCTGCTGTAACTTTGACGGTTCCTATTCGGGTACGGTACAAAGCCACAGCTGGAAGATTTGGATTATTTTAAATTTCATATGGGATAATGTTCGTCATTCATGTGGGAGAAACATTCTTGGCTAAAGCACGGCAACTGCAAAGCCACTCATTACAAATAAAGGGAGGTGAGGGAGGATGAGAGAGAGGGAAAGAGCGATAGATAAGGTGTGAGTGAGGAGGGTGAGAGAGCGGGGGGAGGGGGTGGGTGCGCAGATAGAGAATATGACGAATAGTGCTTGCAAGGTGTGTTTCTTTATCTCACATTCACTCGTTAAGCACTTGAGCGTCAGGATCTTCAAGTCGGTAAAAATGGCTGCTTGCACAGACTATAGACGCCAATTTACAATTCTCATCCGAAAGAGTTACGCCACCCACATAGAGAACTCTTCTTGGAATTCAATTCCATTATTGCTATATTGCTATAAGACTCGGCCGCTTCTTCTACGCCGTGTCGTCCCCCAAATCCATCCAACTATTAAATAAATGTTGATATATGTCTCTCAGAATGAATAGACGTGTGTTAAGGCGTGCTAAATGGGTGTGTAGGATTGTCTTAATTTATTTCCCCTTAAACTGTTTTTAATTGAGGACTTTGTGCATTTTATTACTTTTTTGTTGCCTGTTGCTTCCTTATTGTCTATGTATTTTTCAATCTTTTAAGGAGTGAATGTTTGTAATAGCTTTTTTCTTACACATTTATTGCAATTTGTTGTAGTACTGTCAGCAATGCATGTCTTGATTTCTCTCTTTGAGGTAACAAAGTAATCTCGAATGCTGAGTGAATCTTGATTGTGAGAAGCACAGTTTAACACCGCTCAAAACGGAACATTTATTGATGTCTTACATTTAGATTTTAAATTAATATATAATGCACCCCAAAATGACTCTATCTCTCTCTCAATTCTTGAAGGAAAATGAATACATATAAATTTGAAGTCTTCAGGGAAAAATAATTTTTATGCATAAGGAATTAATACAAAATTTTGCGGGAAAAAAAAAAACAACAAAACAAAACATAAGGACTCGTCTGCAGCAAAATCGCATTGAAACTTGGAACCAAGTCGTGACGAGGCAATGTGCTACGAAGGGGCAGGTACCAGCTGACTTTTTATCACGTGACCGTTTTATAATACCTCAATAGAACAGAACCGTGTGAGCCGAGAAAAATGCCGCTATTCCAAATGAAAGGCTGAAAATTAACAAATATTAAATAAAAATATATAAAATAACATATTGCATGACAGTATTGCAAGATTGCAGTGATTTATTAAGCTTCGGATTGCTTCAAAATGCTTCAAATTAACTTCTATTGAAGGCAACTTTCAGCCTCAGTGCAGAGAGAAAATCGCGTAAATAAATAAAATAAAATAAAATAAATCAAAAACAGCATGTAATTCCTACTATAAGAAAAAGAGAATTCCGATAACGCTAAGTGGCTCGCACCTGTTGTGTAAGTTTAATATCAGTACAATTGTGAGGCCTGATATTAATTGATGCTGCTATTGCTGTTGTTTATGACGCTGCTGCTGCTACTGTTGCTGTTTGATGTTGTTACTGTTGTTGTTTGTGTTCTTCTTGTTGTTGATGATGGTGATGATGATAATGCTGGTGGTGGTGGTGGTGGTGATGGAGGTGATTATATTTTGTTTAAGCGTGTCTGTTTACATGTTATTCTATTTATGTATTTTAATCTGTTTGTTTATTGTTTGTGTATTTTAACTGACAGGTGGGTGTCTGATTTGATAGATGATCAGAGAGTGCATGGATCATTGACATTCGTTATTTGTCCAGGAATGTGTGTGCATATGTGTTGGTGGAGGAGGAGAGATTGTGTGTGTGTGTGTGTGTGTGTGTGTGTGTGTGTGTGTGTGTGTGCGCGCGCGAGCGCGTGCTTATGTATATGTGTACTGTCCTTAAATGGTGGGAGTGCTCACACGACGAAGGTCACGAGTGTTGCTGGTCTTAATTTATCAATTTAGTTTTTGCCGCTAAGAACATTAAAAAACAAGAAGTTTTGAATAATATTTGTCACTCACGCTAGCGAAATTTACACTGCCTTTTCAGCAAAAGCTGGACACCCCAGAGCAACGCCAAACAGAACGATCTGGAATTGGACGTAGTGCGCGCTAGTTGTGTATTTGTATTCGTGTGGGGCATGAGCTTCATGATTTTAACGTCCGTGTGACGTAATGCATGCGTGATCAAACTATAAATGTCGCTTTACACTCTCACTCGAAAGAGTTGGCTGAGAAACTGTGCTCCCTGAACGTCAGTCCGTCAAGTCGGTTTGCTAGGGGATCACCCATCCATGTACTAACTGCGGTCAGCATTGATCAGCCGTCATTTTCATCACGCGTTTCCACTGCTCGGTTACAGCGGACCCCCTGACTCTAAAGTCAAGGAGTTTAGATCACAGTTTCCAATCACATATATTACGGGTTAACACAGAAGAAGAAGAAGAAGAAAAAGAAGAAGAAGAAGAAGAAGAAGAAGTAGTAGTAGTAGTAGTAGTAGTAGTAGTAGTAGTAGTAGTAGTAGTAGTAGTAGTAGTAATAGTAGTAGTAGTAGTAGTAGTAGTAGTAGTAGTAGTAGTAGTAGTAGTAGTAGTAGTAAAAAGAAGTAGAAAAAACCTCATGCTAAACCATTTCTTTGTCGTTTGTTCTCTAAATTTATCAGTACAACTTATGTTAATCTGATGAATAAAATTTGATACAACAACAACACTAAATTTGGCTTTCATCTTTATTCTTTGGTTACTGTACAGTCTTTAAAAAACTATGTAAGCTCTTCAAAATGTATTTATTACTTGTCGCCCAAGATATATTATTCAACTATATATTTTTAATTTTAGTTCGCAAATTTCTCAAATTTCTTTAGCTCTTTGTCAAAGTTACTCTGTATATTTAATTGTACGCGGTTTTGCAAACAACAGCAAACATATAATTCATATATAAACAAATGCAATATTAGTGTAATCAATCATCAACGATCATGACAGCAATGTTATCTAAATCCCCCTGCTGTGATTTACCCTGTTTTGTTCTTAAAGACGAGACATCAGCGACAGCAGAGAGTTAAAAGGTCATAATTATTAATCATCTTTGATGAGATTGTTATAACAGTCATTAGTGATTATGTTGATTTATCTTTTGATGAGCAGTTGGCAATCGGTAGCGTCTGTCACGAGTAGACATTAAAGGAGATAATAGTTAATTGTAATTTGGTGTTTGTTTGTTTGTTTGTGGTTTGGAAGTTTTGAAAAAACTTTTTCAAAAAACGAATTATCGATAGCATTGTGTGTTAACTAGGAATTGACTGATTGTTGTTGTTGTTGTTGTTGTTGTTGCTGCTGCAGTTTATTATCCCTTTTTATCGGGAAATTCTGGGCAGCCTCCCCTGGGGAAGACCGAGTCGCAGCCTAGTGTTAACAGTTCGTTCGTGCATTGACTCCAGATTATCCTTAGTGATCGTACGATGTATATCAAAGGAACTTGTGACTCCTTCGGATGATAGTATCAACCCGGATCTAATCTGTGTACGCACGCGTTCGACTGCAACGGTCTTTAAAGATCCTCACGCTTATGTCCTAGACGGGTGCGTGTCAGTTACACAAAATACACCCAGGAAACACTAGACCTCTTTTCTCCCCATACTCGGTCGGCCAGGATGGTGGTCAGTAGTCTCCGGCCTGGTCGTCACACGATGATGCACCCAAAAGAGCGGCTTGAGCACAGCAACTCAACCAAAGCTTTTTTGATTTTGAAGTTAGGCCAGCCAGGCTAACTATGAATAGCTTCGCCGATGCTTCCTTTCACTGGAAGGTAGAGGGTGCAGGCAAGCCCGCAAGCAAAATGTGGAGATTGGCGAGGGGCCGGGTAGCTCAGTTGGTAGAGCGTCTCACTAGTAACCGAAAGGTACCTGGTTCGAATCCCGGATTGGCCAATGTGTGACCATATTATTTTCCCCTTACCATCAACTGGTTCGCTGGTGTCAGAATAATGTGACCAGTAGTCGCCTATACGCTTCGGTGTCGTATGACTATAATCTACAGTTACACGTTTAAATGTGGAGGCACTAAACAGTGCTGCTCACGTAGGTATTGAGCTGGTGTGTGAGTTAGATCTTGTATTGACCAGCGCCTTAAGCAGGCCTTGAGCTAGAAAAGCGTTATATAAGAACGATTATATAGATAAAACTATATTTTTAAAAAAAAACTAGTAGACTTGTATCTACTTATAGCCTTTTGTATAGCGCTTTACAGCTCAAAGGGCTGCTCAATGTGTTGGCTGAAGGCAAGATCTAACTCAAGCCGACAAAGGCTTGATAGATCATGCGCACCTCCGTTTCAAAGGAAAAACATGAAGTTGGTATGATGGGTTGCTACTTGACAATAATTGCTGCACAAACATTTTGGCGCAGAACAAACACCGCGGTCAAGTAACGATTATAGTATAGCCAAAGAGCTTATTACGGAAAGAGAGGGAACTTCCATTATGTCCTATACAAAAATGCGAGACGCTCTCACGGATTATTTCCCTTTGCTCGGGCTGGCTATATTTCACCATCTGCTATATGAATGATCTGTGCGTGGTAACGTATTGAGCCTATGCCATTGCAAAAGAACATTTTTATGGCAACGTTTGCAAAAACCAAACTTTTAACCATCATTATTATTAACATTCCGCTACTGCTGTCTTTTTTGTTGTTGTTGTTTTTGTTTATGTTTACTTATTGACATTTATTAGGTGCTTTTATGCTGCTTATGTGTGTATGTCACAGGTTCGTTTTCTGCCCTGGAATTTATTATTTTTTAATCAAAGACAGATATTTTAAAATTAAAATATGCATGACAGACTGTTTCATTTATCCGAAACAGTAAATCCGTAACAGTGAGAGAGAGAGAGAGAGAGAGAGAGAGAGAGAGAGAGAGAGAGAGAGAGAGAGAGAGAAAGAGAGAGAGAGCTCTGTCATTCAATCATTTAATCACAATAAAGCACAATAACAAAATGTTTCACTAATAGTTTGAATTTAATTTATATCAGGTGTCCCCCTACCCCCTAACCCTCTCACCTCCCACATCACTGGCTTAATAACATCAGTCCCTTCATGGAAAATAATTAATTAATCAGACAGAACAATCAGAACCTACTGGATAGACTACAACATTCCACGCAATATAGATCTAATGCGCAGAAATTCACAGATCAGAACAAGGACTGAGTTTCTACATTACTTTTTTTCCCGTTTACTCTCAAACGAAAAGGGATTACAACAGATCAAGGACCATTTTTGTGCCTAGGTACAGGGTTATCTTGCACAGTATTTGATCACGAGGAGAAAACAGACTTAGTCTAATTTAACTTGTTAACATAAGCAGTTTGACGAAGCCAAACTGCCAATCTGACATCTACTTTTGAAATATAAGCACAAATATAGTCAAACAACTAGCAATAATGTAAACAGTGAGCGAACTGTTAAACGTAAACTGTCAGCAAGCAAACTGTTTTGGATTTAGCACATAGGTATAACATGAATCATTCAAGCCGCTCTCCAATTGTTTTAACACTAACAACACTGCAGCGGTCTTAGTTTAGGCCTACATAAACACAAAAAAATGAAGTTTTTCAATTGCAATTTACCTTTCTTTGTCTCTTTGAAATTTGAAAAAGGACTTGCCAACACAACTTTTCTTGTTTCTGGCATTATGGCAATTGATAGCTGTGCAAAAGTCAGCGCCCTGTTTCACTCGGTCGCCTTTTGACTTTCTGCCACGAGCCATTTTCAGCATGTCGACAAGGGAGCATAACTCGTACATTTCGTCTCGCGGTTCTGTACCAAGTTCACCCTCTTTCTATCATAAGCTCTTTGGTATAGCTAACTTCCAGCATCTCCTTACAACCACGAGACCGCGGTTTGTTTGATTTTTTCAAAGCTCTGAAACTCGCCATCAGAGTTTATCAAATGACGCATGACGTGACCGCACGTGCTTTAAAGGCGTGATCTGATGTTGGGCGCAACGCCTGTCTTAAGATGATAACGTGTGACGTCACGTGCATGATATCTCTTCGTCTGATTGGATTGCGCCATCTGTCATTCCAAACTGCAACTTGGTCTGTTTCAGTCTTAATCTAAAAAACACCTATACGCTGTGATCTAGGCACAGCAAATTGGTCACTGAAGTTCTGTTCACGTTGGGGCTTTGCTCCGAAAGCCAATTATCTCAAGAAAATGACACGATTCATTAACACCCTTGTGCTCATGAGTCACCTATTGAAACTGATGAAATTCAACATCTTTTTTTTTTTAAAGTTTAGGCCTGTACTTAACCGGTAATCTGCTGCTGACACCTTTTTTTTTTAACTATGACAGGGTCTACCCAATAATAACTACCTCTACCCCAACGGCGTACATTATTCTGTCACCCGCCTCGATCACCCCTTTACCGTAATTATAGGTTTACTCCTACTCTGGGTAGAATTTTCTTTCAGTCTGTCATTGTAGTTTGGCTCCTGCGTGCTTTCCTCTTTTTCATCGTCTTCTTCCTCCTCCTCCTCCTCCTGCTCCTCTTTCTCATTACTCTTCTTTTTTTATTTTTTAATTAATTAATTAATTAATTAATTAATTTTATTTGATTTTTTTTGTGGGGGGGTGGGGGAAGGGGAGAGAGGGTAGGGCGTTTCTACACTTATATAATAAATAATAATACAGGATGCTATATACGCGCCTTTCCCCAAATCAATCAGGCACAAAGCGCGGCGATCTATACCAACATACACGATATAGCAATCAGAACCAGTCAAAATGTCAATCTGTCGGTGTATCGGTCCGTTGGAAGCCATATATATATATATATATATAGATAGATAGATAGATATATAGATAGATATATAGATATATATACAGTGACCTCGACCTTTGCCAGAGAGTAAATATGATTGACCAAACTGTATGGGAACATTACCTGCATTTAGGGGCCTGCCTCCCGCGCCATCATATTTACTCTATCTATGGCAAAGGTCAAGGTCAATGGAGTCATCTTATTGCTAAAAACATTTCGCTCAATATTTCAAAAACGGCTAAAAGCGATTTTGGTTGAGTGTTGGTATACAGGTACTTCCCTGTCATGGGCCATCTTTCAGTAGCAATCCGGTTAGTGTTTTTAGTTAGATATTCATTGCTTTCAGGGTCCAGCGGACTGCAAAAGAGTCGAATCAGGACCACAAAATCAGGACCCCAACTTGTTAAAAGAGGACTCGCCCCTGATCCGTATAAAAAGATCTGCTGAAACAACCCTAGTGGCAACACTGAAGGCACTCCGCCAGCCTTGTCTTGTCTTGCCGTATATGCCCACAATCAACCGTGTTGATCATTATGGCACTTTTTACCAAAGGTGCATGCTGGGTGTGTTCTTGTTACCGGCACTCACCCGTCTTGGACATGAGTGTCAGGATCTTTCAAGTCCGTTATGATGTAATGTATGCGACACAAACTAGACCTCGGTTTATACTCTCACCTAGCCGGTCACTTCACACGGTTGTCGGTCAGTGGGTTGGTCCGTCGCTCCCAATGTAACAATTTTGTCCACAACACACCTTAACCCATTTGCTACCACGATCCCATATATGGGGTCGTGGTAGCAAATGGGTTAATTGTGCCTCACCTCAACAATAACTCGATCGAAATTCATCATTTTAGTTTACGCATACTTTAAGTTTCTGCTAAGCGCGTTAGGTCATTCGTAGTTCTACTTTCTCAAAGGTCTAGATCATTGTGCTTCATCATGTTCAAAACACGTTTTACCCTGAATCTAAAATGTGACTGGGCCAATTTGAATACTTTTTTTGGTCTGTAAATGCATCAGATAATAACTTCTCATTTCCCCGTTATCATTCCACTTCGTTAGAATAAAGTCCAGTCCCAACACAAGCCAAGAAAATTCACGCTTTTGAAAATGCGTAATTTTCGGCTGACGTGTGTGGGTGTCTGGAAATACATTTGAATGGCTTACCATCTTGTTTCATTCCTTAAATGCCCTATTGACTTATTTCCACTCATGGCCTGGTGCTCAGTAAATGATATGTAGTCTTAAAATGTTTTTAACACATGAACTGTTACGGTAGGTGTGATTTCGTGACAGGTAGTTTGTGCGTAGCAGGTCTAGTTTTAGTTCTCTTGAACTTAAATTTAACATTTATTTCAATACGTACTTCATTGAAGGTCCTTATAAATATCTGTGTTTTTTTAATTTTGACTTTGTCAGTGGAGATTATATGGATATATGAATGACTGTAATATTTACAGTATGGAAAGTAGTTTTAGATTTAAAACAAGTTGTATTATCTTAAGCCGAGTTACAGTAAAATACAATTACTGTCTATTATGTCTGTTTTGTGCGTGTGTTGGAAGGCGATAGGACTATAGAATTTTCTTAGACAGACCTACGATTGACGAAATGAATTCGAATAACAGAAAGAAAAATGAAGACGTTATAATATACGTATTAGAAGTATTATTGAGGGAGAGGACATAAGCACCGCCCTCATTAAGCTGGCTTAAAGAAAAGGGTTGTCCCAAACACTTCACTCCCCAACGACCGAAATGTCAAGGGAATACTTTTGCCTTTTATTATATAAGTAAGTAGAAGAGAAAAGTAAGAGTAAAATCGAGACTTTTAAAAACATTGAAAAGAAAAAAAAAACAAAGAAAGAAATAACATTTTTTTTAAAAAGAAAGGAAGGAAGAAAATATAGGAAAGATAGAAAGAAACAAAGAGAACCTACGAAAACGTAAACAACAAGAAAACATGGACTTTGTTCTTTGTTTTATTCTCTTTGTTCAATTGATATAAATAGAAATCCAGTTAGCATAAAATCAACAAAATGTTATTTCACAAAATATAAATAATTGTAAAAGTCAATGATATTGCATTTATTGCACGTCCCCATATAAGTAATAATAAATTAAATACTTGTGTGCTGGATATCAGGTTGCAAGGAAATATCTGCTCGCGTATATATATGGGAAGAGATTAGCAATCTTTGCAGCACTTATTACACATAAATTCAAATAAGTTAAGAAATGCGTACATTGTTAAAACTGTTACAAACGAGGAAAAAATAGTATTGCCTAAAAATCGTTCAGCTTTAATATGTTACGTTCATTGTTAAGACTGCTACAAGCGAAACATAAATATTCTCATTGCAATGCCAAAAGTTTTTTAAACAACTCCTTCAGTACTAAAGTGTACTATTAATCCCACCGGCAAAAAAAATTACAGTATCATCATGTCTTAAAAATATAATTTATGAACAGTTTGGATTATTGGGGACCGCAAATAATGCAATATTGAGCTGCGATATACATTTCCGAACTATGTCACTTTAATATATTCACTATATATAATTTCATCGCCAGGAAAACATTTTATGACAGAGTTGTTACAATACTTCATAGAATCTGATTTTTGATATAGACCAGTTGAGTTCAACCCGTTCATAGTAATATAATTCATTGTTTTCAGCTCGTTACAATACATGTCATGTTGGTTTTTGTCAAATTCAGTAACAATTGTTTTTGTTTTTAAATTAACAAACTAGTCAACAACAATGGTGCTCACTGGTGCTATTTTTTTAACAGCCGTCAGATAGACCAATTCATCTAGTACATTGACACATTTTACACAGTAGAAAAACCTACTTACAACAACAACAACACAGCTCCTTGTCTCCAAAGAGTTATGTGAACAGTTCTGCAGCGATGACGGTTCATGATATGTTTAGTGACGCAGTCATGACGTCACGCTGGGTTATAGCAAAACAAAACTCCAGTTACAGCAACACATGTTACCCATTGCTGGACGTTAATACCATACACGTATCATTTTTTTTGGACCCTTAAACTGCATAATGACTCCTGCAATTTATACAAATTATGGAACCCCATGCAAGGTGCTGCTCTATTATGATAATATTCAACAATATACACAAAGAAAATACATTTTCAAATATTAGAATCCATATGAAAACTCAAATTGTAATAAATAACTTATTAACAATGTTGTTATTAAAAATATTCGATTTCTAAAATATTCAATTGGTAAAAGCCATATTTTATCCAACTCCGAGGCCTATTAATTTCAGATTTGAGAAAACACTATAACTTAAATTTTGTCGTAGATGTTTTGTCGAAACATTGGGTTATTATAGTTATTGTCGCCTTCTTTCGATTTTAAGAAAGCCGACGTAGAATGGAGGGCACTGCGTGATCCAGAGGTCTTGCCAAGGAGGCCCCGGATGCTTGACGTCATGCGCGCGCAGGCCATGTTAGTCAAGAACGCCCCGGATGTTCTGTATTAAAGAGAAAACACTGGATTTTCCTTTAAATGACGACAGCTGAGCATAACGTCAGCGGTCAGCTGAGGCGGAAACTCTGGGTTTGTATTCTCAGGCTGAGAGTCTTTCATCTGGAACTTGCTGCTGCCTCGTGCTTCTTTCTCAGTCCAATTGTCACTGCCTGCCGTTAGCAGAAATATTTTCAGCCGCCAAAGACAGAGGTCATTGTACAGAAGGTGATGCTTCAGACTAGTTCGTTAGCAAGTAGCAGACTTGTTTTCATCTGTCATAGGTTCACCTGCTCCTGACAATCGGATTTTTTCTTTCCTTCTCCATGCCTTAAAGGCTCCTTCCTTCTTTCCTTTTTCTTTCCATTCTTTTCTTTCTCTTCTCTCTCGTTCTCAGCTGGACAGTTCTCTCCAGGAGGAAGAGAACTGGTTGGAGTAGATTGGAGACCGGGCTTATGGTCAAGCCGTGTCAACTATCCAAACTTCCTTTTACGCTATGGATTCCCCGAACACAGTGACTGCGTGATGGTGCAGCTGGACTCGGAACTCGGGATGAGTGATCTTCAGAACGTCGCCGTCGCAGCTGATGTTGTATTTGTCGGAGACCAACCTCCGCTCGCCGTTGCTGAACACCTTGGTGGGGGAGTTGGGCAGACGGACAGTGTAGCCCATCACACGAGCCGTACGGATGAAATCGTAGTCGAACTGAAACACAAAAAAGAGATACTTCGATAAGATGTTTTGGTTTGGAAACGATCGGAGATAGAGAAAGGATGAAAAGAGGAGGGGGAGAAGATGAAGAAGAAGAAGAAGAAGAAGATGAAGAAGAAGGAAAAGAAGAAGGAAAAGAAGAAGACGGAGAAGGAGAAGAACGAGAAGAAGAAGAAGAAGAAGAAGATGAAGAAGAAGAAGAAGAAGAAGAAGAAGAAGAAGAAGAAGGAGGAGGAGGAGGAGGAGGAGGAGGAGGAGGAGAAGAAGGAGGAGGAGGAGAAGAAGAAGAAGAAGAAGAAGAAGAAGAAGAAGAAGAATTTCTTAATCCCATTCACTTTTTTTTATTGTTATATTTTTCGTTTTCAAATGTTTTATTGCCAAACGGCGTCAAAACAACCATTTACGTGTAAATCAATAAAATCTCAAGTCGGCTGAATCCAAATGTATTATAAAAATCTAACTATTTCAACTAAAAACGTGAACTCACCAGTGTGGAGTCATGCTCCTTCAGTTTGGTGAGTTGCTGCACGTGCTTGCTGAGTGAGCACTTGCTGGTCATGTGTACTTTGAGCTTGTCCTCGCCAAACACGTGCTGCACGCTCGGGCCCTTTGTTGTCTTGCCAACCACGTACGTGTCCACGCTGTACATGACGTCACTGACTCGCTTGAAGTCTTGCGTATCTTCGTCCTCGTATTCCACCTCCAGCTCGTAGGTTCGGCGAGAGAGCACCGTACTGATTGGGATCACTGTTAACACGATAAAGACACGACAAGGTCAAACAACGAGAGAGCACCGTACTGATTGGGATCACTGTTAACACGATAAAGACACGACAAGGTCAAACAACGAGAGAGCACCGTACTGATTGGGATCACTGTTAACACGATAAAGACACGACAGGGTCAAACAACGAGAGAGCACCGTACTGATTGGAATCACTGTTAACACGATAAAGACACGACAAGGTCAAACAACGAGAGAGCACCGTGCTGATTGGGATCACTGTTAACACGATAAAGACACGACAAGGTCAAACAACGAGAGAGCACCGTGCTGATTGGGATCACTGTTAACACGATAAAGACACGACAAGGTCAAACAACGAGAGAGCACCGTGCTGATTGGGATCACTGTTGACACGATAAAGACACGACAAGGTCAAACAACGAGAGAGCACCGTGCTGATTGGAATCACTGTTAACACGATAAAGACACGACAAGGTCAAACAACGAGGTCGCCACATTCTTGAAATACAAAAGCGAGCATGCACTCTCCGAAGGAAATGGTGCTTAGTTTTAAAAATAAACACGCATAGACGCCACGCGCACGACGAAGCCATTTCTACTCGTGTACTGTTAATACAAGCAACAGAGGTTGTTGCGTTTTGTTTATTTTACCATAAGAAGTAAAGCAAAGAGTGTAGGCGAAAGTACGATCAAGACAGTTGGCAGTTTACGCAACAACAACAACAACAACCAACAAAACATTAACGGTACCAAAGGAAGTTGTTAAAACCTGAAATTGTCAAATGCGCCTGTGTTGTAATGATAGTCGCAATTTAAAAATAACACGTTTTTTTGCGGTTCATTAGAGTTTGTATTACCGCGTAGACCAATCTGCACGACTTCCGTCAAGTTCACTGCCTTACATGCCACAAACAACAGACACAGACACCTATTTTTGAAGGAACATAATAAGTGGGTTGAAAAAAAAAGTAATTAAGAGTACGTGTTTGGAAATGCTGAGCTTTACAAGCTGTTGACTATTGAAAGGTGTTGCCGTCTGTAGCCTACGTTTATGTCTAATTAGCACATAAATGTTGCTGCGAATACTCACCATTATACCTGCTGGCGCCCATCCATCGAAACTTCTCGCAGTCGGCCATCATGTCGCCTTGGAGACCGAAGGCCAAAAGAAGGGCAGAGTAGGCGGAAAGCTGCCCTCCCTGATGCACGGACACGGCGTTCGTGGGCATGGTGGCGCCCAGCACCACCCGCAAGGCAGCCGTCATGACGTCACGCGTATGATGTAAGTACTGCAACATGACGTCGCCGGTGCCGGCTGGGATGATGCCGATGGGAATGGCGGCCTTAGCGAGCTTGGCTTGCGGATCGTGCATGTTGATTCCCTGGTCCTTCTGTGTGCGCATGATGATGCCGTTCAGCACCTCGCAGAAGATGCCATCACCTCCTACTGTTACCAGTCTGTAAACACATACAGTAAGGAGAGATAAGTTTCAAGAACTTAATAATGATGACCTCATAATTATATAAGCCTACATTTCTTAACATTCTCTCACTCATTCTCTCACAATCACGTTTTTTCTTGGATATGTTTCATCTTGCCTTTCTGTTTAGTCTCCTTCCTTTTTTTTCTCGACTCTTCTTCCTCTCTCTTCACTCTTTCCTTTTAGTCTTCCCTTTTGCCACGTGCATTAGCCATTATTCTGCCAGATTTAGTGTAATTTTCCAGAAAGTAGACTTGGCTTACCCATCCACACCAGTCAGGTCCATCGTCTGCAGAATATCTCGTGCTTGTTTGGGTGCTTTGGTTACTGCACACACACAACAATAACACAAAACAATGAAAAACAGAGTCTGAACGAACTGTCGACATAGGCGTGTCATAACAGAGAACAGACATTGAATATTTAACCAAGACAAAGAGAGTTTCTTTGCCAAACAACCAGCCATTCCAGCTACCAGAAAATTTTAAGACAAAGAAGAAAAAAAAAACATAACTCGCCAAAGAACCCATCCCAATTGTAAGCTAAAGCCCAAAGCAATCAATCATACGGTCTGCCTACGTCGAGAGTGACTGTTAACTGTTTCATGCATACTTAATAATATGAACAACTTCTCAGGAGCATGATAGCGAATATTAGGTGACAAACTAAACTTTAAAAGCGAGCCGGGTACTGCAACTTTCGTTTACTACTATTACCAAAGAATACCCATATTCTTTACTAGTACATACGGTTATATCATAGTCTGATAAGTATAATGACGCAGTAAGGTTTTGAGTCTTGCGTTTTCAAGACTGAACGACCCTAGCCTAATAAAACACATTGTTTACGTCACATTGATTAGGCTATACTATGTGATATCAGTCTAGATTGAATTTGACTTCTTAATCAGTTTGAAGTTTGCCTAAATTGATTGTATTTATATTTGAAAAAATCAAGTTCGACGGAGATAGGTTAGATCGATGACAGTTTTTTTAGGAAATAAACGAAAGAAAGAAAAAAGTGTTTGGATGAATGAACAAAATACTAAGAAAACACTTACCGATGATTTGTGTTTTTATGCCGCAGAGATTGAAGAGCGGTTGAACTTTCTTTGTGAACACTTTCTCTGCTTGTTTCTTGCCGCTGTTGGGGTTGATGATGACCACCAGATGTCGCGGCCGTTCCGAAGCTATCAACAAACAAATAAAAAAATATTCTGGTAAATTATTCATTTAACGGATGAACAAACATACACAAAGACTGGTACATAATTTATGGAAAAAGAATGTATGGATCAACAAACTCGAAAAACAAACCCTGTGGTAAATAAATTGAGCCATTTGAATGAAGTAATCGTTTTAAGTCCGCTGTTGAAGCTTTCATACATCTGTTGCTTTTGCCCCAAACGTGTATAGTCACTTCAATCATTTTACTTCCGACAGCCGAGCTAATAGCCTACTCTAATGAGGGTTATGCAGTTACAGTCCAGACGAAACATGCGGACTATTTCCGCGCGCACATCAGATGATATAGAGAAGGAGGACCTTTGTGTAACTGCGCCTCTTACGTCTAATCATATAGGACGCTTTATTGTAATACAAATCCACTGTGAAAGGCAACGTAAAGGTGCATCGAAATGCCCCTTTCCTCCTCCCTCAATTCTCCTAGTGTTCTCACCCCCACATCCACTCCAGTGAAGTGTTTGCGATTTGACCCTAGGACGTATATAGGCCTAGGCCGAGGGACTCTCTCTCTCTCTCTCTCTCTCTCTCTCTCTCTCTCTCTCTCTCTCTCTCTCTCTCTCTCTCTCCCCTCTCTCTCAATTTTACTATGTCGGCATTTCGACCGGAAAAGATAAAATATACGGTCTGTTGTACATCTGCGCGCATGTCGATTTCCGATTAAAATTGTAGCCCTTTCTTCCCCGCAACACTTTTACGATGCCCGCAATTCTATCCAAATAAATATTTCGTTCGTTCGCTCTGTCTCTCTCTCTCTCTCTCTCTCTCTCTCTCTCTCTCTCTCTCTCTCTCTCTCTCTCTCTCTCTCCACAACACTTGGCACAGACCTAACGTTCTTTCTAGAATTGTGCCCTCCAACTCCATAATTAATATACGTCGCCATTGTGTTAAATTGCCCGCCCGCTGTCACGGCGATCAATGTAAACCTCAAAAGACTTAGAGCTGTTTTCGTGTGTTTTGTAAACACGGCACTCGGAGTCGTAGCGACCCAAATGGCAATCACCTACCTCGTCCCGTTGCAAAACTGCTCAACGGTTAGAGTTTGTAAACTGACTTATTGCTTTCTGCCAAAAACTGTTATAATAACTTGACCTCATGGCGATCGGACCGTGTCTATTCTTAGATCGGTATGTCTTAGAGGCGTCTGCAAAACTATGGCACCTATTGATATGAACTGTAAAAGCGCTTGTAATATAAAACATATTAGGGCAAAAAGCCTTTTTAAAATTTTATTTTATATAAAATGTCCAAGAATCCAGTCCAGACCTTGTTTCTTCACAGTTGCGTGACTTGCCGTTTTCTATTTCAATTGTAATATCAACAAAGAACAACGGATTTAAAAAGAGTTCAGTATTAATAAACGCTTTGTTTACTCTGGGGGTGAGAGAAATGTAACCCCTTTCATAAAGTTCACACTAAACATACAGACTTCACACTCTAAATACCACCTTTTTTTTCTATAACGAGCTTGGCAAGGACGCCCTCATTTTAATAGCTCGGTTATAGCCCTGTTGACATGAGAAACTGCGGGAAAAGACTATAAGCATTTCTTCTTTTTCTCTTTTCTATCTGTGGGCTTGATTTTTTTATGGGACAACACTAACAGCTGGTTTGAGCATGTTACAAGCTATAACAGTCTATAAACGCGCAGGTTAATATCCATCAGAGTATGAAAATAGGATTATAACTGTCAGTCACCCGAGGAAACAAAGAGCAAGTTGACTTCTTTTTTTTTTTTTCAAAGCAAAGAATATCTTAGCTAAAACACCTGATCCCAGCTTTAATGTTTGCAACGCCTAGGGTGATACCAAAATATTTGTTTGTCTGGTGCGAAACTGACATAACTTTTGAGGGATGAATCCTATCCTATCCTATCCTATCCCATAACCCGGAGGTCGTAAGGGCACCACAGATGATCGTTTAACCAGCGTACTCCATCTTTCCCTGTCCTCAGCAACCCTGATTGTTTCGCTCATGCAGTGTCAAACCAGTCCATTCTCGAATGTTGTCCTCCCACCTCTTTTTCGGTCTCCCTCTTCTTCTACCTCCTTGCACTGTGCCGTGCAGAATGGTCTTTGCAAGACCTGCTGATCTGGTGAGGGATGAATATGATACGCATAAACTTTCCGCGTCATTTTCTCATTGCAGTATCACGATCTGGTTTAACTTTCAAATGTCGTGCTAATCGAATTCAGACCTATTTGTTTTTAAAGTTGAAGTGTTGACCTGCTGTAACCTTGCACTTCTGTAAGTTTTGAAAACCAAGGTCTAATTACAAGAAGTTTGCTCTGAACGCAGTTTAGAACTCGACAAAGGAAACCTTCGAAGGTTATGACACAAAAGAAATAGGCCTGCACTATTTAATAATGACACTAATCATTTCATTCTCATTTGCTCCAGTAACCTACCCACCAAGTGTTAAAATTTAAATAATTGTGCATACGAGTAGGCCTAATATAAATTCCGCCAGCAACATGAATGCAGTTCTTGATGCAATCTCGTAAAGTCTTAAAAACCTCAGTGTGTGTTTGTGTATTGATGACTTGTCGCCAGAGGCAACTTAATGAATGGTTCTAAACAATGCCTCCTGTCATTTATCTACGACAATCACTCCTCGAAATTCCACAGCCCGCTGAACTTTATTGTACGACTTTCATACCGCCACTTTCCCTCTGTAATCTATGTGAATGTCACTACTTAATGATCATATTTCATATTACCATTTCAAAGACTCCTACCCTCTAGACGACGTTTTCCATTTTATCCTCCTTTCTATTAGTTATATGTCGTCTATTTCTGTACCTGACAGGCGAAGGAGGAAATCATAAAAGAATCCTAAACGGCTGAAGCCACGCCTGTTACTCTTTTGTCCTCGCGCTCAGCACGTGCCAAAGGAAACCTCGGCATAGAAATTAGTTTGCGCTTTACACGCGCCCATATATAGGAACACGACTAGGATAATAAGACCAACCAAAACCTCCCCTTTGCCTGACCCTGACGTTACTGGAAGAAACTAGCTGACAGCGGCAGTCGACGCAGCATAATCTAACATTCCAGGGGGACAATTTCAGTCTAATCAGCGCATCCAGGCGATAAGACTACATCAATCGCAGTAGATTAGCACTAACGGCCGTCAAGGCGCGTTGAAAATCCAGCACGACCGTATACTTTCTCGTGTTCATTCATTTGCAGTCGGATCGCTAACAGCATAAAACACACTGAACATCTTGAGTCGAGCAAGTGCCCCGAAAAATATTATTAACAAATAAATTAATTAATTTTATCATTGAAGTTGTAGATGTCCCCCTTTGGTCTCTAATACTCTTGCGAGGACATAATATCGTTGCAAGGAGTGGGAGTTGGTGAATGAGAACCCTCGGCACATCATCGGTTGGAATGCGTGACGCAACTTTATGACAGATGAGTCCCCTCGTTTTAATGTTAATCAACGTTAACTAGGAAACACGCAAACTAGCTAGCTTTTCCATGTTAGGATCCTGTCAACCTTTCACGACACTTTCTTGCACTATTCCTCATTTTCTTTCTTTCCTTCTATTCCCCCCCCCCCCGCCCCCTCTTCCCTCCCCCGCTGCCTTCAGCTAAACCCCACAGGCACACACACATACAACACTATAAACCCCACAGACATTCTAAACTCACCTTCAATTTCCTTCTGTAGGGCATCAGCGAGAAAATTGCAAGAATCGAAGTTGGCCGCGATGGTCAGCGCTTTCGCTCTCAAGCGTTGGTTGACCACAGGTCTGATGTAGTGTATCGTGACCGTGGCATTGTTGTTGCTGTTGCTGTCGCTAGCCACCTCTGCTGCCAGCAGGTAGGCGAAAGAGATGTCCACTGAATAACAGACAATACAATTTCCTTTGTTAACGTGCGCTGAATTAGTAGAGTATATCCTATGGCTCCACGATAGTGGGGGGGGGGGGGGGGAAGAAGGTAGAAGAACAAGAACCAGAAGACGTGACAGGAGGAGGATGACCCAAAACGAAACGGAAGAAGGAAGAGGAAGGAAGAGGAAAGGCAGCAGAAGGGGGGGATAATAAATAAGAAGCTATCCAAATAACCTGAAATAAACAATCGAGAATCGTGACGGGGTCCTGGTCCTGTGTCTCGATCTGCCGATACAGTCAATAAATGTCGAAGCAAAGTCATGATTTTAGCCCTAGGTAGACTTGATCACAGCATGATTCGTGACATAAGGTCTATTCGTGACGACCTGCAGAGCTTCTAATGCGTGACGTCTGTTGTGGCAGTAAACAGTAAACGCTGTTCTTTATTATAGAAAAATAAGAGTCTGGACAGGAGGAAATGCATGTTTCGTGAAATGTTTGCAAAGCTTGTTGGTAAATACCCAAAGTAGACAAACCTTTTTTTTTTAATTTCGTTTTAGTCTGCTGAACAGCTAACCCATGTCTGCTAAGTAATTAAACTATCGACAGCTGCAACGCAAGTGTATAACAAATTAGAATAGCAGTTATTGGCTTCAGGAAACGTGCTATACGAGTAGCCATTCTTCCTAAAAAAACGTGTCCCGGAGTTTCTATAATTGACGGCCGAGGCATTGTCAGGTTACATGTTTTCAATGGACTCATTTAAAGTTGTAACGAGCTGCGTGCATAATAAACGTAGCCGCAAACCACAGTGTTGGAATCGTTCTCAAACTGTTACACATGCTAGTATTGCACTACGCCACCACGCGATGCGACACTGAAAGGTCATTTACTCGTACGATTCTCAACTTTCTTTACTGTCGTCCGACACTCCCGGGAGCTGAAATTCTTGCGTGGAAACTCAAAATAGCTTAAAGGCTGTACACCAGTTAGATAATGGTAGTAACGGTAATCTCAACTTTTTTGATAACATCATCCTGTGTGGACACCCGCGAAAGGTCAAGTAATTGGTGTGGGGTTGTCCTTTTGAGATAACTGAGGTGACTTGGCAGATATCTAAGATCGACTTATCGCTACTACTTCACTTTGAAATAGTTTTCATAATTCAGATGCCGACCTTTTCAACTTCTGAAACAGTCACAAAGATATTTAACTAGGGACAGCTTTGGAAAACAGTGATTTTACCAAATGCTGATGGTCGTATCGAGCTCCAACAAGCCAGTCCACTCCACTTCCGTCTCCCTCCCCTCTCCCCACGTCATTCGGCCTCCCCCTAAGAATGGTCATAGGTCCGACTGATCGATCAGAAAGCTCATTCATACATTTGCACTGCCCATTGACTCTAAAGATCACCAAGGGCGACCTGAACTATTATAGGAACATGCTTGCCCTAGTAAGGACACACTCTCTCTCTCTCTCACTCTCTCTCTCTTTCTCCATGGATCTTAAAATCTTATTCGTGCAACGAATGTCATATACCAATGGTGTAAAATGTTATCTATACCAGTTACAATGTTTTTTTTTTAAAATGAAACTGAGCTTTCTTTTATTTCCCTAAGTTTAGTAAACTTACCATAGCACTTTCGTAATCTTTGGGGCGAGGAGAGGAAGGGGGAAAGAGATGAGAGAGAGAGAGAGAGAGAGAGAGAGAGAGAAAGAGAGAGAGAGAAAGAAAGAAAGAGAGAGACAGACAAGCCCAGACTACACGCATTTAAAAACTTGACCTATACTATTTTAAGAAAACCAGAATGATGCAAGAAGAAAACGGGAATCTTTTACAAAAAAAATTGTAACGAATGGTTTGACCATCCTGTTTCGTTATCAGCATTTGCTTATCGAGCCAGAATGTAAGGATGTTGGGACTGCGGTAAACTCTGACGTTCCAGGTTTGACATTCCCATTGTCAAAGGAATGCCGATGCTTGTTTTACTTTTTGCACTACGTCCGACGCCTTGAGCAGCTCTTTGTGATTGGAAAGCGCTAATATAGGATCACTTCAGCTCAGTCCAATAGCGCTAATATAGGAACACTTCAGCTCAGTCCAATAGCGCTAATATAGGAACACTTCAGCTCAGTCCAATAGCGCTAATATAGGAACACTTCAGCTCAGTCCAATAGCGCTAATATAGGATCACTTCAGCTCAGTCCAATAGCGCTAATATAGGAACACTTCAGCTCAATTCAATAGCGCTAATATAGGAACACTTCAGCTCAATTCAATAGCGCTAATATAGGAACACTTCAGCTCAATCCAATAGCGCTAATATAGGAATGCTTCAGCTCAATCCAATAGCGCTAATATAGGAATGCTTCAGCTCAATCCAATAGCGCTAATATAGGAACACTTCAGCTCAATTCAATAGCGCTAATATAGGAATGCTTCAGCTCAATTCAATAGCGCTAATATAGGAACACTTCAGCTCAATTCAATAGCTCTAATATAGGAACACTTCAGCTCAATTCAATAGCGCTAATATAGGAATGCTTCAGCTCAATTCAATAGCGCTAATATAGGAACACTTCAGCTCAATTCAATAGCGCTAATATAGGAACACTTCAGCTCAATTCAATAGCGCTAATATAGGAACACTTCAGCTCAGTCCAATAGCGCTAATATAGGATAACTTCAGCCCAATTTAATAGCGCTAATATAGGAACACTTCAGCTCAATTCAATGCTCTGTACTGCACCGATTTTGATCATGCAATTCATAGTTCATTTTCATATGACCACAGCAGCTATATAGCATTTCCACTATTAAAACTACTTTGCAAAAGTTGGCCCTCAATGACATGTTGACTAGCTAAGAGCATTACAGCAGATCTCTGCAGTATATATTTATTACTAAGATAATGAAAGCATACAATACTATACTTCTTTTTAGCCTAGCAAACATTTCAAATCGATCAATGGAGTATAATTTTAAAATAAGGTGAATTACAATTATGATGCTGAAAGCAAAGCATTCTGACAATGCACAAAATTCAGATCACTCACCTGTGACTTTCTTGTCTTGTTTCTTGAGGTAAGACACCTGCAGGCTGCTTGATCGCAGAGTGACGGTGCAGGGTTTGTTGTCCTTGGTAAAGCTGATGGTAGTCATGTTGGTGGTCTCTTTCTCGGGAAATAAATACACACAAATATCCCAGTGGCGAAGAAAACGTCAATTGTAAGAAACAAGAATCAAAACTCTCTTATTTTTCACTTTAAACAAATGATGCTTTCTTTTCGTTGAGTTGAAGAAAATGTAGTTTTGCAAAAACAGAAAACGTTCTTTTGTAGTTTGGCTAGTTCTTTGCTACGTGTATGATATCACGAAATGTTTTGCAGACGTTGGTTACTGAAGATCTTGTAAATAATGCAAGAAACGATCGGTCGGTGCTGTATGGGACTGGATGATAGTTTTACAACTGGCCCACTGTGCTATTTATACAAGCTGAAGTCCTACATACCAGTGCTCAGCCAATCAGCGGGCGGGAAAAAATATTGTCGTCATCGTGCATTCCCTAAGACCCACCCATACTCCAACATGCTCTGTATGTGTATCCAACGCCGCAACGCTCTAACATTGAAGACCTAGCACCTGCTACCGATCTCTCTCTCTCTCTCTCTCTCTCTCTCTCTCTCTCTCTCTCTCTCTCTCCCTCCTCTCCCTCCATCTCTCTCTCTCTCTCTCTCTCTCTCTCTCTCTTTCTCTCTCTCTCTCTCTCTCTCGTTTTCTATTCGCTCCTTCTCTCTCTAGCTCGGATTATTTTTTCTTTTTTTTTTTTGTTTCTAGTTTCAATGATCTGTCTTTCTCTTTTTGTTTGTCTCACTGTCTGTCTCTCTGTCTGTCTGTCTGTCTGTCTGTCTGTCTGTCTGTCTGTCTCTCTGTCTCTCTGTCTGTCTGTGTGTCTGTCTGTCTGTCTGTCTGTCTGTCTCTCTCTCTTCGTGATTTCTCTCTTTCCATTCTCAGAAATGTTCGCTCAGACGAATAGTAATTTTAAAATCAATCTCTCATTTTTCCATTGCTCAAACTTTTTTGTTCTTGTACTTGTTCTTGTACTTGTTCTTCTTGTTCTTGTTCTTGTTCTTGTTCTTGCTCTTGTTCTTGTTCTTGTTCTTCTTCTTCTTCTTCTTCTTCTTCTTCTTCTTCTTCTTCTTCTTCTTCTTCTTCTTCCTCTTCTTTGTTATCAGTACCTTATAAATTGAACTCCTCTTATTTGCAAGTGATGAAAATAGGTCCGTTTCCTCGTCATAATAGAACGAACGGAAAGCTAATTAAAAAGGGGCGCAGAACATTAATTCATTTTCAATATAAGTTTGATTAATTTCAAAAATCATTTTCCATTTATGTTTGAGTTGATTTTTTTGTCCAGTGTATCGATTTGAAATTGAATCACGGGATGTGATACAAAGGTGTCCAGATGCTTGATAAGGCAACAAAAAATGTCTGTTTACCGTAACATAGAAAAAAAATTAGGGTCGGTAGGGCGCCTTCTCTTTTCTTTTCTTTTAACATTTTCCACCTTGGGTGCGATTTTCTTGCTGTTTTTTTTTTAAAACTTTTCTTTCCAGACGATCCCCAAAAAAAGTTTAGGGTCGGGCCAAAAAATTAAGGTCGATCGGGATACCGCAAACAGACATTTTTTTCTTTTGCCTAACCATTGTCGTCTTATCTTATATTGTATAGTTTAATAGCATACTTTATATAATGAACGACACTTTCATTCCATCGCAGTGAGTTATAATTATATTCTTTTATTTTTATTTATTTATGTATTCTTTTAGAGCGCTTTTTCAGCCCAAGAGCAGCTAAAGGCGCTGGCCCATACAGGATCTCATCCAAGGGGCCCAAGTCGCCCACTTGCAACCTTTAGGCGCACTGTCTGACGCCCAGTCGACTGAGCACAATCCTGGGCAACCGGGGTTGAAAGAGGACCTAGTGCGTGCTGGATGTATTTGTGTAGCCGGCCGCCTAAGACATGAGCGTCAGGATCTTTAAAGTCCATGCGATGGAATGCGTGCGTGCATGTCGACTAGGCCTCGGTTTATACTCCCATCCGAAGGAGAAATTGCAGCTTTTCCAGGGTTTTCCAGGTGGAGCGACCGCTGGCGTTTAATGTTGCAGGGCTACAATGAACTGGGAATAAAAAGATGCTAAATTGCAGCGGAAGGGGTAGTAGAGATTACAAGCTGAAGGAGAAGAAGAAGAAGAAGAATAAGAAGAAGAAGAAGAAGAAGAAGAAGAAGAAGAAGAAGAAGAAGAAGAAGAAGAAAGAAGAAAGAAAGAAAGAAAGAAAGAAAGAAAGAAAGAATAAGAAAAAAGGAAGAAAGAAAGAAGAAGAAAGAATAAGGAAAAAAGAAAGGAAGAAGAAGAAGAAGAAGAAGAAGAAAGAAAGAAAGGAAGAAGAAGAATAAGAAAAAAGGAAGAAAGATGAAATAAAAAATAACAAAAACAGAAGAAGAAGAAAGAAGAAGAAGAAGAAGAAGAAGAAGAAGAAGAAGAAGAAGAACAAGAAGAAGAAGAAGAAGAAGAAGAAGAACAAGAAGAAGAAGAAAGAAAAAAGAAAGAAAAAAAGAAAGAATTAGAAAAAAATGAAGAAATAAAGAAAAAAAATAAGAAAAAAAGAAAGAAAGAAAGAAAAAAGAAAGAAAGAAAGAAAGAAAGAAGAGAAAGAAAGGAAAGAAAGAAAGAAAAGAAGAAGAAGAAAAAGAAGAAGAAAAGAAGTAGAAGAGAAGAAGAAGAAGAAGAAGAAGAAGAAGAAGAAGAAGAAGAAGAAGAAGAAGAAGAACAACAACAACAACAACAACAACAACAACGAGGATGAGGAAAGAAAGAAAAAAAGATTGTAAATATCTTGCATTCTTTGTTGATGATTTTGTTTGTAATAGTCTGATGCTCTTATGTTTGTCCCACGTACCCAATATAGTTCAGAAGCGCTCAAATGGAGGAAAAGCGCTAAGCAAATGATGAAGTAGTAGTAGTAGTAGTAGTAGTAGTAGTAGTAGCAGCAGCGGCAGTAGTAGTGGTAGCTTAGTAGTAGTAGTAGGAGAGAGAGAGGGAGAGAGAGAGAGAGAGAGAGAGAGAGAGAGAGAGAGAGGAGAGAGAGAGAGAGAGAGAGAGAGAGAGAGAGAGAAGAGAGAGAGAGAGAGAGAGAGAGAGAGAGAGAGAGAGAGAGAGAGAGAGAGAGAGAGAGAGAGAGAGAGAGAGAGAGAGAGAGATCGCCAACATTAGAACTAAGCAGGATCCCCGATGTCTCCGAGGTATGCAGTTTCACGGCAAAGGGCCTCAGCAGAGCGCGCGACGTCGGTCCGCAACAGGAATTCCTCTTCAACGCGTCATAGGCTTTCGACACGTGCCGTTTCTCAGTCGCGTGCTAGCTAAGAACCGCGATTTAGACTAAAAAGATTACTCTGGTGTTCGTGTACACACAGTTGGCGATCCTCGGCATTTTTACAGGAGCCGGCCTGAAAGTGCTGTCAAATGCTGCTGCATGCACATCGGTTATGGCAAGAAACTCAAGCACCTGAATATAATCTTTGAGTAAAACAGTAAAGGTAAAGGCGTCCCCCTAACCTTTCGATCGTTGGGGAGGGAAGCGTTTTGGGAACTCCCTTTTCGCGAGACCAGCTTAATGAGGGCAGTACGTATCTCCTTTCCCTCGCTGCTCTACCTTCCCTCGTTCTAAGCAGAGCCAGCCACCCATTCACAGCTGGGTGCGTGAACTAGGGTGTGTCGTGCGCTTGATTCAATCTTTTAGTGTCGTTTGGTGGTGGCTTTCTTAGTATGGTCACCGATCCAAGTGCTAAACCCTCCCGAAGCTGCTTAGCGTGAAACATGGCTAGGGGGTGCCCAAACCACAGCACAACTGCCACGCCCTCAAATACCCTGAGTAAAACAGTAACATCAGCCGACCCATTCTTTCTTCTTTTTATCGCTGTTTTATTGAATCAGTTTTGACTTTTGGTTTTATCTGCTGGTTTGGAGGGTTAAGTGTAAAGAACAAGAGGGTGCTTGACAGATTGGTGAGAATGTGTACGAGAGTGACCGGTGAAAGACAAAACAGTTTGAGAGAACTGCATGAATACCGTGTGGTGAGGAAGGCGGGAGTGGTTATGAAAGACACTTCACATGTTTTGGCAAAGTATTATAAAATGTTGCCCTCTGGTCGCAGACTGCGTGTGCCTAAATGTTCTCTCGTAAGAACAAAAAACAGTTTTATTCCAAAATCAATTGAGTTTTTAAATAAGCGCTAAGTAATATTTTTGTATATAAGATCTTGATGTTTGTGATGATGTTTGAGATGTCATTTAATACTGGAAATTTAATATAGATGTAGTCTACTGTGTACTTGTTTTATCTATGTATGTATTGTTTTAATGTTTCATACTGATCAGCAATTGTATGTCCTAATTTCTCTGTTGAGATAATAAAGTATTCTTGAACTTGAACATCACGAAATCCTTAAATTAAAATAAATCAGGAATTTCGTGGAATATCGCATTAAGACAATCGCTTCATGAATTCCCTAAATTGGTACTAATTTACACTAACATACAACTCTTGAGTGACACCAAACCCCTAAATATCGATTCCCCCCAAAGAGAAAAAAAAATAACTTCACGAATTCTTTAAATATGTAATAATATATATTATGATACAATTTTTAGGTGACGCCATAACTTTAATTTTATCACTTCCCAGAAGAAAAAAGTTCCAAGAATTGCATGCATTCCCGAAGTTACACTAATCAAACTTTACGGTATATTATTTCATTTTATTTTACTACACTTACTGAAAAAAAATCGCTGACAATACGTTAAATACTGACATAAGATAGTTATTTTTAAAAAAGAAAAAGATTAAATACGTAAATGTGTGTATATTAATATATTTGTTTGTACGTTTATGCATTTGTGTATTTGTATAATTATGTTTGTGAAAGTCTATAACCATTTTATCAATGAAAAGACTTTAAATTAAACAAAACAAAAAAAACCGGAAACTAATCCAGTATTATTCTTAAATATTATTATATAGCGCTGTTCCAGCTCAAGAGCTGCTCAAGGCGCTGGCCGATACAGGATTTAATTGTGGCGTATAGTCTGACGTCCAAACAACTGAGGCACGGTGGTCTAATGGTAGTGCTTTGGCTTGCGAATCTGAACGTCCCGGGTTCGAGCCCTGTTCGGGCCATTGTGTTATGTCCCTGGGAAAGACACTTTACTCCCGTTTCCTACTCCTTCGGATGAGAGTATAAACCGAGGTCTAGTCTGTGTGTCGCATACATTCCATCATAACGGACTTTAAAGATCCTGACGCTCATGTCCTAGACGGATGAGTGCCGGTAACAAGAACACACCCAGCATGCACTTGGTCCTTCTCCCCCATCCCTGGCTGCCCAGGATTGTGCTTAGTAGTCCGGGCGTCAGAACATGCGCCCAAAAGCTGCGGGTGAACGTCTCGGGCGGTTTGAGTTAGATCCTGTGTCGGCCAGCGCCTAGAGTCTGGTCAAGTACGGCGAGATAAGTGCGCTATAATAATAATAATAATAATAATAATAATAATAATAATAATAATAATAATAATAATAATAATAATAATAATAATATAATGGCGATGGGGCGTGGGGGAGAATGGGAGGTAATCTGAGTAACATGCGCTATAAATAATTGAGGGAAGGCGTTTCGTGTGCGATTTTAATTGTGATTTAATTCCGACACTTTGTTGACGGTATGGATCGAAATGATGAGCATTCCCATTGCTGAAAGGATCGTCCTATTGCTTTGTGTAGGTGTGCACTCTAATTAGCCTACTAATAATTCGAGACCGGCAGCAACTACAGTATATTGGCCTACGACAAGGAAGTAGGTGTAGAAGTAGACTGCGATACTATAGATACTTACGCCCGTTCCCGTCCCCAAAAGACCCCTTTACTCGTGAAACGCAGTAGGTTGCGTGAAATTGAAGTCTTTCACGCTGCACCTTGTGATCTCACATTTTTCGGATTCATATTGTATGGTAATGCTAGTAGTAGGCTTATATAATGCCTAACCTAAAAAAAGGTCTGGTCCTGATTTGGCTCGGAAGAGTCCGCTGGACCTAAAGCAATAACCATGTAATGTAATGTAATAAAAAAAAAGTCACAAAGATGTATTTATTGTGACAGTCTATCACAAATTGTAATAGTACTAAGTGTTAAAAAAATATTTAGGTGCTTGTTTTTTGTATTTTTTTAACGGTGGAGGCAGTACATCAACTGGCGTAGCTGCGAATTAAATCCATGTGGGCCATGCAATTTTACGCTAACTGTGGTCGTTCGACGTTGTTTCGGAATATATTTCTTTGAAAGTTCATGAGGATAAGTATGTTTCTGGGCAATATGATAATTTCTAGGGAAACTCTTATACTGCGTGACCAACCCTCTTGCGAAACCATGCCGCATATATTGTTAAGAGTTTAATGTTTAATGTGGTCTCTGCCAATGGAACGTTCCCTTGTAGTAATCAACCGGATTCAGTGCAACGCTATTGTAAGAGAGACGATATTGTATACAGCATTCCGAGAGTTTCCGTAAACATCCGACGACGAGCGGAAATCATTGTCTATTTACATGGAACCGCGTGCTCGCACTGTGGCTCCCTAAACGCTGTAACACTTTCCAGCAATTTCGTTATACGGATGAATGCTGCCTTTATTTAGAATTATAGATCCGATTTTGAAGGCGTCAGCACTTTGTTTTCTTTGCTGCTTGAAATACTTTCTTTGTCGTGTGTGGTTAATTCGTTCACTGCATCTATTTATGGACGAGAGTGGTATATTCTTCGCCTGGATGTTTGTGGTCATAAATACCTTAAGGATTGTGGTTGATGTTGCTGTAGTTGTTGTTGTTGTTGCTGCTGTGGGTGTTGTTGTTTTTTTGTAGTCGCCGTTGATGTTGTTTTTATTGTTGTTGATGACTGACCGCTACCCACAATATCTCTCTGAACTTCTCACTCCTTACAAGCCAACTCTCACCCTACGCTCTCAAGATACTTCTTTTCTGAAAATGCCCAGATTCTCTCTACACTCATTTGGCAAAAAGGGCCTTCTCCACTCATGCTCCAGCACTCTGGAATTCTCTGCCTGATTCCCTACGCCACGCCCAGTCTCTTTGAACTTTCAAGGCAAAGCTTAAGACACATTTGTTCCAACAGTACTTCTAGCTGGGTCTGTGGATGAACATCTGTCTATATAACCCATGGAGTGGGAAAGGGATTGGTGCTTGAGGGTATCCACTTGATACCCCCCCCCCCAACCCCCAACAATTTAAATGATAGTTTATGTGTGTATTTTCTTTTAGATTGACTGTTGTGTTCTTGCCGTTGGTCCGAGCGAATAAGTGTGAAAAGCTCTTTAAGCACATATTTTGTCTGATTTTGCGCTATGCAACATACATTATTATTATTATTATTATTATTATTATTATTATTATTATTATTATTATTATTATTATTATTAATTTTATTATCATTTTTTTTAATTAATTTATTTTTTTGCTGCAGTTTATTATTCCTTATTATGAAACTCTGGGCCGCCTCCCCCGGGGAAGGCGTAGTCGCAGCCAGTGGCGCGCCCAAACCCTACCTACCTACCTAACATTATTTGTGAATTTTTGACATTTTTGCTGGGGGAGAAAACCGGAGTACCCGGAGAAAACCCCCGAGACGTTGCCCGAGTCGAAAGTAAATAAAATTCGGAGAAACATAACGCCCAGATGCTGGCTCGAACCCACACCAGTCAGGCGCCATTGGTTTCTGGCTTGTGGACAAGGCAAGTTAGTCCCGCCTTATCCCACTTGGCTACAACGCTCGCATATTGTTATTATTATTATTATTATTATTATTATTATTATTATTATTATTATTATTATTATTATTATTATTATTATTATTATTATTATTATTAGTATTAGTATTATTAGTATTATTAGTATTATTAGTATTAGTATTAGTATTATTAATCAAGTGAATTGGATTCGCAGGGAAACTGCGCGGGAGGTGTACTCAACGGCATAACAATTGAAGCAATGAATGCAATGCGATAACATTGCAGCTCGTACAGGAAGTGGTTCGAAGCCCGTTTAAAGCCTGGAGTGCACACATACACACAAATAACATAAACCTGAGACCGGCATTGCGCCCCTATTCTTTCCAAAGAGAGTATAGACTGAGGTCCTAGATGGGAGAGAAGCAAGAAAGAGGGATGGCAAGAAGCGGGGGGTCCAAGATTCAGCATTTAAGATATCTTTATTGTCCCCATACATAACAAGGACATTTTGGTGTGTGGTCGAGTACTCTGGTTAAACGATCCTCTGTGGTGCCCCTACGACCTCCGAGTTATGGGATAGGATAGGATAGGATTGGATTGGTGTGTGGTGTGACAATTCCGTCCGTATACGAGACAATAAAACAAACAAAACTAATTTATTTTTTTAATGACATATACTTAGCAAATAAAATAACGTTTTCCTAAACAGTAAAATCAGGCAAACTTTAAGTTCTACACGCACTACACCAGTTCGTAAGTAAGCTGAAAGACAGTCAGCAACTATCACACCTACACATGCACTCTCAACTTCTTTGTAAAGATCAAGTCCAGTCCATCTAACGGAAACAGTCTACCGTAGCACTGAATTCCGCATTTGCAGTCCAGGTTTGGAATACCGGTAGTGGCCTAGATACGGTCATGAGGTATGTGCTGCTATATTTACACATCTCGTTTTGCTCCGCCCTATTTCAACGCCTTTGATCCTCGCACGATGTCGTCAAACCAGCGAATGAGTGGGTGTCCAGCTTGAAAAGGCCGAGCAGTACAGTTTGAAAGAAGGGGATTAGAGTCGAGGGCCTATGACTGACGATAAGGGGGAGCATGCCTACGTTCCCACAAGTCTACGTTCTTGAAGGTATGTGTGTTCCCTCTTGGCCTGTTTTGCTTCCCACAGGGATTTTCAGGTTATTTTTCCAAAGATCTTCATTTTCTCATATCTTTCTTCTTTGGGTCTATGTTCCCTTCCCCTCCCTCCAGACATTTTGTTCGTTCCCATGGGACTATGTTCACCAATGTCTATATTCTCCCAGGTTCGATTCTTCAGGCGTCCATTCTCCCAGGTTGGTTTGTGTTCCCCCGGATCGATGCTCCGCAGGTTTATTTTCATCCAAGTCTGTCACAGATGTGTATGGGGAACATAAATTTAGACCTGGGGGAACAAAGAAGACGTGGGAGAATATAGACCCTTGGGGAGAGGGGAGGTGGGTGGGGTAAACAGACCTGAAAAGCCTTAAGGGAACGTAGACCTGCTGGATTATAGGCCTTGACTTGTGACAACATAGACTGAAATTTAGGACAATATAGACCTAGATTTGGAACAACATAGACCTAGATTTGTGACAACCAACATCTAGATTTGTGAGAACATAGACCTAGATTTGTGGGAACATAGACCAAGATTTGGGAAAATATAGACCCAGATGCGGGGGATAAACAGACCTAGGAGAACACGGGGCTGACTCCATTTTAAAATGCCGAGTAGTGCCGTTTGAATTGGATATTTAAAGAATCAAGAAACTGACAGTAAGTAATGAAGTCACTAGATTAGTAAGAGGGGGAGGTGTAGAGTCAATAAAACCTACGGTGAAAAGGATTGTGACGTGCTAAAACGGTGGTAAATGAAGACTGTAGGATAGGGTATAGCTAACATCAGGAATCCGCAGATTACTCCTTCACTTTGTTTTCATTGCCAGGTCTTCTTGTGTCGTTGCCTTAGTAGACCTTCTCGAATTGAATATCCAGTGTCCTTCGCAAATTGAAGGAGGCGAATGTTGAAGTACCGTTTGTTATTGTCCAGAGAGAGAGAGAGAGAGAGAGAGAGAGAGAGAGAGAGAGAGAGAGAGAGAGAGAGAGAGAGAGAGAGAGAATAGCACCTAGCAACCCGAGCCAAATAAACTTCCCAACAACCCAGGTATTCTTTTCTTCATTTCTTTAAGCCCTTCTTCATATTTTTTTGTGCGTGCCTCTCCTCGTTTCTGCTATGCTTTTCTTTATTTCTGTGCTTGCTTCACCCTTTTCCCACCCGCTCAAATGTGAAAAGGACAGCACGCGAACTACATGCCGCTGTGAAACAAACGCTGCGTACGCTTCAAGCATACTTAATTGTGAACAGGAAAGATGACAAGGTGAGACCCATTCAATATTAAACAAAAAAACCAACGAAACACAGGCTTAAGATAACTTACATGCTATTCAATGCCAAGAAAAGAAAAGAGGAGAAGGTTTAAATCTATCTAATGATTAAAAAAAAAATTTAACACGAGGATTAACATAAAGCGTAAGTTGAAAGGATTACCTTTTTGGTACGTCATTTAGTTTAATTAGGACAAGCCTACAGTATGTCGTCAATCATGTTTAGTGCTCTTGTTTAAAGAAGACTTTTTTTTATTTTGAGGGGTGGAGGGTGGGAGACGAGACATGGAGGCAGGGGAGAGGTGGTGGGGAGGGGGGGGCGGAGGAAGGAAATGTGGATATGGGATAATATTTTGTCACTCAGGCGTGCGAAGTTCGGGTTGCGTTCTCAGTAAAAGCATAGCAGCCGCGCCGCAGTGCAACGCCATCCATGACTGTAGGTGGGATAGAACGAATAGTGCTAATTGCAGATTGTTGATAATTGGCAATCTTCCATTTTAAATTTTAGGACGTGAGCGTCAGGATCTTTCAAATCCATCAAAAGTGATGCATGCGTGCTGAGACTACATCTTAATGGACACTCTCATGCTCACACTTTTTTCTTTCTGTCGGGAACAAGATTCGATTGAAGACTCTGACTTGACCTCAAAAAGGGTTGACGTAAATACGGCTAATCCCATCCACCTTAACAAAACAGCCGCGAAGAGTGTACAGTACATTGAGCACATCAATGATAACTATAGGCTTTTGGATACTTTCAACTCACGCTGAGGTTTTCCACTAGAGTACTGGTAAGGAGGAGAACGTAAGCCTCGTGTTACACTCATTCGATGTTGGTGTTTTTATCAGCAGTTGATTCAGCCCCAATGCTGAAGTACTGATGAGTGTAGCTCAGATTCGTTTATCCACGCAACCCGTTCAATCAGCATACAAGTCACAGAGTCGACGTAGGAAGTTTTCCACTTTTATTCAGCACGCATCAACAACTGCATACAATCGCCTTTCCACACTTTTACAACAACACTCTCCTTTTTACTTTCCAACTCACTATCAACAACAAAACAGTGCGGCACATATATAGCCTCTCTCTTCTCCCGAACACCCTGGATCAATCGCGTATGACGCAATTTATCCAATGCTTCTAACTTCGTCATCACTGTCTTACGTCATACATCTTTCCTTTCTGTCCAAGCATGTTCTCAAATTTTCTACGCTTTCTCGCGAAGCTTCTATTGACAGCAAACTGGCAAATCTAGAGAATTCTCCAACAATATCGACCAACTAAAATTACCAACGTTATACAAAGCCTCCTCTAACCACAATGCAAACTCAAATCAAAGGTAAATAAACTCTATTATTGAATACGTTGCAAAACGAAACGATTAGATCTATCGTGCGCGCTTCAGACATACTATCCTTCGCGTTTCAACTTAACACCTCGGCGAATGTCGGTTACGCAGTGTGCTTTAACAGGATTAAAGTTTAAAGTCCACTCCCGCCCTTGGGGATACGTCACACGTGGGAACCATCCCAGAGAAGAGAGAAAAAGGGGACGGAAATCAACACTGAACCACTGCTACTACTGCTAAGATCGACACATTACATTACATTACATTACATGAGTATTGCTTTAGGTCCAGCGGACTCTTCCGAGCCAAATAAAGACCGGACAACTCCCAATCCGCATAAAAGTTCTGCCGAAATAACCCTAGTGGTAAAACTGAAAGCTCTCCACCAGCCAGTCACTTTACAATAAAGACATCCCCACGCAGGGGACGCTGAGGCTATACTCTAATTTATTGAACCTCCGTTTACACACACACATACAAACACAAAAACAAGCATCATTATAAATTATCAACAAAACACATACGTATACAATGCCTACATTGCTAAATAATAACATCATAGGAAGCCCTAGTGACCACCTGGCAGAAAGCGCCCAATATTCCTAAGCTGATCCAACAGACCTCACACACAAATAAGGAGTCTTGTCCCGGAAGAGTTTTCAAGAAAAAAAGGTAGGTGACTGGTCTAGCGAAGAAGAAGATAGTATAGCAGATTGATAGAACAGAGCAGGAATGAGAAAGAACACATGAGAAAGACAGCGACAGTGGGAATTTAAAGCACTAAATTTCCAGAAAGTTGGGATACTATTTATACTGAAACCCCCGGCACCCCAACGGGGAAAGATCGACAGATCTACAACGAAGAATACAAAGCATATAGAGGAGGTGCTACAGAAGACTTCTGGGCATTTCCTGTAACCGGCACATCACTGGCGGCGGGGTCCGACAGACCATCGCACAAGCCATTGGACGACAAGGAGGACATGATCGCAGTGGTGAGGAGGCGGAAACTCCGATGGTGTAGCCACTTTCACCGGAGCATCGGGCCTTGCAGGGGCCATTCGAGAATGGACTGGCTCGGCACTGAGCGAGGCCATGACGGTTGCTGAGGACAGAGGAAGATAGAGTACTCTGGTTAAACGATCATCTGTGGTGCCCCAACGACCTTGGAGTTACGGGATTGGATAGGACAGGATAGTGAAAATGACAACGAACATGGGTCATCGGTTTGCCATGCGAACGCTCCACCACGAACTTGAAACTTACAGCGCAAGAACGTGGTCTCTCCAAATCGAAGGTGCCTACTATTACTATTACTACTACCACTACCACTACTACTAATACTACTACTACTGCTACTACTACTACTACCACTATTACTACTATTACTACTACTGCTGCTGCTACTACTACCACCTTTGGATGAGAGTATAAACCGAGGTCTAGTGCGTGCACGCACGCATTCCATCGCATGGACTTTAAAGATCCTGACGCTCATGTCCTAGACGGGTGAGTGCCGGCTACACAAATAGATCCAGCACGCACTAGGTCCCTTCTCCCCATCTCCGGTCTCCTAGGATTGTGCTCACTCATCTGGTCGTCAGACTATGCGCCCAAAGGTTGCAAGTAGGCGCCTCGGGCGACTTGTGGTACTACTACTACTACTACTGCTACTACTACTGCTGCTGCTGCTGTTGCTGCTGCTACTACAGGGTGCCTGGTAGCTCAGTGGATAATAGGCTGGTTTCCTAGGCCGAATGTCGCGGGTTCGATTCCCGCAATGGGCGAACTTATGTGACTGAGATACGAGATTATCCAGTACTACTACTACTGTGCTGCTACTGCTACTACTACTGCTATTACAACTATTATTACTACTACTGCTGCTGCCACTACTGCTGCTACTGTTACTACTACTTCTTCCACCGCTACTGCTACTACTACTCTACTACTACAGCCATTACTACTACTACTACTACTACTACTGTTACTACTTTACTACTACTACTACTACTACTATTACTACTGCTACTACTATTACTACTGCTACCACTGCTTCTAGTACTGTTACTATTATTACTACTACTCCTGCTAATACTACTGCTGCTGCTACTACTACTACTAGTAGTATAAAAGCTAAATACAGAATGAAAAGGCAAACCAAAACAAACATGACAAAACAACAAGGGGCAACTTACCCTCACCACCCCAATCCCTCACTTTTTCTTCTTTGTCCCCATCGCTCATCTCCTAAAAAACGCCCCCCCTCCCCCTGTCTTCCTCCCCCTATTCCCCTTCCCTCCGACCTCCATCCCCCCCCACTCCCTTTTATTTTGCACCTTCTAAAAAAAAGAATTCACCCCTGCTCTGCGTGCAAATGATGGAAAAGGGAGCGTAAGTAGACCTACGACAAGAAATTCAACAGGCGCTACTGTTGAACAAACCACCCAATAGCGTCAATATAGGCGTAGAGAGGTTAGAGGCAGGCACGCAGCGTAGCCGAGACTCGCCAAGTTACCTCTCACAAGTAGGTCGTGACAGGAAATGCAAGCGCCGGTTCGTCTCAGATACGGTGTGTGGGTCGTAGGTTAGTTTTCCTACGTTTCCCTCTTGCTCTAGCACTGTAACGGGAGGCTAGATAGACCCTGCACTACGGCTTCGCGCCTTAAATAGTTCAGCCTGTTGTAGCCTGTGTAAATTAAAGTAGGTGCCTAGCAGACGACACAAGTCAGTTGTGTGCTAAGCATAGGTAGGCCGTGACCTCATCCTGCTGACGTATAGCCACCCCCGCTAGAGTGGGCCACAAGTATCGGACGAGATTTTCGCGGGCTTTGGCTGACCGCAAGGCTAGGTAGTCATTCTTTGTCTGCACCTCACACGAAAAGGAGCTACGCTCTGAAAAATCTCTCTCAGAAAGACTAAGCAGGTGACGGATAAAAGACATTCATCGCAGTATAGCCACAGCCTAACATTGTCAAAAAGGTAAATGATCAAACTTTTGGTTCATCGCGTTTATTGATAATTTTATTGTATTATGTTTGTGAAGTCTTGCCATGTTTTCTCATAGTGAATGTTTGTAAAACTTAGCGTGACCACGTGGCGGACACGCGACCCGTTTCGGCACTACGAGGTAGCCCCTACTGTTTAACTGTTGTGTCTCTGTTACACTCAGTTCGATGTTGGTGTTTTTCTTTATCAGTATTTGATTCAGCCCCGATGCTGAAGTCCTGATAAGGTGTAACTCAGATTCGTTTATCCACGCAACCCGTCCAAACAGCATACAAGTCACAAAGTCGACGTATAAAGTTTTCCACTTTTATTCAGCACACATCAACAACTGCATACAATTCTCAACTCAACTCAACAACTTTCAAATTTACTTTCCAGCTTCACTATCAACAACAATACTATCTCTCACAGCAACTCTTCACACGATTAAATAACCTCTCTCTCTTCTCGAACAATTTGGTACACGGTAGAAATGACGCACTGCCACCAATCGAACTAAAGATCGTCATCACTGGCTTACGTCATACACATTTCCTCTACTTCCGGGAACATTCACGACCTTCGATATCCATCAGGAAATTTCTATCGACAGTAATAAACATGCAGATCCCGAAAATTCTCCAACAATATCGACTAACGCAAATCATCAACGTTATACAAAGCCTCTCCTAACAACAATGCAAACTCAAATCAAAGGTAAATAAACTCCATTATTGAATACTTTGCAAAACGAAACGATTAGATCTATCGTACACGTTTCCGACGTACTACCATTCGCGTTTCAACGTAACATAACCCCCCACTCAAGAAGAAATTTACCTAATTTCTTTCAACAAAGTTGAAACGTAATGCACAAACAAAATACAGAATTAAGACTTATTTCAGTCTGTCTGAACACTATCAACGTTCTCAGCTCATTCACACAGAGTCAATGGTTTTCATCTTCAAATCTGCCTGGATATTGTCAATGTTCACAGTTTATCTACACGGTCAATGTTTTTTTTTTTTTTTTTTTTTTTTTTTACTCACACACTCTGCTGAGGAAGTCCGCACCAACATTGTCTGATCCTTTGATAGATTCTACTCGCATGTTAAAGTTCTGCAAGTACATAGCCCATCTCATGATGCGACTGTTCACAAACTTGGCAGAGGTCAAGTAAGTTAGCGGCTTGTGATCAGTCTGTAGCACGAACTTCACTCCTTGAAGGTACAGTTCGAACTTCCGGATTCCCCATATGATGGCAAGGCACTCTTTCTCCATGGTCGAGTAATTTTTCTCAGCCCTGGACAGCTTCTTGCTGGCGTAACTGACCGGAAATAGTTTCCCTTCGTGCTCTTGCATCAGTATGGCGCCGATGCCTTCGTCCGCTGCGTCTGTCCTTAAGACGAATTCCTTGGAAGTATCGGGCAGTCGTAGCACCGGATAATTCGAAAGGAGGTCGCGCACAGTCTGGTATGCCTTCTCCTGAGACGGTCCCCACTGCACTTGGTTTGGACAGCCTTTCCGCACCAGGTCCGACAAGGGTGCTGTGATGGCGGAGTAGTTTGGTACAAACTCCCTGTAGTATCCAGCCAACCCCAGGAAAGATCGCACCTGCTTCTTGGTTTGGGGACGTGGAGCGTTCAGAATCTTGGTGACGTTTTCTAGTAGAAGCCCCTTCTGTCCTTCTTTCAGCGAATGGCCGATAAAGTCTACGTTGTCAGTCCCCAGAATGCACTTACTGGGTCTCACGGTCAGGTTAGCTTCTGTTAGACGGTGAAACAGCTCCGTCAAGGTCTGCAGATGCTCTTCCCAGGTGCGGGTGTGGACTAGCAGGTCGTCCCAGTAACACACGACGTTGTCCATCCCTTTGAGCATCTTCCTCATTCCTCTCTTTAGGGTAGCTCCGCTGTTGACCATGCCAAAGGGCATCCTTAGGCACTCGTACGTCCCATCAGGAGTTATGAAAGCAGTCTTTGGTATGTCCTGTTGACGCACGAAGACTTGCCAATAACCCTTGCTGAGGTCAATTTTTGAGAAGATTTTACTCCACGATAATTGGCGGAAGAGGTCTGCTGCCGTAGGCATCGGCTCGGGATCGAAGACGGTGATCTTATTAACCTTTCTGTAGTCGATGCATACTCTGTTGCTCCCGTCCTTCTTTTTCACGACCACGACAGGGGACGCGTAGGGGGAACTGGACTCCCTGATGATGCCCATCTTCAGCATCTCATCGATGTCTTTCTTCAAGGATTCACGGGCCTTGAAAGGGATCGGGAAGGGCTTGGATCGAACAGGGATATTCGAAGTGAGGTGGACTTCGTGTTCGACCAAAGTTGTAGAGCCAGGGACATCGCTGAAGTTGTGGGGAAACTCGCCCATAAGGTCCTTGAGCTCCATCTTTTGACCTTCCGTCAAGCTTGGTCCTAGCTTAACATCATCGATGCCTTCTTTGCTGTGGAAGTCTCCCAGTTCCAACAGTTCCTCGCTGTCAAAGCTGTCGTCTATCACAGCTGCTGTTGCTGCGCATAAGTCTCTGACGGCCTTTCCACGTACAGCTTAAGGAGGTTGGCGTGGTATATCTTAGAATGCTGGCCGACCTTCACCTTGTAGTCGTTGATCCCCACCACGGTCTCCACTTCGTACGGGCCTTTCCACTGCATCAGCAACTTATTATGATCAGTAGGTAGCAGCACCAGCACTTTGTTGCCAGGTTTGAACTTCCTGTTCACAGCCCTACGATCGTAGTAGTGCTTTCCACAGTCTTGGGACTTCTTCAGGTTTTCTCTGGCTATCTCGAGAGTCTGCTCCAGCTTCTCCCGTAGCTCAAACACGTACTGGTAGCTGTTCTTCACCTCTGGGGTGTCTACTTCTGTCGTCCACAGTTCTTTCAGGATGTGCATCGGCCCTCGGATGGTTCTTCCGTACAGCAGCTCGAACGGAGAAAAGCCGGTGGACTCCTGCGGCACTTCTCTGTAGGCGAAAAGTAAGGCGTTGATATAGCGATGCCATTGTCTGGGCTGCTCGCTGCACAGTTTCTTCAGGGTGGACTTCAGCGTAGCATTGAACTTCTCGACAAGCCCGTTGCACATTGGATGGTAGGGTGTCGTAGTCAAATGCCGGATGCTCAGCAGTCTGTTGACCTCCTTCATACAGTCAGAGACGAACTGCGTCCCGAGGTCTGTCAGAATTTCTTCAGGCACTCCAAGTCTGCTGAACATGTCCACCAATGCCTCTGCAACAGTTTCAGTGTCAATCTTCTTCAGAGGCACTGCTTCTGGGTACCGAGTCGCATAGTCCACTAAAGTCAGTACCCATCGATGACCTTCTTCACTCGGAGGTCTTATTTCGCCGATTAAGTCTAAGGCCACCCTCTTGAAAGGTCGGTCGATCAGAGGCATCCTCTGCATAGGCACTTTCGGGACCCTTCCTCGAGGTATGGTCTTCTGGCAAATGTCACATGATCGGCAGAAACGGCTGACGTCCGCATGAAGTCCTGGCCAGTAGAACACCGCCTGGATTCTATCCGACGTCTTCTTGATACCCAGGTGACCTCCCATAATTGAGTCATGCGCTACTTCCATCACCTGGCGCCTTAGGGGTAACGGTACCAAGACTTGACGTAGTGGTTTACCTCCATTGACCCTCGGGTGCTGGAAGATTCGATACAGGATCTTGGCCTTCACCTCGAAATAGACCGTGCCACTGCCCTTGGTCACGTGGTCTTGGCGGTTCCTGTACTTGTTTAAAGTGCTATCAGCTTCCTGGAGCTGGATCAGCTTATCTCTGTCCACGATGGCAGCTTTGGAGTTGTCGGCGACCTTCAGTGGCGTAGACGTCTTGTCTCTCTTGGCTTGGGCCCTGGTAGTAACAGCACCGACGATCTCTGGTCGGCAGGGCTGAGCCGGAGTAACCACATTGTCCCGTAGCAGCTCTGTAAGGTCTCCATCGGGAAACGGCAATGGATCCTCCTCCACAACTTCGACGTGTTGGGTTGAGGCAGGACTCCATTCTGGATCGGGGTCGTCGGGTCGTCTCGCGCCGTCGATGTTCCCGATCATCAAATCGTACAGCGGCTTCTTCAGGCAAACCGCTTCGACTTCGCCTATGTAGAAAGGGTTGTTGACATGAATCTTCGCAACTGGCGCTCTCACACATTTGCTGTCGGCCATAAGTGTCCATTTTGAATCGCCAGTGAACTGTTCTTTAGCGATTAGGTCTTCTCTGATGATGACCCCACTGCAGCCAGAGTCTCTTAAAACAGTCACTTCATGATTTCCGACGCGTCTCTTTGAAACAGGCATGTTCTGGACGGTCACAGCTGCGCTGGCGACGACGGGGATGGATTTTCCGTTGGCAAGGAGAAGTTGGCCATCGGTCATGCACTCTTGCACGTCCGCAGGGGTAGCTGTGCGCTCGGTCTCACTCGGAAGAATGACGCTCCCGCCGCACACCTGATGGTCAGATCTACTGGTTTGCCGTTGATTGGAGAACCGCCTCTGCCGGTTGCCCGCCGCTGAATTGTCCGTACTGCTCCGCTGTCCGCTATTTCTGCTTTGAGGACAATTAGCTGCCCTGTGGTCTGTAGCGTTGCAGGTGAAACAGCCTCTTGAATGCCCTTCCCTGGGAGGAGGCGTGGAGTCCGTCTGTCTCTGGCTCGTCTGGCTCCCCTGGATCTGGTTCACATGGTTTCCAGTCTTCTGAAAATGTTTCGTCGCGCTGGGTGGCCCCAGGGTCTTCCCATGAGCGATGAGATATCTTTCAGCAGCCTCAGTCACATCTTTAAGCGTCTGCAACTTTTGTTCTTCTAAGTGGGTCGCTAGGTCCTTGTGACAGGCATTGAGAAATTGTTCTTTCACGATCAGGTCATGGAGACTGTCGTAAGATTTCCTTTCGCCTGATAACTCCACCCACTTGTGTAGATATGACGACAGGCGCTCCACAAACTGCTTTGGCGTCTCGTCAGACTTAGGCCGGCATTCACGGAAGCGTTTACGGTAGCCCTTCTCTGTAAAGTTGTAGCACTGCAACAGGGCCTCTTTCAAGACGTCGTAGTTTTTGGCGTCATCGTTCGACAGTCTGGTGTAAACTTCGAGAGCTTGCCCCGTCAGAAGTGCACTCAGTCGAATTGCCCAGTCTTGAGGTTGCCAGTTAGAGCTTTCAGCGAACCTTTCGAATCTCGCCAGATAACTGTCAATCTGGTCCTTCCCGTCGACGAAAGCTGGCAATTTTGGAGCCGTATGGTCGTTGGTGGCTTGTGGCGCATGCTGATTGTTCTGGATACGCGCCAACTCTAGCTGGTATTGACGCTCAGCTTCTAATCGTCTCTCTTCTATTTCTCTTTCTTGACGCCTCTCTTCTCTTTCTTCTCGGCGACGCTGCTCTTCCTTTTCTAGACGCTTCTCTTCTAATTCTCGTTCTTCTCGGCGACGCTGTTCTTCCTTTTCTAGACGCTTCTCTTCTAATTCTCTTTCTTCGCGGCGACGCTGCTCTTCTAATTCTCGTTCTTGTATTCTCTCCAGGGATTTGACGTACTCCGTCAGCTGTTTGCCTTTTAGATTCAGTTGAATCCCTTTCTGCCAGAAGTCAGCCATCTTGATGCTTCCGGAAAGTTCTGGAAAGTTCTTTTCTGGAAAGTTCTTTTCTGGAAAGTTCTTGACCGTGCTGTACCTTTCTAGACTGTTCTAGAACAGCACGCTTTCTGCAGTAGCGCTGATGCTTGCCACTAGTCGCCTTCGCTGACGCAGGCCCCGCTGTCCTCGTCGTATGCGACGCTGCACCACGCTGGTGTTGATGTATACGCTCCTGTGCTGAAGTAGACGCGACGTCCGCTCGCCGCTCTCTGTAACACTGGCGATGTAGCTCCGAGACTGTCCCTCGACGTAGTCTTACGGCAGCCACGTAGTCCCGATATGTTGTTCGCTCACGAAGCAACTCTTCAGCGACTACACGCCCTTGTAGTCAACCCGAACCTATCGGTGATGTAGTCCCAGTGTGTTGGCCCCTCTCGACGCAACTCGTTGGCGGCTACCCTCGATGACTGCCTCTCGTAACGTTGACTCGCTTGTTGTAGCAGTTGAACCCTTGGCTATGGCGTGAATCGCGGCTTGACCCCCAAAATGTTACACTCAGTTCGATGTTGGTGTTTTTCTTTATCAGTATTTGATTCAGCCCCGATGCTGAAATCCTGATAAGGTGTAACTCAGATTCGTTTATCCACGCAACCCGTCCAAACAGCATACAAGTCACAAAGTCGACGTATAAAGTTTTCCACTTTTATTCAGCACACATCAACAACTGCATACAATTCTCAACTCAACTCAACAACTTTCAAATTTACTTTCCAGCTTCACTATCAACAACAATACTATCTCTCACAGCAACTCTTCACACGATTAAATAACCTCTCTCTCTTCTCGAACAATTTGGTACACGGTAGAAATGACGCACTGCCACCAATCGAACTAAAGATCGTCATCACTGGCTTACGTCATACACATTTCCTCTACTTCCAGGAACATTCACGACCTTCGATATCCATCAGGAAATTTCTATCGACAGTAATAAACATGCAGATCCCGAAAATTCTCCAACAATATCGACTAACGCAAATCATCAACGTTATACAAAGCCTCTCCTAACAACAATGCAAACTCAAATCAAAGGTAAATAAACTCCATTATTGAATACTTTGCAAAACGAAACGATTAGATCTATCGTACACGTTTCCGACGTACTACCATTCGCGTTTCAACGTAACAGTCTCCTATGTGTATTATTGCAGACCAGTAGCTGTACCGGAGAATGTGTATATTGTTAATTACTTCTCCATGTGTTTAGTTTAGCCACAATGTATGTATATGTATAGGAATTATTTTGGAGATTCCAGTGGACCACGGACTTAGAAGAATGATCGTCCTTTGTATTGTATAAGTGGAGCGATCTCAACTGAGGGCTGTTTCTGCCATCAGTGAGACGCTCTGCACACCCGTTTTAAATAAGGCGTTGCAGAAACTCGTCTTATGTTTGCAGACGAGCAGGCTTGTTGGTCCGAGGTAGGAAATATACCACTAAGAGTCAACCCTGACATTCGGCCTGCAGGGGAACATCGAGCACTGTGCTCCGATAGCCCAATAGTCAACAACCAAGGAGGAGACACCATCACCACACCTCAAATATCCAGTTAAGTGACACTAAAGACGTACAGAAACACTGCCCTTGAAGGACTGTGCTATAGTCCACTCTCCAGAAACAAGAACATTAGGCCAACCAGAACGAATAGCCCAATGATGAGACAGCAGCAAATATCAAGAACAGTAGCAGCATAGACCCATAAAGGAACGAACTATTCGAAGTGAACTTGGACATTTAAGTTTAATAGAGTGTTTAGAGAATTATGTATAGAGTAGAGGAAATAAATGTGTGATATTTACTGTTAACAAGTGGCTGGATTACCTATGTTTCATAGCCGTGTGAGAGCTAGTGTGTCAGTGAATCTTTTACCATTTCCTCCCTATCTCTATAACCCTATCCGCACACAGACCGAGCTAAACATATAAATGTATTAAGATTAGTCATAGGGTGATTAAACTAGCCGATCCCCGCAGACAAAGACGAGTGGGTGGTAGCATTCCATTGTGCAGAGCCCAGTAACAATAGACCCACAGTCACAAGCACTTTAAATGCCTTCATGTTAGATTTCCTAAAAATGAACATTTTCGGGTCACAACAACAACGATGAGGAAGAAGATGATGATGAGGAAGAGGAGTAGGCGCAGAAGGTGCATGAGGAGATAATAATGGTGATGAGGAGGAGGAGGAGAAGGGGGAGAGGGAAGAGGGGGAGGATTAAAAATGACCCAGAGAAGGAGGAGGAAATGGCGAGGAGGAGGAGGAGGAGGAGGAGGACGACGACGACAACGACAAGATGGAGAAGGCGGAGGCACGGTGGCCTAATGGTAGAGCTTTGGCTTGCGGATCTGAAGGTCCCGGGTTCGAGCCCAGGCCGGGGGCATTGTGTTGTGTCCTTGGGAAAGACACTTTACTCCCGTTTCCTACTCCTTCGGATGAGAGTATAAACCGAGGTCTAGTCTGTGACGCATACATTCCATCATAACGGACTTTAAAGATCCTGACGCTCATGTCCTAGACGGGTGAGTGCCGGTGACAAGAACACACCCAGCATGCACCTAGGTCCTTCTCCCCCATCCCTGGCTGCCCAGGATTGTGCTCAGTTGTCCGTGCGTCAGACCATGCGCCCAAAGGCTGCGGGTGGGCGTCTCGGGCGGCTTGAGTTAGATCCTGTATTGGCCAGCGCCTTGAGCAGCTCTTGAGCTGTAAAAGCGCTATATAAGAACTATTAAATAAATAAATAAATAAATAGATGATGCTGTATTAGAGATGAGGAAGAGGACGACGAGGTGGAGGGATGAGGCGGAAGAGAAAGGAGGTGTTTGAGGACGAGGAGGAGTAGGAGGATGAGGGGACAATGGTAATTAGGACGTGTGTGTTGGTGCGTCAGGGCCTACATTCGTGAGTGCATGTTAGAGAGAGAGAGAGAGAGAGAGAGAGAGAGAGAGAGAGAGAGAGAGAGAGAGAGAGAGAGAGAGAGAGAGAGTCAAAACATGTTTTTAAGTAAACTTACCTACCCATCATTTGACATCAACCTTATTTTCAAATTCCTTTATCAGTTATGCACATCAGACTTCCAAGTCTGCACGCAAACCCCAATCGCTGGAGTCTGAAATTTTCATTTCTGTTATGACAGGGAGGGATCTTTCCTGTTTAACGGTACATCAATACGCTATACGATCTACTAAATGACCTTTGTTGCTCTACAGCGGCAGCTGGCAATTGCTATTAATAGGATCAAAAGCCACGTAATTTATTGATTAAAACAATTAACTATAATTTCAAAATAGTTCTTTTTGGTTTGTTGCATTTCTTTTTTAGAGGATTAAAACTCATTATGAGTGTTAAACCGATCTGCGTGGTCAAAGTGGGTCGTTTAAAATTAGAAGCAAATTAGTCTAAAATTAATCTAAATTTAATCTAAATTTAAGATCATTAAAATAAAATTAATAAAACCAACGAAAGTAAATATAACCACATAATTATCTTACTTCTTAAAGTCGGTGTGCCAAAAACTAAAAATCGTCATAGGTATTTTGTTAACACAGCTAGTTTTTTTTTTTTCATAACAAAGCTCGCTTGAATGTTCATAATAAAGCCAACCAAAAGTACACGAGTAGCAAAATTCGCTTTCTTCATTAGCATAATGCACAGACAGTACTCTGAAGCAATGCCCAGTCATTGCTGTCAGACGAAATTAGAACGAAGACACGAGCCAAAATAATGTCTGCTTCCAGGCAAGAAGTGCGACGGATTGATCTCCTTTGGCTGTCAATTCAATATGGCAGCTGAATGATTAAAAAAAAAACCAGCAGCGTGCATGGGATATTGCTACAGAAGGCCCGGGGGGTCGAGGTGTTGATGGACAAGGTCGATAAGATATATTGCAGTGTTTTTGCTCCTGTCTTCTATTGAAATATCAGGGCAATCATAATTATTCAAGTATGCCATCACAAGGACATGGTCTGACCCTCAGGTGTTCGCTCTTCTTCCCATCTTGTCATGTTTTTTTCACACCTGTTTCATAGATTTAGACCCTGACTTCTTTGCGCTCGGCGTTTGGTTGCTATTACAGGGACATTACACGCTGACAGTGGATCGCCGATAATACAGCGGTAAATAGTGTATAGCGCTGTGCATCATTGTTACACTCGATGTTGTTTTTATTATCAGTAGTTGATTCAGCCCCAAGGCTGAAGTCCTGATAAAGTGTAACTCAGACTCGTTTATCCACGCAGCCTGCTTACTCAGCAACAAGGCACGGAGTTGTATGAAATTTTCAAACTTTATTCAGCATACATTAACACTGCATACAATCGCTTTTTCCACTCTCAACTTTTTACTTTCAACACACTATCAACACACCTCTTTTGAAACAGTGCGGCACTTATATAGTCTCTTCATTCTCCAGAACAATTTAGAACACGCCAGAGTGACGCACTACAACCAATCAAATGAAACTTCGTCATCACTGACTTACGTCATACAATATTCTTTACCGTCCAAGAAGTTTCTCAGCTGTCTACATCCATCGCGAAACTTCGATCGATAGTAAACAAGCAGATCTAGAGAATTCTCCAATAATATCGACTAACGAAAATTATCAACGTTATACAAAGATTCTTCTAACAACAATGCAAACCCAAATCAAAGGTAAATACACTCTATTATTGAATACTTTGCAAAGCGAAACGATTAGATCTATCGTGCGCGTTTCAGACATACTATCCTTCGCGTTTCAACGTAACAATCATTGATAGGCATTATACACAGGCGCTGGAAGGGAATCCCCCATAGCAATGCAGTAGGTGCCGTACCTATGTATTCTAGTTAGAGAAGGGGTGGACCAGACTTTGGCCAAGCGAATTGGCGGCTCAAACGGTTCATTCTCGAACGGCGTAAGAACCGAACAATTATTAATCTTCCAATAAATCGCAATAATATAGGTCTATGATGGGTCAAAGTTTCGCATATAATTAAATACGGTATCAGACAATGGGTCCCGGCTGGAAATCCTCTCCAAAATCGCACAAACAACTTTTGCCCTGACAAGGTTGAAACCCATTTGGAAAGACAGGACCAGCAGTGTACATTCCAAGGTAAGGCTAGTCAACTCCATCTTCCTATGTGCTTGCGAAATATGGACCCTCACAGCAGATCGACAACGAAGAATAGGAAGCATGGAGATGAGGTGCTACAGAAGACTTCTGGGCATTTCCTATACCCATCACATCACCAACGACGAAGTCCAAAAGACCATCACACAAGCCATTGGACAACACGATGACATGCTCACAGTGGTGAATCAAAACGGAAGCTCCGATGGTATGGCCACGTTACCAGATCACCAGGCCTTGCAAAGACCATCCTGCAAGGCACGGTGCAAGAAGGTAGAAGAAGGAGACAGAAAAAGAGGTGGGAGGACAACATTTGAGAATGGATTGGCTTGACAATGAGCGAAGCCATGAGGGTTGCTGAGGACAGAAAAAGATGGAATACACTGGTTAAACGATCATCTGTGGTGCCCCAACGACCTTCGAGTTACGGGATAGGATAGGACCGGTACCCTTATCTGCCTCTTTGCTATCGAGGACCCACTTACAGCGTGTAACGCTTCTGTGGTTGCCATTATCGTGTCGATCAAGGACAATATACGGGAGATATGTTTGTCGTGATTGGTCTATAGTTTTAATAGGAGCAGGCTAAAACGTCTCGCTGCATGGGAAATACCAAAACCATTTTGGGAACAGTCAAGGAGAGCTAGCCAAAATACCACTAAATGTAATCATGTATTTATTGGAATACGTTTGCGTGTTAAGCGTATCTGTGCATTACTGCAGCCGTCTGGTCTTGTTATCTTTTGACGTTTCAAAATTAGGTCAGCAAATGAATGGTGATCACGTTATTTATGTAAGATGTCTGGTGCACATCCATGGTACACGTTTGTTGTCCTAATTAAAAGCTATCATTAGCAATGGCAGAAAAATGCCATCGTAGTCCTCATCGTCTACTTTTTTTTTTTAAACATGTCCTGACTACAAAATGTAATATTGATATACAGTCAAATATAAGTCTTTTTATGCTGCTTGAAAGTAACCGTACAAGTGTGGATGCTTTAAAAATAAGTTAAATTGTGAGACAAATCAAACATTTCAAATAACACTGAATGGCACACAAAAGCGCGGCTAAAATGAATGCGTATCTGGGGTTAACAAATATAAGAAATAGAGGCTGCTGCGCTCCCTTGTCATCTCCATCTTCCCATACGCTTGCGAAACATGGACACTCACAGCAGATCTACAACGAAGAATACAAAGCATGGAGATGAGGTGCTACAGAAGACTTCTGGGCATTTCCTATACCCAGCACATCACCAACAACGAAGTCCGACAGACCATCACACAAGTTATTCGACAACAGGATGACCTGCTCACAGTGGTGAAGAAACGGAAGCTCCGATGGGTATGGCCACGTCACCAGAGCATCAGGTCTTCCAAAGACCATCCTACAAAGCACGGTGCAAAAAAACAGAAGAAGAAGGAGACAGAAAAAGAGGTGGGAGGGACCACACTCTAGAATGGACTGGCTTGACACTGAGAGAAGCTATGAGGGTTTCTGAGGGCAGGAAAAGATGGAGTACGCTGGTTAAACAATCATCTGTAGTGCCCGAACGACCTTCGAGTTACGGAATAGGATAGGATAGAGAGGATAGGTGAGTGAAGACGGAGGAATAAGTATATATTTATTTGGGAAGACTGCTGTTTTCATTTGAACACTGCGCATCTGGTGGATGAACGTTTAACTGCATTGTACCTATATCCTTGTAGTTCTGTCACCATGATCAGAAATATAAGATCACAACGCCGACCCTCGCAAGACTGAAGATAGCAAAGGCACAGTATGGTACCTTTGGACGAGAGCACAAACCGCATGCATGCATTCTGTAGCACGGACATTAAAGATCCTGACGCTCACGTCCTAGAACGGGGCCATTGCTAATGGCGCGGAGATACATAAACACAGTATAGGTTCTATTCCTCCGCTGTCTTTCAGTGTCGCTTAGTTGTCTAGCGGTGGGGGAGGGGAGGGGGGTACCAACAATTGGTTTTTTTGAGCAGCTTGAGTTAAAGCCAGGTTTCGGCCAGCGCCTTGAGTAGCTCTTTGAGCGTGTAAAGCGCTATACAAGAAACTATTACATTAATTCAATAGCCACCAGGGCCGAGGATGGGACCAGTAAAAGACAATTGCTTCAAGTATGTGCAATAGACAGGTACAAGTGTTGCGCCACCTCGTCTATCCAGAGCTAAAACTGCCGTTAAACTCCCTCCAATGTTGCCTCATAGTCTGGTTGACCAGGGGTGGGAGGGTTATAATAGCGAACACGCTCGTTGCCAGCCTCTGGTTTTACGACGCTCGGCTTCTTATTCTGGAACTGATGAGCCACAAAAAAGGGAGTGCATTAAACAATTCCTCAGGACCACATGACGCAATGGAATTCAACAGCGCTTCTTCTGGTTCTATTTTTAGGCCCTTCTTCTAGGGTCCATACGCATGAGCCATAAGACAAGTATATTGAACCGCTGAGTAAAACAAGTTCGGGGATTGTTTGATGTGTCCGTGCACAGGCCCTGGATTAAGTATAGGATTTTAATTTCGACATCGTTTCCTCGCTTACACTAAACTCAAAGGTAATAATTATAAAACATAAGAACATATTAAGTCGTAGGCTACACAATTTTACTCGTCCAAAGGATTGCTCTGGAAATGTTTCCACCGGCCATGCAAAACAAAGTGTTTTAGTGCTATTTTCATAGCGCATTTCGTTTTAGCTCAAAGAACCGCGCTATGTGCGTTGCCACCCTCCAGATCTGGCCTGCACTTTGACAGAGGTAGGGTTGAAGCCTGCACCGCCCTTAGGAGGAATGCACTTGCTGTAATGACTGCGCTAAGTATTGGTGGGATCATGAATTCAAACCTGAAAAAAAAAACCACAGGCATATGGTATCGACCGACGCGATCTTTCCGTTAGTCAGTACAGTAAGTCCTAGGGTTACGCCGGTCTCGACTTACGTTGTTTCGTGGTTACGACGCTCCTCCCCATAAAAATAAAATAAATAATATTACGCGTCGTTCCGTCTTACGCGGTTTAGCGTCGTAAGCGATGTAAACAAATGGAAGCTAGTTACTGGCGAGCGGCGGAAGAATACGCTTTGTTGTGGTTATACGGCGGGGAAGACGGCGTCGCTTCCTACGCTGGCGTCGCTTCATACGCTCAGTCACTGTACATACGCCATTTTGGTTGTTTACGCCGTCTATCTCTCTCACGTGTTTTATTGGTATTTGCCCTTGGTTATGTCTCCCAAACGTAAGTCATACTCTTCTGATGGTAGTGCATCAAAGAAAAGAAAGGCCATCACCATGGAAGTTAAAATGGACATTATAAAGCGGTCTGAAAAGGGAGAAACATTAACAGTTACAATACAGTAGTCTATATAGCACTGTACGTACAGTACAGGTATTTTCCTTTAAGTTCCGACTTACGATGAAATCGGGTTACAACGCGTCCAACGAACGGATCAACGTCGACCGTATTTCGAGGACCCCCTGTATTAAGCACCACCAGGATTCATCTATGAAATGTGCATTATAAGGATATGTATGCCCCAGTATTACTACTGTCATCAAGTGCAGACTTGAAACTTAGCCTAATAATGAGATATGAAACTATTGAAGCTGTTTAGGGCATGATATTAATCAAGTGGTAGGGCGTTCGCCTGGCACACCGATGACCCAGGCTCGAATCCGTTGGTAGGCAAAATAGAAAGTGGCCATTTGTCACTGTCCATTTTAGCAGTATGATTGCTCTGGAGGTTCAGTGTTGATTTAGGTCCCTGCCCCTTGTTCCCTGGGATGGTTATCCCCGTCTGCCATATCGCCAAAAAAACGCCATAAAACCTCAATAATCATTCGTTTAGTTTTAGATCCACCACTCTCCTTTCGCCCTCCACACACACCCTCCAACTCTTGCTCCTCTTCCTTAACCCCTCCACCCTTCCCCCAAACCAAACACGTTTGATAACCATTTGTGACCTCATGCTAACACTCGCCATGACATGTATCATCATCGTATTTCAGTGTACCCTCGTGGGGTGCGGTGGTTTTCTGTATACATAGTATCCCCACTTTGCGTGAATTTAGTGCTTTAAATTACCACTGTTTCTGTCATTCTCATATGTTTTTTTTCGTTCTTAATCTGTTCTATCAAACTACTATCTTCTTCGCTAGACTGGTCACCTACCTTTTTTCTTGGAAACTCTCCCAAAACTCCCCGTCTGTGTTTGGGGTCTGTTGGGTCAGCTTAGGGTTATTGATCGCTTTCTCCCAAATAGTCACTAGGGTTTTCTATGGTATTATTATTTACTAATTTAGGCATTGCATATGTTTGTGTTTTATTAATATTTTATAATGATGTTTATATTCTATTAGAGAAAATTAGAGTATAGCCTAAGCGTTCTTTGCATGGGATGCCTTAAGGCTTTATTGTAAAGTTACCGGCAGTTGGAGTGCCTTCAGTGTTACCATTAGGGTTATTTCAGCAGATCGTTTATACGGATCGGAGGTGAGTCCCCTTTTAAACAAGTTGTGGTCCTGATTGGGCTCTTTGCAGTCCGCTGTACCCTATAAACAATGACTAAAATAACTAAGCATACTTCATTGCTCGACTTCTTTCGTTAACTCATATAATCTCCGTTGAGGAAAATATTATAATAAATAATTGTGTTAGCTCAAGATTGTTACAATTTATTTTAAAATACTAATATTATATTTACCAATGTTAAGTTTTGTCTAATAATATCACATTGTGGGGGAATAAAAAAGATCCCAGTAACAATAAATGTGAAGTTTCATCACTCAGACCACTCCACTTTAGCGCCAGGCGTGCCTGCCTAACTGTTTCCTATGCATGCAGCTCCTGAAGAAAGCTGGTCTTGTTCAGCTGTGTTTGTATACAAGTAGGACAGCTAAAACGGACGGCTGCATCCGATCTAGCGAGAACATACAGGCTCCATAGGCTCGCACATTGACGCAACTTGAACAATGTGTGAAGGATTCAATGCCAAGAATGAGGAATCAGGAAGTTATGAGAATGAGGAATCAGGAAGTTATGAATGCCTTATTGCAACTGCCATTTGCCGTTGACTCTTCTGACTCTTGTTTTGATTGTTCACAGTTAGTCATTGTTTATAGGTCCAGCGGACTTGTTCACAGTTGGTTTCTTCTTCTTCTTCCTACAGTTGAGGACCCACAGTTAACATATTGAGAGCTATCGGGTAACATTAAAACACCAGTTGTACTCACTTAACCCTTAAAAAAACAACAACTGAAAAACAACATGTTGATGATTCTAGCGCCTAAATGCAATGTGTTCACAGTTATGTAATGCTTGTTATGATAATTGCATTAGATAATAAATTTGTTTGCTTGCTTAAAGGTCTGTTCACCAAAGTGCATGCTTTTTGACGGTATAGTTTTAGGCTTCTTCATCTTTTTCTTCTCCTTTCTTTTGTTTGTTTGTTTGACTGTCTTTTTCACCGCAATAATAAGACAAAATAAGGTTTAAAAAAACATAAAAATAAAATTAGATAAAATAATAATAATAATAATAATAATAATAATAATAATAATAATAATAATAATAATAATAATAATAATAAATAAATAAATAAATAAATAAATAAATAAATAAATAAATAAAATAATTAAACCGAAATTCAAATAAAGCAAAAATGATAAATTTCGGATCAGATGTTGTTGAGATCAGGCAAAAAGTGTGTTTTGAACAAAAGAAAGTGAAATTCCCAGTGACGGGATGACCGACGACTTAATTGATTGATTGATTGATTTATTGTTGCTTTAGGTCCAGCGGACTCTTCCGAGCCAAATCAGGACCGGACAACCCCCGATCCGCATAAAAGATCTGCTGAAACAACCCTAGTGGGAAAATTGAATGCCCTCCACCGGCCAGTCACTTTACAATAAAGACATCCCACGCGGGGGACGGCTGAGGGTTAACCTCAACTACGCGAACACCCCGGTTACAAAAACGAAATAGAATACAACCATCATTATAAATCGTCAACAAAACACATACATATAAAATGCCTATAGTGCGAAATAATACAATCATAGGAAGCCCTAGTGACCACCCGGCAGAAAGCGTCCAACACTCCCAAGCTGATCCAACAGACCTCATACACAAACAAGGAGTCTTGTCCAGGAAGAGTTTTCAAGAAAAAAGGTAGGTCATTGATCTAGCGAAGAAGAAGATAGTATAGCAGAGTGATAGGACAGATCAGGAGTGAGAAAGAGCAAATGAGGAAGACAGCGACAGTGGGAATTTAAAGCACTAAATTTCCAGAAAGTGGGGATACTATTTATACTGAAACACCCGGCACTCCAACGGGGGGGGGGAACTGTTGCCGCAGTGAAACTGTCATGCCTACAAAGGCAAGACAGGTTTTCAACTGGGGCTTTTACTTTTCCCTTTATAGGTTAGAACAATCTACAGTGACAAGATTGCTCATGACCCCAAGGGGTGACGACTTAATTGCTACTGAAAGATGGCCCATGATTTGAAGTGCCTTTAAACCAGAACTCAATACAATCGCTTTAGCCGGTTTTGAGATATTGAGCAAAATGACCCTCGTGTGGCACGGTGCAAGGAGGCAGAAGAAGAGGAAGACAGAAAAAGAGGTGGGACTCCCACCGTGGGAGGACAACATTCGAGAATGGACTGGCTTGACACTGAGCGAGGTCACGAGGGTTGCCGAGGACAGAGAAAGATGGAGTACGCTGGTTAAAGGATCATCTGTGGTCCCCCAACGACTTTCGAATTACGGGATAGGGTAGGATAGGATAATCCTTGACCTTTGAGCAAACATGATGGCGCGGGAAGCAGGCCATTAACCTAGGTGATGTTCCTATGAAGTTTGGTAAAAATACTTTCAATGGGTTTTTGAGATATGGTTTCCAACAGACCGACGGATTGACCGACAGACAGACCGACATTTGCCTCGTTTCGTTTCAAAGTATTTCCATATATGGGACGATACGATTTAAAAAAAAAAAGATTTCAGTGTCCAGGTACTGTTATTTTCAGGGTCGATTGAGCCTGAGAAGGATCAAATAATGGTGATGGTTTGCGTATGTGGTCCTGATTTGGCTCTGAAGAGTCCGCTGAACCTAAAGCAATAATCATGTAATGTAATGTTCGGAGTCATAGAGTCACATTTCTAAGGCACTACTCCCGTCGAAGAGTCAGCGGCATATAGGACTAAAGGGATTTGTGTACAGAAGACAACGCTAGAATAGATCTACCGAAATCGGGGCGAAATTCCGGACATGCTGCGTGCATGCTGAGGCCGTGTGTGGGTTCATCTGCAGCTGTGGAATGGGTCTGGCGCATACCAGCAGAAACAGCGGAGGATTTGGTGGAGAAGGGAAAGGAAAAAAATTAATGTCTTTCCTACCATTCATTCTTTACCTTCCGGAGGATTGTAGATCTAGATCGTTCGCATAATTCTACAAAGTAAAAGCACTGAGGTGGCCCAGTGACGTAGATGATTAGTCGCTGCATGGTTAACTATGCCGATTTTTTTTTTTTAACGAGTACTTAGTTTTTCTTCCTCCTTTTAATTATAGCATCGGGTGCACTCTATCTTAATTTTTAAATAAAATTCGAGTTCTTTGTGTCCGGGGAGCAAACTTGTTTTTTCCAACCTAGTTCCAGTCATTCGCCCAAAAAGGCAATCACCGAAGTCGAACGAAGCTCTCCGATGTGTTACGAAATGATGCTTGCATGACTACGACTAGCTGACATTAAAAATGATCGCTGTTGCTTCTAATATTGTTCGATTTACACAGATTTAGCATTTCGCAACGGTATACTTTGTTAATATGAGCATAATATGAGCATAATTATTATCGACAATATTTAATAGTTGCGTTCCTTGATTTGCATTTTGTTAGTTCTCAGCAGTAAAGGCTAATAATAGCATTGCCCATTTCCTGCCTAGAACCAAGTAGACACTGTTATACAGTATACATAGGCTTAATCTACATTATATTATAAGTCAGTCTCCACGCAGCAAAGAACCTCACTAGCTGAATATAATTATTAGACCTGTATTGTTTGTTTTATACGTAAATAAATGTATAAACTATATATATTCTAATTGATAATATTTAGGCCTATACTTTATAATATTCGAATCTTGAAATTTCCGGAGAAGGACGAGTAGGCTAAGCGAATTTTTTTTTAATAACTCGAGATCAGAGTTAAATTAATAGTTAGTTATTCATTGCTTACAGGGTCCAGCGGACTGCAAAGAGTCGAATCAGAACCACAAAATCAAGACAACTCGAGATCAGAGTTAAATTAAAAGCTTATTAGTTATTCATTGCTTACAGAGTCCAGCGGACTGCAAAGAGCCGAATCAGGACCACAAAATCGAGACCACAAGTAGTAAGTAGTAGTAGTATAGTAGTAGTATAGTAGTAGTAGTAGTAGTAGTAGTAGTAGTAGTAGTAGTTGTAGTATTAGTAGTTTAGTTTGTTATTATTATTATTATTAATTATTATTATATTATTATTATTATTATTATTATTGTTTATTATTATTATTATTATTATTATTATTATTATTATTATTATTATTATTATTGTTTGTTTCTTGTTATTATTATTATTATTATTATTATTATTATTATTATTATTATTATTATTATTATTATTATTCCTACTTTAAAAAAAAAATAAAAGAATAGTGTGCTGCTGTGCGTGCTCAATGGTGTAAATATGGTCAGTGACGTTTTGTTTGTTTTTGCTGAAGTTGGGTGTAACCCGAAATATTCAGATGGTGTTACTGGTTATTTTTTCTTATAGATTTAACAAAGATTTCAGATGATTTATAGAAATTTCCGCCCGCCACGCAACATTTTTTTAATACGTGTTTCTCATTAAAATACATATAATTGAAATACATATAACAAATTTACTGTATCAGTTAAAAAGAATAATATTAGTTAAATAAATAATTGCTTTGGTGCTTGCAATAAAAATATCACTGTTTTTTGAGACCATTATAAACTTGCTTTGCCTTGTGCTGAAGGGACATCAACGTATCCATAGCGCTTTGAAGTTTTGTCATGGTTTTATTGTTGATATAGATGTGAAATCGTTGTGCTTTATGTGTTATGTATTACTTTTACTCCTTATTACTAATTGTGTCAGTATATTATTCATCATAAAATAATAATAATAATAATAATAATAATAATAATAATAATAATAATAATAATAATAATAATAATAATAATACTAATTGCTTCAAAATGCAAATCTCGACTTGAGCTTGAAGCTGTGAAGATCGAAATAGAATTAGATCTAGCAGTGGCTATTTTTATGCACGGATGTTTCACCACAGGCTCTGAAGTCTTTTCTTTTGTCTTTGTAAACTCCTAAATACGTACGTAATATAGTATGTAATTGAGGCCTACGAAAGACGAGACTTCCAAGCCTGTGGTTTCACGTAGTCCTGCCAGCATTCGTTCGTAAAACATCGGATAGCTTCGCTCGACTCGGAGAGCTTCGTTCGACTTCGGTAATTGCCTTTTTCGGGAAAGTGACTGGAACTAAGTTGGAAAAAACAAGTTCGCGTCCGGGGACGGTAATCTACTCAACGAAACTTGTTTTTTTCCCGTTTTTTACTGGCGAGACTTGTCTTTACACCACCACATGTATGAATGATGAATGCTTGTTTGTTGTGTATGTAATAATACTATTGGAGGCTATATACGCGCTTTTTCCCAAATCGCCAATCAGACTCAAAGGGCGCCGGCGATCAGTACCAACATACACGCTCTCATGCATGTAACGTTCCACACATCAATCACTCAAAACGTGTGATGTGAAAATGCAAAGAGATCGCTGTTTGAATATGTAGGAATGCCTGTCACATGAGAGTGTGTGTGTGTGTTGGTTACAGATCGCACAGCGATGAGTCTAAGGCGGCTATAGTTTCCAGTATTATCAATCAATCTTTAATGTAATGTCTGGTAACTCATGTAGGTGATATTAGACATTGAAAATGTAACTTTTAAAACACTTTACCTATTTCAAAACATAATTTCAAAACACACAGTCTATAAAAGTCTACCAACAGGAGATTAAGCAATAATTTTCACAACGTATGTAACATTGGGATGATATAGAACCATGTCTACAGAATGTCCATATTCAGTTATGCTGTGTCCATGAACTTTAAAAATTTTCCAGTATTAGTATTATTCTTCATTAAGCGGAGGAAGCGAGTTAGATCTTTCTCAAAACCTCGAATAAAAGAGAGGGTATATGTTACGAGTAAGGCTGGGGGAAGGTGAGAAGGAATAGAGGAAAGGGGGAGATTAGGAGTGGAGGGAGGGGGAGGGGACGGAAGGTGGGTATTTTGCAGGTTGTATGGGAACATTTCATTATTGCATTGCTTACTGACTGCATAAGCAGTTCCTCTTCAAGGATACCAGTTGATGGATGAACGTCGATCGTGTATCTCTCGAAGAGAAAATCCGAATGCGTAAGATGTGATGGCAGAAGAAAACAAAATTCGTCAGTATTTATAGGCATCATTCCAGGGCCCTGGATTTTCATTGTCTCGCTTGTAGCCTATATGTTGTACAGTTTCTAGATCCTGCAATACGTGCAGTTTGGCATTCTTATCCTAGTGTCGTTGCTCCCATTGTATTTTCCAGATGCTATTGTAAGCTACAGGCTTACTGTGAACTAACTTCTTAAGACATGTGTGATAAACTGATGCGCTATCTATCTCCTGATGAAACTATGTGATGACAGTGATATTCGGAAAACTGATTAACCTGGTGTGTAGAAGATGCCATTCTTCTATTGTAAATTATATGCAGAAACTGAATATTGCAAGAAAGACTTGATATGCGAAGCATGAAGCAAATATAGATCAATGTGTTATTGCATGTTTAATTTTATTCCAAACAAATTCTAAATTATGGGATTTGAGTGGAACTTATAATATGCGTTGCTGAATAGGTTATCGATCTGAAATGAAAATAACTTGTGATTTGTAACAAGTTCAAGCAGATCGATAATAATTAGATTTCATTTGCATGTTGTTGTTGAAGTTATCTAGTTCATTCTTTAACTATTTTACTTGTCTGTTAGTATACTAAAGAATTACCTTGATTGTAACCAGCCAACAACAGAAGATCGACGGAAATAAGCCTAGTCTTCGTTGTAGATGTGCATGCAACCGAGACAGAGTTTCTGCTATGACGTTGCATATACAAGCTACTAAGACGTAGACATGGTAAATGACGTCATGCGATTCTTTTAGAGATGCGCGTTCTTCAATATGAAGACGGGATCTGAATTTGTGTAAATTATTTATTTTCTTGCAATTCTGGAAGTCGGAAAAGTTATTAAAAGTGTTTTAAATCCGCGATGGTGAAATAATAATTTAGGAAATATTATTTCTGTGCTTGACATCATCGCGAGAAGTCTTTTTGTCTGTGTTGTCACGGTATTGGTTACGTTGCCACGGCACTACGATTGTCGTCATTGCAGAGCTAGGTAACGGAATCTTGTAAGAAACTTTTTGTCCACGTCTCCCAGGTAATCGTAGTTGTTTTGCTCAGTTTCCCAGGCGATGATAGATTTTTGCAATGGTTGCCAATCGCGGTTGTCACTGTTTTTGGCTGGAAGAAAACTTATAAAAGTAGAGAAATGATTTCTTCTTCTTCTTATGATTGCTAGGCTTATGATTTTCTCTTGATTCTTGAGACACGTTTAGTTTACCGTAGGTGACACGCTGATAAATATGCTGTGTCCTGTCTATAACCACTAGGGTTGCGCGTCATCCGATATTACATGTTTGGTCACACCACGGTAATATCGGAGTAGTTCTATACGTGTTGTTTGGTTACGCCACTGCACGTCGTAGGGTCCTTATCAAACTTATTAGGCACCTTCATGCAAGCTGCTTATAAGTTTGATAAGATGAATAGGAAACAAAACTAAACACGCATCACACGAATAACGATAGGAAATGTAGGGATTTTGTTCTGTCTTTATTTCTAGTCTTTCTTTCTCTATCGTGTTACTTTCACTTTGTGCTACGTTTTTGGGGCTTGTGAACCAGTAAAACATATATGTTGTGCCCTGTTGTGATGTTCCTTCTTCTTACGATTTTCATGATGCGCATGGACAATTGCACAATTTTATTGTAAAAATAAGAATTGAAAAATAATAACTACAAAGAAGCTGTACGTTTCCTGAGGTTGCGAGATTGAATCTGTTGTGAACTCTGTCGAATTTTCTAAGTGTTATCTGTTGAGTTCGTTAGCTTTTCTCGTCTTCTTTCATTCTTCTATCAAATCTATCAAACTTCGTAAGTCCTTCTCATTGAGTAGATCGAGCGCGTTGATTGTCGAGGCCATTCCTGACAAGAACAACGCTGGGCAGTTAGCGCGGCCGATCTCTCACGCCGTGACTACGGTGCTGGGAGGCTTACAAGTTTTTGGTGTCAAGAAGTGGGATGCGAAAATGTGTGTGTGAATGATTTCCCTTAGTGCCATAGAAAGCAAAATAATTTCGTCTAAATTTTCTGATATAAAGAGGTAGATGCAAAATAGGGATAAATAATGGAATGAATAAATTGAAACGCCAGGGAACAATCTATATACACTAATATTTTTATTTTTATATAATTGTTTTTCACGAAAGGTATATTTTATTGACCTATATACACAAGGAAATATATATACATGAGGATGTAAAAAAAATAGTTTCAATTATAAAAACGTAATAAAGAAATAAAAAGGATAAGAAAAATGGATTATTTTTCTGATGATGATGAAGATGTAGATGTTTTGTTTAGACGGGTCTATGACGATTTTGTTGAAGTTGAAAATCCTGTTTCACCTTTTGATAGTGTGGAAAGAAGAAATCAAAGGTCGTTTGATAGAATGAATAGAAATGATTTTGACCCAACATTCAATAGTAACTATCCAGCACACGATCGAAATCATAACTACCAGGACACGCCTGCTTTGGATTTCATGCAACCACCCAGGATAGGTAGGGCAGGTCCAAAGCTGAAGCCAGATCCATATGATGGGTCGGAGGATTGGGATGATTGGGAAGAATATTTTCAGTCATGTGCGCTGTTAGGTCAATGGACTGACTTTGAAAAGGTCATTATGTTATCAGCGCTACTGAAAGGTCAAGCAAGGAAATATTTCAGTGGTCTGTCACTGGAAATAAAGAATAATTTCAACAAGCTTGTAGAGAGCTTACGAAGCCGTTTTGGTGTCCAAGCTAAGCATGTGCACTATTGGAAAGCCCAGTTCAAACAAAGAACTCGGAAATCAGGTGAAACCATTTCAAAATTTGGTGACGAGCTTTTGTTTCTGGCAAGGCGAGCTTTCTGTACCATGGGTGACAGAGCTATTCAAGAAATTGCCCTGGAGCAATTTTATGATGCATTAGAACCCGAACTAAAATGGAAATGCATGGATAAAGGATGTGCTACTGTTAGTGAAGCTGTTCATGTCGTAGAAACATACGAAATTGTGACTGGACGGACAGAAAATAAAAGACCAGTTCGAACGACATTGACTGAAAATGATAATCAGACATTGTTGACCACCATCTTAGAACGAGTGGATTATCTGGCAGCAAAGCAAATGCAAAGCAACCGAAATGTATGTCAAACCAATGTTCAACACATGCATTCGCAAGAACGCAGACCCGATGGTTTAATGACCCAGGCTGCTCATGGTGATTCACGATCAGTTCCACATGAATACAAAAGGGAGAACATGCAAAATATGCCACAGGGTAACAATTGGCAAAGATCAGGTAACCATTGGCAAAGTTCGGGAAATCGCAAGTGTTATCTCTGCGAATCAAATGAACACATGTTCAGAAACTGCCCAATTAAGCATAAAGTGAAAAACATAGAGAAAGATCTGCAGGCTAGAAGGGTAAACTCAACCTACCAGGAAAACTAGAAACTGTCTTCACAACAGGCCCGTGGACGAAGACAACAGATTCTAGAGGGCCTATTAGAATAAGTGTACCTGTTGACGCAACTGATAGACATGAAATAAAAACAGAAATGAAATCCTTCAAAGAGAAAATGCATGCTGAAGTTCAAACAACAGAGGAGAAAGTTGAGAAGCCTATAGAAATAAAAAGAGAGAGTTCAAAATCTGCTATCAAATTTCCAGTCAGAGCAGCAAAAGATGAGAATGACAAAAGTTTGTTTGTAGAAGGACAACTTAATGATATAGTCATAGATTTTTTGCTTGATAGCGGATCTGCTGCCACCCTTATCAGTTATGAAGTCTACCAAAATATTCCACAACAGGATAGGCCAGAATTGAAGGAAACCGCAATTTTCTTGCATGGTGCAAACGGTAGTCAAATACAGTGTCATGGATTGATCAGTCTTAAAATTCAGTTGGGACAAAATTCGTTTGAAATGACTGCAATTGTTTGCGATATGAGTTTGGACGCTATCTTGGGTCAAGATTTCATTATGAAACATATCGGGGTCATAGATCTTGGCAGAATGCGAATGCTGACCAAACAAAATCATGAAATTCCTTTATTTCTGGGTGGAAAAGCAGAAATGGTGTGTAGGGTAACTTGCAACCAGTTCCAAGTTATTCCTCCAAGATCAGTTATGCATGTTCCTGTTAAAGTGAGTGGAAGCAAGTATTTAACAGAAAACATGCTGATCGAACCTGCAGAAGAGGTGGTTCAGAAAAAGAACTTATTTCTTGCACCTATGATCACAGCAAACAAGAGTAACACTATGGCAACTGTTGTGAACTTGTCAGAAGAAGAAGTTCAGCTTTATCCAAACACATATTTGGGTCAAGGTCACTCCGCATATGAAGTTGAAGAAATTGTTGAAGAGACTCAGATTACCAAGGAGACTGAAGTTAACCATACCAGAGTCATGTCAGAAGGTCAACAAAAATTACCTGAACACATGGAAGACCTCTTTGAGAGAAGCAAAATCCATTTAACAGAAGAACAGGCAAAGAAACTTAAAGCATTGTTAATAAAATATCAACATATTTTTGCTAAAAATTCCGCTGACATGGGCCGTACACACAAAGTTCAATTCAAAATAAAAACAAAGGACACTGAGCCTATTAGACAAAGAGCTAGACGGCTACCGTTTGGAAAAAGGGAAGTGGAAAAAAAAGAAATTGAACAGATGCTTGAACGCAATATTATCGAACCATCAAATAGCGCTTGGGCCTCTCCTGTGGTATTGATCACCAAAAAGGATGGCAGCATCAGATTTTGTGTAGACTACAGAAAACTCAATGAGGTAACAGTCAAAGATGCCTATCCGCTACCTCATATAGATGACTGTTTAGATGCATTGTCAGGGTCTAATTGGTTCAGTACAATGGACTTGCAAAGTGGATTTTGGCAAGTACCCTTAGCGTCAGAAGAGGACAAACAGAAAACTGCTTTCATCACAGGCATGGGTTTGTTTCAGTTCACTATTCTTAGTTTTGGGTTGACCAATGCTCCAGCTTGTTTTCAAAGATTGATGGAAGATGTTTTACGTGGGCTGCAGTGGCAAGAATGCGTTTTGTTCATGGACGATACCATTGTTCCATCAAACACCTTTGATGAAGGCTTAGAGAGGTTAGAAAACGTTTGGCAAAGATTTGAAGAAGCCAATCTGAAACTTAAACCTTCTAAGTGCTTACTTTTCCAACCAGAAATCAAGTTTCTAGGCCATGTAGTGTCAGGTGATGGGGTAAAAACTGATCCTAGCAAGGTGTCTGCGGTAAAAGACTGGCCTACGCCCAAAACAACCAAAGAAGTCAGAAGTTTCTTAGGCCTGTGTTCTTATTACCGGAAATTTGTGCGGAACTTTGCAGAGATCGCAAAGCCACTTTCCAAGCTGATAGGAAAAGAGACAAAATTTCAATGGTCTGATGAATGTGAACAAGCCTTTGTCACCTTAAAGAAAGAACTGACGTCAGCTCCAATTCTGGGCTATCCGCAGTTTGATTTACCTTTCATCTTAGACACTGACGCAAGCAACGAAGCTGTAGGCGCCGTTTTATCACAAGTACAAGAAGGAAGAGAAAAGGTGATAGCTTATTTCAGCAGGTCTCTCAATAAAGCTGAAACTAACTACGATGTATGTAGGAAAGAATTATTTGCAGTTATCGCTGCTCTGAAAAGGTTTCATTCTTACCTGTATGGTCAGCAGGTATTGTTGCGCACTGATAATGCTGCGGTGAGCTATTTACAAAATCTCAAAAATCCTACTGGTCAGACTGCTAGGTGGTTACAAGAATTGAATACCTATAATCTAACTGTAACTCACCGATCAGGCGTTCAGCATAGAAATGCAGATGCCCTTTCCAGACGTCTAAATGCATATAACCAGGTGGCAGAAAATTCACAGGAACCAAGCACTTCCACTGCAGAATTCCCAACCTTGACAGAACAGTCAAATACACAAAAAGCAGAGAAATCTAAACTGTCTGTGACAGCACCACAGCTGACTTTGGAAGGGTGGGATAACAGTGAGTTACGAAAAGCACAATTAGATGATTCTAATATAGGGCCAATACTCTTAGCCTTAGAGCAATTGTCAGTGCGACCGACTTGGGCTGACATCTCTGAAAATAAGGCTGAGATGAAAATCCTTTGGGCAGCATGGGATCGCCTTGTAACATTTGAGGGAGTGCTATACAGGTGTCGTGTAGATGATCCTGATGACGAAAAGAAGCAATATCAGGTTGTTGTTCCGCATTCTCTACGTCATCAAGTGATGACGTATTACCATGATGTCCCTACAGCCGCACACTTATGCGCTGAGAAGGTCTTGAAGAAAATCAAAATTAAATTCTATTGGCCAAAAATGAAGGACAGTATTGAAATGTACATAAGCTCATGTGACAAATGTGCAGCTAGGAAAATGACCAAAACTAAACAGCATGCGCCTTTGGGTCAAGTAAAAGTTGGAGAGCCTATGGAAAGAGTAGCCATAGATATTCTTGGACCCCTTCCTACAACAAAACAAGGAAATAAGTATGTCCTTGTAGTGATTGATCTTTTTACGAAATGGACAGAGGCTTATGCTTTGCCAGACCAAGAAGCAGCCACTATAGCTACTGTATTAGTGAATGAGTTTATATGTCGCTTTGGCACCCCTTTGCAACTTTTGACGGATCAAGGAAGCAACTTTGAAAGTAAACTGTTCAAGGAAAATTTGTGAACTGTTGCATATTGACAAAGTTCGAACTAGCTCCTATCACCCCCAAGCTAATGGTTGTGTAGAGCGGTTTAATAGAACCCTCACGATGATGTTGTCAATGTACTGTGCTCAAAAACAAAACTTGTGGGATAATTACTTGCCCCAAGTATTGATGGCCTATAGATCCTCACCCAACAGCAGCACGATGGTTTCACCTAACTTGATGACTCTAGGTCGAGAAATTACACTTCCACTTGAAGCATTTATACACATCCCAACTGAAGAAAAAGTTGAAGATTCTCCCATGGAATATGTGAGAAATCTGAAAGAAAAGTTACAAAGCGCACATGAACATGCTCGGAAATGTTTAAAGAAGTCAGCTACATATCAAAAGAAACATTATGATTTGTATGCAAAGAAAAGGAAGTTTATTCCTGGACAACTTGTGTGGTTGTATGATCCAAAGAGGAAACGTGGTATTTGTCAAAAACTAGTGTCAAAATGGCAAGGTCCATTCTTAATCACTAGGAAAATCGATGACCTCACATATCTGGTCAAAAAGACGTCTAAAGCAAGCCCAAAAGTTCACCATGTGGATAAAATAATGCCATATCAGGGACAGAATGTTCCTAAGTGGGTTCAACATTTCCTGTAAATAAAAGAATGTAGATGCAGAAAACGGTATGAAAGTAGTATGAATGAAAGCTAAATAAATGTGAAAAAAAAACACCAAATAAATAATAAAGATGATACATAATTTCGAGGCATACTGTAAAATGCATAATTTCGAGGCATACTGTAAGTTAATGGCACACGAATGTAATGAGAAGGCAATATAACAAGATACATAGAGAAACCATAAATCTGAGGTACAACTGTATATAATAAATAAAATAAACTGAAACATGATAAGAGAAATGTGACTATAATAGTTATAAATGATCTTTAGTTTCTTTATGGTTGTGATTTTAGTTCATGAGAATGTGGATGAGATATAATTTTCAATTTTAGTTCGGTTGATTAATATAATATTAGTATAGGATGAACTAATATTGATATTAATATCCAGTCTTTAGTTCGAGGTGTTTTGCAGACCTCACAAATTTAGCACAATCTTCAGCGGTATAAGGAAAATGGATGCATATATTTTTCTTGCTATTGATTGTGCTAAATAGCCTGACTTACGTGTAGCCGAGTAGATGAGTGTTGCCTACCTACACGGGAAGCTTGGGGTTTTAAGTTTGGCGCGTACAGCTGTTAAGCTCAGTCATAGTTGTAAAACTCTTTTCTGCCTTAGAAGGAAGCCAGAGGGCTAGAATATAGGGAAAAGTGTATTAAATATTTTAGTTGTCATTTATTAACTAAGTCATATGGAGAAGGAATATATTATGTTTCAGAACAAAAGAAATAAAGTGCCAAGTTATGCAAGGAGTTAACAAGTATGGAAATTCCGAAAACAATATCAAAGAATAAAATAAAATAAAACAAATAGAATAAGAGTGTTATTGAATGAAAGAGAAAGAGAGCAATGTAGTTGTGTTGTGTGTTGGTGTCATGTGAATGTGTAACTTTGAAAGTTTGGAGAAAAAAAATTTCAAAATTGCCGTATTAAACTTGCTGTGAACGATAAAGAAAGCAACGCATATTATGATGTTAGTACGTTAATTTGTTTATGGAAAAGTTAAAGATAACTAATGAGAAATATGGTTGCAGAGAATACTGATGACTTTATGCGTTAACAGTGATAATGAGAAATATAGTTGCAGAGAACATTGATGACTTTATGTGTTAACAGTGATTGTGATGAACAGTTCTACTGAATGGTACGTTCGTATGTGAAATGTTGTTAAACCGTGATGAACAATTCTGCAGAGGAACATTGAGATTAATGATTTTACACTTACATTGCATACAACAAACAAACCTTCACATATTAGGTCAATATTAGAGCGCTGGTCTTGCATCTGCAGTGGAATTCACCTGTGGCAGCGCCCATGGAGTTTTCTCGAAGGAACAAGGGTATCCACTTCACTTCCGAGTTGTGGCTGCATGCTGGTCATAAAATCCAGTATGCAGTGCACACTATTCATCACGCAGAGCAGAACAAGTACTGTAGCTGTATGCTGGTCATAAAATCCAGTATGCAGTGCATGTACTTGACAAGATGAGGAGAGATACAGCATTTCATCGCTGCAGTACAGATAAAAGATCAAGCAAGCAATCAACCGTCGTGGCTGTATGCTGGTCATAAAATCCAGTATGCAGTGCACACTATTTATCATGCATGCAGAGCAGAACAAGCATTGTGAGAGTATGCTGGTCATAAAATCCAGTATACATTTCACATGCTTTTGCAAGGATGACTCAAGTGCAACTCAAGGGCAGCAGAACTCAAGAACAAGCAAGCAAGAACTCAAGCAAAGATAACGGAAAGCAGATTGATGTAAGCAGAGAACATAATCAAAGATTGTGGCTGTATGCTGGTCATAAAATCCAGTATGCAGTGCACAATGGTCACCATACGGAGCATAACAAGCATTGTGAGAATATATTGGTCATAAAATCCAATATACATGTCACATGCTTTGGAAGAACAACTTACAGACCTCTGGACCCAAAGATATCTGAAAGGAATCGATGATGTTGCAGAAAACAAGTTCAACAACTTGCAGCTGTGAAGAATGGAATGGAGAACAGCTGACAAGACAACAAGCAGCGGACAGTGGACCAACCTTGCTCTAACATGTCTAACACAAACACCCAAACAAATAAAATACATATGCACCACATGTAGAAAAAAAACACGCCACATTTAAAGTACAGATAAAGAAACTGTGAAATACCTGTTTCCGAAATGACTATGGATCAACGACTGCCATGGCTACAAATATGAAATGCGAAGGTGACTATGTGAAGTAAACTCTTCATGGAAATTGTTTTGAATTATGTTGACATTATTCAGACAATATTTTATACAATGCGGGAGCATTGTTTTCGAAGTCCAAAGGGGAATGTGTAAGCTACAGGCTTACTGTGAACTAACTTCTTAAGACATGTGTGATAAACTGATGCGCTATCTATCTCCTGATGAAACTATGTGATGACAGTGATATTCGGAAAACTGATTAACCTGGTGTGTAGAAGATGCCATTCTTCTATTGTAAATTATATGCAGAAACTGAATATTGCAAGAAAGACTTGATATGCGAAGCATGAAGCAAATATAGATCAATGTGTTATTGCATGTTTAATTTTATTCCAAACAAATTCTAAATTATGGGATTTGAGTGGAACTTATAATATGCGTTGCTGAATAGGTTATCGATCTGAAATGAAAATAACTTGTGATTTGTAACAAGTTCAAGCAGATCGATAATAATTAGATTTCATTTGCATGTTGTTGTTGAAGTTATCTAGTTCATTCTTTAACTATTTTACTTGTCTGTTAGTATACTAAAGAATTACCTTGATTGTAACCAGCCAACAACAGAAGATCGACGGAAATAAGCCTAGTCTTCGTTGTAGATGTGCATGCAACCGAGACAGAGTTTCTGCTATGACGTTGCATATACAAGCTACTAAGACGTAGACATGGTAAATGACGTCATGCGATTCTTTTAGAGATGCGCGTTCTTCAATATGAAGACGGGATCTGAATTTGTGTAAATTATTTATTTTCTTGCAATTCTGGAAGTCGGAAAAGTTATTAAAAGTGTTTTAAATCCGCGATGGTGAAATAATAATTTAGGAAATATTATTTCTGTGCTTGACATCATCGCGAGAAGTCTTTTTGTCTGTGTTGTCACGGTATTGGTTACGTTGCCACGGCACTACGATTGTCGTCATTGCAGAGCTAGGTAACGGAATCTTGTAAGAAACTTTTTGTCCACGTCTCCCAGGTAATCGTAGTTGTTTTGCTCAGTTTCCCAGGCGATGATAGATTTTTGCAATGGTTGCCAATCGCGGTTGTCACTGTTTTTGGCTGGAAGAAAACTTATAAAAGTAGAGAAGTGATTTCTTCTTCTTCTTATGATTGCTAGGCTTATGATTTTCTCTTGATTCTTGAGACACGTTTAGTTTACCGTAGGTGACACGCTGATAAATATGCTGTGTCCTGTCTATAACCACTAGGGTTGCGCGTCATCCGATATTACATGTTTGGTCACACCACGGTAATATCGGAGTAGTTCTATACGTGTTGTTTGGTTACGCCACTGCACGTCGTAGGGTCCTTATCAAACTTATTAGGCACCTTCATGCAAGCTGCTTATAAGTTTGATAAGATGAATAGGAAACAAAACTAAACACGCATCACACGAATAACGATAGGAAATGTAGGGATTTTGTTCTGTCTTTATTTCTAGTCTTTCTTTCTCTATCGTGTTACTTTCACTTTGTGCTACGTTTTTGGGGCTTGTGAACCAGTAAAACATATATGTTGTGCCCTGTTGTGATGTTCCTTCTTCTTACGATTTTCATGATGCGCATGGACAATTGCACAATTTTATTGTAAAAATAAGAATTGAAAAATAATAACTACAAAGAAGCTGTACGTTTCCTGAGGTTGCGAGATTGAATCTGTTGTGAACTCTGTCGAATTTTCTAAGTGTTATCTGTTGAGTTCGTTAGCTTTTCTCGTCTTCTTTCATTCTTCTATCAAATCTATCAAACTTCGTAAGTCCTTCTCATTGAGTAGATCGAGCGCGTTGATTGTCGAGGCCATTCCTGACAAGAACAACGCTGGGCAGTTAGCGCGGCCGATCTCTCACGCCGTGACTACGGTGCTGGGAGGCTTACACTATTTTTTAAAAATAAATTTTAAGAAGAAGAAGACGAAGAAAAACAAGAAGAAGAAGAAGAAGAAGAAGAACAAGAAGAAGAAGAAGAACAAGAAGAAGAAGAATGGAGGTTTTACACGCGCCATTTCCCAAATCACCAATAAGGCTCAAACTAGTGCGGCGATCTGTACAAACATACACGCTCACATGTTACATGGACTCTCACTGTGTATACAACACAACAGGCATCAAACATATGGTGTACAGGCACAGAGGTCGCTATTAGAAGACAGAATGGATCTCCAAATTTATTCTTTAAATGTTAGATTGATAGCATCCAGTATTATTGAAGGATCTCAACAGTCTCGTACCATAAGTTCGCCCCTTGCGGGAATCGACCCCGCCACCTTCGGCAAAGGAAAACGGCGACTAATTCTCACCTTCTGTGAAGAACCTGAGTGTTGTCCTAGACAATATCCTTTATGTGTTAGATTTCATCCGCAAAACATGTCATGTCAAGCCTGCCACTACCAATTCCGCCGCATTGGACTTATCCGAAAATACCTGACAATTGACGCAACTTTTAAACTTGTGACTTCTTTCATCCTCTCTCGTTTTGACAATTGCAGCTCTTCTTTCTGGTCTGCCTGCTTCTTCAACCCATCAACTGCAAGTGTTCAAAACGCTGCCGGTTGGCTCATTCTCCAAAAGAAAAGAAAAAATCTGTTCACATCACTCCACTGCTCCGCTCACTCCGTTGGCTTCCCGTGCCGCAAAGAATTCTTTATAAAACCTTTGGTTTTTTTTATACAAGTGTCTCCATGGCTCCTCTTCTTCATTCCTTGCCGATGCTATACAATGCTACACACTTACATGTATACTCTGTCGCAACTTGCGCTCTTAATCCGACACACTCCTTCTCAGGATACCAAGCCACCAAAAAAAAACTTGACCACTGATGATTCTAGATCTTTTTCTGTCTTCGGACCAACTGCCTGGAATTCATTACCACTTTCTCTCCGCACAGCATTGTGTGTGTGTGTGTGTGTGTGTGTGTGCGTGTGAGGAGTCACTTTGTTTATTACTACCCCTCCCCCAACTCGCTTTTATTTGTACTGCCCCCACCCTCTTTATATGTATTGTACTAATGTTTAACGAGTGTGTGAATACGTGAGGGAGCGCTTTGAACTGTTCCTTACTAGGAAAAGCGACTTATAAATATCCTTATTATTATTATTATTATTATTATTATTATTATTATTATTATTATTATTATTATTATTATTATTATTATTACAAACCAACTACGCGACTAGACCACCTCCTTTGTTTCAATACTTTTCTTTTTATTTATCACTTGTGAGAAACATGCGTCTTTATGTGTGTGTAAAAGAAGAATGAATGGACATGTTTAATTGACAGACAATGTAATTTCCATGCTTTTGGATTAATAAAGTAATATCTTATCTTATCTTATCTTATCTTATCACTTTTGACAAGTTCTCTATCAGAAAGCGAATATATCTCTTGCCTATAATCAGGAAGCGAACAGTTTGATATATTGCCTGGTCTATCATCAAAGATTTGTTTTAGCTAGAACAAATGCTCCCTAAACAATGAATTATGTGTTTAGCAACGTCTTCGAAATAATACCTTATTTAGCCAATTCTGTTAAATAATGGATTATATAGGTAAACAATTAATTATTTAGAAACATTTCTAAATAATACATTATTTCACACAATCTGCTAAATAATGCATTATATAGGTAAACAATTTGTTATTTAGCAACAATGCCTTATTAACCTATCCTATCTTATCCTATTCCGTAACTTGGAGGTCGTAGAGGCACCACAGATAATTGTTTAACCAGCGTACTCCATCTTTCTCTATCCTCAGCAACCCTCAGGTTTCGCTCAGTGTCAAACCAGTCCATTCTCGAATGTTGTCCTCCCACCTCTTTTTCGGTCTCTCTCTTCTTCTACCTCCTTGCACTGTGCCTTGCAGGATGGTCTTTGCAAGACCTGATGATCTGGTGACGTGGCCATACCATCGGAGTTTCCGTTTCTTCACCACTGTGAGCAGGTCATCAATGGCTTGTGTGATGGTCTGTCGGGCTTCGTCGTTGGTGATGTGCTGGGTATAGGAAATGCCCAGAAATCTTCTGTAGCACCTCATCTCCATGCTTTGTATTCTTCGTTGTAGATCTGCTGTAAGGGTCCATGGTTCGCAAGCATATGGAAAGATGGAGATGACAAGGGAGCGCAGCAGTCTTACCTTGGAATGTAGACTGATGGTCCTGCCTTTCCAAATTGGCTTCAACCTCGCCAGAGCAGCATTTGTTTGTGCTGTCCTGGAAAGCACTTCCTATCAACATCTATATCATGTGTTCGTAGACTTCAAAAAGGCGTTTGACCGAGTCTGGCATGCAGCTCTGTGGGCAAACATGAGAGTGTACAACATCAGCCCTAAAATTATTATTTACCTATATCATGATTTATGATAATAAACAATGTATTATGTATATATTAAAACAAATGTTTTATTAAGGAAAAACATATCATTACAAACAATGATTTACAGGATAGGCAACAAGCGAGCTTATATAAGCCCACCCTGTATGACATATAAGTTATTAACGGAGAAAATAGTTAGAGAAATCTTACACTGTTTGTAAACAAATGATTATTTAGAAAATATGCTTCTATATCAAGATTATTTAGGGAAAGTGGATTAAAACATATATGTAAAAAACACAGAAATAAAGCGCAAATAAAAGGAAATTCCATATCCTTTACAGAGAGAAGTATTCGCTTGTTGCTTTTTGTGTTTTCTAGGAGGAAAAATCCCCACTGTCAGTGTGGATTTCTTCCCCTGGCAGTATTTGTTTCTTCATACACCGGCAACAAAATTTTCTTAGAAGAGTTGTATTATACTCCTCACCATCCTCTTAATTTCACCAGAAACAGAACTTCAATATTTGATTTTAGAACACTGTTCTTGCTCTTCGTCTTCACCGTACTATAGCGCTCTGCGTTTTGTTGGGGAGTGGGGATGGCATTAGGTTACAGGTGGGTTGGAGAGATGCTGGGGAGGAGAGAGATAGAGAGAGAGAGGGGGTGGATGGGTGGGCAGAAATAGTGGTGGGTTTATAGTAGTTAAGAAATAGATAGAAACGATATGGCAAGTCATTCCAATGTATTCCCAGAGACTCAAAGTACGCGTTTAGCTAAAAAAAATCAACATTTTTAAAAGTATTAAGTTTCGTGGCGATGTTCTGACTGTGTTTTATTATATAGAAGCGAACTGAAAACTTGGAATGAATTGCCACTATCTAAATTATATATTCGCCCCTCCCCCCCTCTCCCCACACACACACACACACCATTCCTCCCTCTCCCGACAAAAAGTGTATAAAAATCGGGTTAGCCAATTTTAAGGTAAAGCGAATAACGTCTTTATAAAAATAATTGACTTCAGCGACATTGACCTTTAAGAAATAGGAAGGGTGAATGACACAAAAGGCTGAGTGGTGATTAAGCGATTTGTATAGTACGAATGATCAAAATCTGTTTAGTCATTTTAGAGATAAGGCAAAAATCGTGTTGACACAAAAAAACAAACATTCGGAGACTCGGTCCGACCGACCGATAAAACGGATTGCCAACGAATTTATTGACCATGAAATGAAGCATCTGTGTAACCAAAAAAATCAACATCTGTTGAGCCGTTTGTGTGATATAATAGAGTAAAACGTGTTTAGCGATCTTGACTGTCGCGGAACGGTAGAGCAAATACTATTATGGTGGCACGAGAGCTTGGCCTCTAAATCCAGGTAATATAACGTTTCCATGAATTGTAATCAAAATCCGTTCAGTCGTTATGGAGATATGGCGTGCAATGGACCGACCGACCCACCGACAGACAGACATGTGACTCTTTCTGATGCCCCCTTCCCTCCTTCGTCCCTCCCCGACCTTTTCAAAGTATTTCAGGTATTTAAAAAGGTGCCCGCGTGTTTACAAGAGTGGACTACTTTGTGGTTTTATTGTATATTCAACAGCGCAATGGGCGCCCTAAGTTTGACACTGTATCGAGTGCCCTTCTCAAAAGTACGCGCTTCAGTATTTATAGACTCTTCAGAGAAAATATATTTATTTATAGACAGTATGAAAAGGTGGGGAAGAGGTGGAGTCAAGAGAGAGAGAGAGAGAGAGAGAGAGAGAGAGAGAGAGAGAGAGAGAGAGAGAGAGAGAGAGAGACAGACAGACAGACAGACAGACAGACAGACAGACAGACAGACAGACAGAGACAGAGAGTGAGAGAGAGAGAGAGAGAGAGAGAGAGAGAGAGAGAGAGAGAGAGAGAGATCAAAGTTACAGTCACAGTCACAGACAGCGAGACAGAAAGACAGAGAGTAGAAGTTGAAGTTGAAGTAACCTAATCTTAATACCTGTCCTTTAGCCTAATTTTATAACCTGTCCTTTAACCTAATCTTACAACATGTCCTTTAACTTTATGAACATTAAAAATATTTTGTTTAAAAACAAGAATGAGAGAATGATATGGTATTAAAAACAAACAAACAAACAATATGTATCATTGATGTCTTACTTTTGTAAAGATGGACGCCTACACGTATGTGTATTAGCTTGGCCTGTCTATTAGACACACAACTTGAAAAGGGTTTTGATCTTTAATAGCGTTTGCATATTTTTTTGTGTTAAAGTGTTACAGGGTCTCTTTAACATAGATCAAAATGGGAAGAATATGTTTAAAAAGTCTAATAACCCGCCATGATTATTTTGCTTTTATATTCACACATTTTGTGTGTTTCTATGGTGTCCGAACGTTCTAAAGAGCGCCTGCTATGTGTGCGTGGCATATGTGCAACACTTCAATCTAAACGGTCGTGTCCGAACGTTCTACAGAGCGTCGTCTGCTACGAGCAATAAGTGGCTTACATCCCTTAGAATACCAGTACAGGTCAGACGCACACAAATAACCTCAGAAGAGAGTGACCAATAACCTCAGAAGAGAGTGACCAATGCTTTGCGTTGCTGTGGCTTCGCCAGGGGAAAGAATTACACTGTGTTCTAAAGTGAATTTCAATGACGTTAAAAAAAAAAGGGGGGGGGGGGGAGGAGGGTCTCCTTTGCTATAGCGCAGCCCCGGAGGTTATCGGCCTAGTAGGGAATGCGGAATGCGTCAAATGCGCGTGCAATTTCACGCCCTTCTAGTAGTTGATCAAAACTTACACGCCAAACTGTGCAAGCGCAATTGCACGCCAAATAGCACGCCGGATATTATAATGAAGAAGAATTACAAAACAGAGAACGGAAAACGCATGGAGCTATCGCAAGCTTTGTACTGTGGCCATATTAAAGACAAAGCTAATGAAGGTGTCTGCCATCCCCCGTTTCTAGACTCTCACTCCCGTTCCGTCTTCCTGCCCTTCTGTCCGCGCCGTCTTCCTGCCTTTCTGTCCGGGCCGTCTTCCTGCCCTTCTGTCTGCGCCGTCTTCCTGCCCTTCTGTCCGCGCCGTCTTCCTGCCCTTCTGTCCGCGCCGTCTTCCTGCCCTTCTGTCCGCGCCGTCTTCCTGCCTTTCTGTCCGGGCCGTCTTCCTGCCCTTCTGTCTGCGCCGTCTTACTGCCCTTCTGTCCGCGCCGTCTTCCTGCCCTTCTGTCCGCGCCGTCTTCCTGCCCTTCTGTCCGCGCCGTCTTGGACCTCACCTACAATCCCCACAACCTTGCAGCCAAAAAAACATTCTTTTCAAACACTTTCATATGCACCAGTCCGGCCCCCACTCTTCACGATACCTTCCATCTGCCTCCCTGGTGGCTTACAAGCGGGACACCAATCTCCGGGACTCGCTTGTGTCTTCGAGGATCATGTCCTCTATCTCCCTCCGCTCCAGGTACCACCGGTTGTGGGCAGCGCAGATGCAAATTGCAGCTCCATCATTTCCAATTCCACCTCTTTTTTAGAGTTCCAAGGGTCAGTTCAATGACCTCTCTTCTTTCAGCTGTCTCTCCACTAATGTTGTGTACATCATACACTGCTTATCCTATCCTATCCCGTAACTGGTAAATCGTTGGGGCACCACAGATGATCGTTTAACCAGCGTATTCCATCTTTCCATGTCCTCAGCAACCTCCATGTCTTCATTCAGTGTCAAGCCAGTCCATTCTCGAATGTTGTCCTCCCACCTCTTTTTCTGTCTCATTCTTCTTCTGTCTCCTTACACCGTGGCTTGCAGAAGGATGGTTTTTTGCAAGGTCTAATGCTCTGATGACGTGGCCATACCATGGCCATCCGAGTTTTTGTTTCTTCACCACTGTGGGCATGTCATCGTTTTGTCCAATGGCTTGTGTAATGGTCTGTCGGACTTCGTCGTTGGTGATGTGGTGGATATGGGAAATGCCCAGAAATCTCATGTAGCACCTCATTTCCATGCTTTATATTCTTCGTTGTAGATCTGCTGTGAGGGCCCATGTTTCGCAAGCGTATATCGAAGAGACTTCTACCGGACTCTCAAGGAAAGAGTCTCTGAATATCTGACCTCGGTCCGCCACCCTTTGGGCAATCCATCCCCGTTTGGGGACCCCTTCAATCTTCCTGGCTGTTATCTTCCAGTCCGATGGGTTGCAGAACTGCACCTTCTTGATGTTCGGAAAGTTTATGGAAACCCGCCTGATAGCTACCCTTGGGACCCTTCAGCCCTCAGGCATGAACATACGCAAATGAGCATGTTCCCTGCCTTTTTAAAAATAAAAAAACTCATTTTTTTCCTCTCCCGCATTACCCACCACCCACCCCAATTTATTTATTTCCCCTTCCTTTTTCCTCCTCTTCCCCCCATTTGTGTATATGTACTTGTGTGCACCTGTGTGTTTGGTTGTGTGTATATGTACTTGTGTGCACCTGTGTGTTTGGTTGTGTGTATATGTACTTTTGTGCACCTGTGTGTTTGGTTGTGTGTATACGTACTTGTGTGCACCTGTGTGTTTGGTTGTGTGTATATGTACTTGTGTGCACCTGTGTGTTTGGTTGTGTGTATATGTACTTGTGTGCACCTGTGTGTTTGGTTGTGTGTATATGTACTTGTGTGCACCTGTGTGTTTGGTTGTGTGTATGTGTACTTCTGTGCACCTGTGTGTTTGGTTGTGTGTATATGTACTTGTGTGCACCTGTGTGTTTGGTTGTGTGTATATGTACTTGTGTGCACCTGTGTGTTTGGTTGTGTGTATGTACTTGTGTGTGTTTGGTTGTGTGTATATGTACTTGTGTGCACCTGTGTGTTTGGTTGTGTGTATGTGTACTTCTGTGCACCTGTGTGTTTGGTTGTGTGTATATGTACTTGTGTGCACCTGTGTGTTTGGTTGTGTGTATATGTACTTGTGTGCACCTGTGTGTTTGGTTGTGTGTATGTACTTGTGTGTGTTTGGTTGTGTGTATATGTACTTGTGTGCACCTGTGTGTTTGGTTGTGTGTATATGTACTTGTGTGCACCTGTGTGTTTGGTTGTGTGTATGTACTTGTGTGTGTTTGGTTGTGTGTATATGTACTTGTGTGCACCTGTGTGTTTGGTTGTGTGTATGTACTTGTGTGTGTTTGGTTGTGTGTATATGTACTTGTGTGCACCTGTGTGTTTGGTTGTGTGTATGTGTACTTCTGTGCACCTGTGTGTTTGGTTGTGTGTATATGTACTTGTGTGCACCTGTGTGTTTGGTTGTGTGTATATGTACTTGTGTGCACCTGTGTGTTTGGTTGTGTGTATGTACTAGTGTGTGTTTGGTTGTGTGTATATGTACTTGTGTGTGTTTGGTTGTGTGTATATGTACTTGTGTGCACCTGTGTGTGTGTGTGTGCGCGTGGGTGTGTGTGTGTTTGGTTGTGTGTATATGTACTTGTGTGTGTTTGGTTGTGTGTATATGTACTTGTGTGTGTTTGGTTGTGTGTATATGTACTTGTGTGTGTTTGGTTGTGTGTATATGTACTTGTGTGTGTTTGGTTGTGTGTATATGTACTTGTGTGTGTTTGGTTGTGTGTATATGTACTTGTGTGTGTTTGGTTGTGTGTATATGTACTTGTGTGTGTTTGGTTGTGTGTATATGTACTTGTGTGCACCTGTGTGTGTGTGTGTGCGCGTGGGTGTGTGTGTGTTTGGTTGTGTGTATATGTACTTGTGTGTGTTTGGTTGTGTGTATATGTACTTGTGTGTGTTTGGTTGTGTGTATATGTACTTGTGTGTGTGTTTGGTTGTGTGTATATGTACTTGTGTGTGTTTGGTTGTGTGTATATGTACTTGTGTGTGTTTGGTTGTGTGTATATGTACTTGTGTGTGTTTGGTTGTGTGTATATGTACTTGTGTGTGTTTGGTTGTGTGTATATGTACTTGTGTGTGTTTGGTTGTGTGTATATGTACTTGTGTGTGTTTTGGTTGTGTGTATATGTACTTGTGTGTGTTTGGTTGTGTGTATATGTACTTGTGTGTGTTTGGTTGTGTGTATATGTACTTGTGTGTGTTTGGTTGTGTGTATATGTACTTGTGTGTGTTTGGTTGTGTGTATATGTACTTGTGTGTGTTTGGTTGTGTGTATATGTACTTGTGTGTGTTTGGTTGTGTGTATATGTACTTGTGTGCACCTGTGTGTGTGTGTGTGCGCGTGGGTGTGTGTGTGTTTGGTTGTGTGTATATGTACTTGTGTGCATGTGTGTGTTTGGTTGTGTGTATATGTACTTGTGTGCATGTGTGTGTTTGGTTGTGTGTATATGTACTTGTGTGCATGTGTGTGTTTGGTTGTGTGTATATGTACTTGTGTGCATGTGTGTGTTTGGTTGTGTGTATATGTACTTGTGTGCATGTGTGTTTGGTTGTGTGTATATGTACTTGTGTGCATGTGTGTGTTTGGTTGTGTGTATATGTACTTGTGTGCATGTGTGTGTTTGGTTGTGTGTATATGTACTTGTGTGCATGTGTGTGTTTGGTTGTGTGTATATGTACTTGTGTGGGTGTGTGTTTGGTTGTGTGTATATGTACTTGTGTGGGTGTGTGTTTGGTTGTATGTATGTGTACTTGTGTGCACCTGTGTGTTTGGTTGTGTGTATATGTACTTGTGTGCACCTGTGTGTTTGGTTGTGTGTATATGTACTTGTGTGCACCTGTGTGTTTGGTTGTGTGTATGTGTACTTGTGTGCACCTGTGTTTGTTTGTGTATATGTGTACTTGTGTGCACCTGTATGTTTGGTTGTGTGTATGTGTACTTGTGTGCACCTGTGTTTGTTTGTGTATATGTGTACTTGTGTGCACCTGTGTTTGGTTGTGTGTATGTGTACTTGTGTGCACCTGTGTTTTGTTGTGTGTATGTGTACTTGTGTGCACCTGTATTTTTGGTTGTGTGTATGTGTACTTGTGTGCACCTGTGTGCTTGGTTGTGTGTATGTGTACTTGTGTGCACCTGTGTGTTTGGTTGTGCGCAGTTTGGCGTGACAGTTTTCGACCAATCAGCTACCTACTAGATGTGCGTTCAATTGCGTGTGCATTTTCGAGTGCAGTTGCACGCGCATTTCAATCTTTCCGCGTTCCATACGTATGCGTCCTGTGAAGAAGACTATTCTATGATCATAGTTAATATCTAGTGCACAACAATTTTTTTTAAAAGACGTTAAACTCACTTTAAAGCACAGACCACAGAACTAGTTAAACCTTTAACTTTGAAAATAAAATTTAAGGGAAATGTTAAGGGTCAGGGTCTGAGGCGATAAGAAAATGGTTAGGGTGGTGCAGGATCGGGATGAGGGGGGGTGGGGTGGGGGGTGGGTGGAGAAAGGGAGTGTCACGTTAAGTGTCTTTAATGTAAATCAGTTTGTGATGGATTTTAATCTTTTCTTTTAGGTAGCCTTTTGGCCTTCCTTCGCTTATAATGTGATACATTAGCTAAAGAAGGCGCAATGAAAATAATACAATAATGGTTGATTATATACATTCATCTTGTAATTAAATATTGTATATATTTAGATACAGAAATAGAAAAATAACATTCAAGAAAAGTACCTTTTGAATTTGTACTTTTACAGAAACACTTCGAAATTAATTTACAAACTAAGGTTAAATGCTTAAAACACTAAAATACTACGTGTTTATTCTGCAAAAATGACTATAGATCATTATACTATTAGAATGTCTTGTATGAACATTATCCTTTAAAGCTCACGATTTACATGAAAGAAAAATATAGTCGAACAAAGGAGGATATATTACTTAATCCTATCCTATCCCATAACTCGGAGGTCGTAGGGGCACCACAGATGATCGTTTAACCAGCATACTCCCACGTGTATGTGGACAGACAGGACCATCAGTCTACATTCCAAAGTAAGGCTGCTGCGCTCCCTTGTCATCTCCATCTTCCTATATGCTTGCGAAGCAAGGACACTCACAGCAGATCTCCAACGAAGAATACAAAGCATGGAGATGCTAGGCATTTCCTATACCCAACACATCACCAACGACAAAGTCCGACAGACCATCACACCATTGGACAACACGATGACCTGCTCACAGTGGTGAAGAAACGGACACTCCGATGGTATGGCCACGTCACCAGATCATCAGGCCTTGCAAAGACTATTCTGCAAGGCACAGTGCAAGGAGGTAGAAGAAGAGGGAGACCGAAAAAGAGGTGGGAGGACAACATTCGAGAATGGACTTGTATGACACTGAGCGAAGCCATCAGGGCTGCTGAGGACAGAGAAAGATGGAGTATGCTGGTTAAACGATTATCTGTGGTGCCCCTACGACCTGCGGGTTACAGGACAGGATATGATAGGATTGGACTCCCACGTGTAGTAAAAATTGGTAGTGCTTTGCTAAGATCGCCAGTTTATTTAATTATTTTCCGTTAAATTGTTATTTTTTTTGTAATGCGTGTGTGAATGTGGGCAATTCTGAGGGCATATGCGTATGTGCCTAGCGTCACCATATTGTGAATAGACGATCAATACAATACTGAACGGAATCTTTTTCTTTTTCCTTCTGTTCTTTCTTTGTTCCTCTGTCCCTTCCTCCTTCCTTCCCCTTCGGATTATGTTTCGTTGTTCATTCCTTAGTTTATTTATCCGTTCCTTTCTTTTTAATTTAATCATTTATGCCAACAACTATAATTACCTGGAATCCTGACTCTAGATTGCCTTTCTACGACCATTGTTTCTTTTACTTATTTTACACAAATGCTGTAGCTATTATGCTGTCATTGGGAATGTACACCTAATAGGAATTTTCGTATGCTTTGAAATGGTAAATCACTTATTTTATGTTATGTTATAATTATTATGATTAGCAATGTGTTCTAGTGTCACGAGGAAAACGATCTTTTATGAAACGGTTATTATTTATATTTATAAAAAACATAGCAAAACAATTAAGAAATATAATTATTGTTACAGTGAGTCGGAAGTCATTATTTCAAACTTTTACGTTAGACAGTACGGTCGAAGATGAGTTCATTGATACACATAACTGAGATAAGAAACTCTCAAATAAGCGTTTAAGTAGTATTCTATAAAGACAATGAGGTTCTCGATAACGCCATCTTTTTGCAACAGTCATTACACCTCACTCAATACTACAGGCACACAGTACTCCCCCTTGGTTAATTTACCACAACGCCTTGGAGCATGTTCGTCATGCACCGCTGCGTTCATCTGCCGGGCGCCGGTGCCTCGAATTTTAAAGGGGGTAAATCATTTACTGCTCTTGCAGACGCCCGCCCTTTTCAATTGGAGGGCATGGCGTTTACATTTTGAATTTTTGCACACATTAGACACACAAAATGTACGCATATATAAGTAACGCATTATTATTTCCTTATTATTATTACATATCATAAATCCTTAGAACAAAGAAGAAGAAGAAATCCTCCCAATTCTCCGAGGGGAAGTTGGGCAGCAGTGCAATCGCTGAAGAAAGGTAAGTCAGTGGAAGTGGACAACATACACGCGGAATTGCTTCAAGCAGGAGAAGAAGCGATGATTGACGCCCTCACCATTATCTGTAACAAGATCTGGCAGAGAGTGGGAAGTGGCCTACGCCATGGACCCAGTCGCTTGTCATCACTCTTCCCCAAAAAGGTAACCTTCAGGAGTGTGAAAATTACCGCACCATCAGCCTCATAAGCCATCCCAGCAAGGTCCTCCTGAAAATAATACTCAACAGATTGAAACCAGAAGCTGAATAAATCATAGCTGAAGAACAAGCAGATTTCACTGAACAGATTTTCAACCTCGGAATAATGTGCGAGAAATACCTACAGCACCAACAATATTAATATCATGGGTTTGTAAACTTCAAGAAAGCTTTGACCGAGTCTGGCATGCAGCTCTGTGGAAAACAATGAGAGTGTACAACATCAGCCCTAAAATAATTGAAGTCATCAAAAGCCTGTATGACAAGGCTACCAGTGCAGTCCTCCATAACAGCGCCATCGAGAACTGGTTCAGAACAACAATTGGTTTGCGTCAAGGATGCCTACTCTCTCCAACACTCTTTAACATCTTCCTCGAGCGCATCATGTCAGATGCCCTTGCAGATCACGACGGCACAGTCAGCACAGGGGGTAGAGCAATCTCAAACCTCCGTTTTGCGGATGACATTGATGGATTTGTGTGAGAGGAACAAGAACTTAAACAGCTGGTACAGAGGCTTGACACCACCTCCAGAGCCTATGGAATGGAAATAAGTGCAGAGATGACCAAAATGGTGACCAACAACACCAATGGCATCAACACTGACATCAAAGTCCAAGGCCAATTCCTCAACACTGTGCATAGCTTAAAATATTTAGGAGCCATTGTATTAGAAAATGAGTCCCGACTGGAAATCCTCTCCAGGATCGCACAAACAACTGCTGCCCTGACAAAGTTGAAGCCCATTTGGAAAGACAGGACTATCAGTCTACATTCCAAAGTAAGGCTGCTGCGCTCCCTTGTCATCTCCATCTTCCTATACGCTTGCGAAACATAGACCCTCACAGCAGATCTACAACTAAGAATACAAAGCATGAAGATGAGGTGCTACAGAAGATTTCTGGGCATTTCCTATTCCCAGCACATCACCAACGACGAAGTCCGACAGACCATCACACAAGCCATTGGACAACACGATGGCTTGCTACCAGTGGTGAAGAAATGGAAACTCCGATGGTATGGCCACGTCACCAGAGCATCAGGCCTTGCAAAGACCATCCTGAAAGGCACGGTGCAAGGAGACAGAAGAAGAGGGAGACACAGAAAAAGAGGTGGGAGGACAACATTCGAGAATAGACTAACTTGAGACTAAGCGAAGCCATGAGGGTTGCTGAGGACAGAGAAATATGGAGAACGCTGGTTAAACGACCATCTGTGGTGCCCCAACGACCTTTGATTCATGGGATATGATAGGATAGGATAGGATCATAAGTTATCGCCCTCAAATATACTTTAACTTAATACAATATTCTAGCCTAATATCACGACGACTATTTTTTGTTGTGGAAGTCTTTGAGGATGAAAAAGAAACGTGAGACGTAATGAGATTGATGTGACGCATATTATGTATGTACATGGGTCTCAGACATCTATAGTAATCCCATAATGGCCCCTTTCATTGTCTTGTGGTTTTGTTATGCAAAATCGCCATGTACAATGCCACGTCCGTCAATCATATGCAGCATAAATAACATTTTCATCGTGTATTACTTTTTTTGTTATTCTTTAAGGTCGGTGATACTGTCTGCTGACCCAGTTTTGGTCTCCCATGCAAAGCTGCCTTAAGTTAATCTTAGTCAGCACAACTGTAACATGGTTTGTATTATTGTTTGACAATGAACATTGAAGTTTAACGTCCCATCCACCATCGGCGATACGGCAGGTGACCATTCCAGTGAACAGGGAATAAGGACCTAACTCAACACTGCACCACCAGGGCAATCATCATGCTAAGGCAGGAAAATAACAATGGCCCCTTTTATCTTGCACAACATGGGATTCCATCCTCTCTTACTCTCTCTCCTTTCTCTCTCTTTGTCTCTGTCCTTTCTCTCACTCTGTCCTTTCTCTCACTCTTTCCTTTCTCTCTCTCTCTCTCTCTCTCTCTCTCTCTCTCTCTCTCTCTCTCTCTCTCTCTCTGTCTTCTCTCACTCTGTCCTTTCTTTCTCTGTCCTCTCTCACTCTGTCTTTTCTCTCTCTGTCCTCTCTCAATCTGTCCTTTCTCTGTCCTCTCTCACTCTGTCCTTTCTCTCTCTTTCTCTCTCTGTCCTCTCTCACTCTGTCCTTTCTCTCTCTGTCCTCTCTCACTCTGTCTTTTCTCTCTCACTATGTCCTTTCTCTCTCTGTCCTCTCTCACTCTGTCCTTTCTCTCTCTCTGTCTCTCTCTGTCCTCTCTCACTCTGTCCTTTCTCTCTCTGTCCTCGCTCACTCTGTCCTTTCTCTCTCTGTCCTCGCTCACTGTCCTTTCTCTCTCACTCTGTCCTTTCTCTTTCCTCTCTCACTCTGTCCTTTCTCTCTCTCTGTCCTCACTCTGTCCTTTCTGTCCTCTCTCACTCTGTCCTTTCTACCTCTCTGTGTCCTCTCTCATTCTGTCGTTTCTCTCTCTGTCCTCTCTCACTCTGTCCTTTCTCTCTCTCTCTGTCGTTTCTCTTTCGTTCCTCTCTCACTCTATCCTTTCCCTCTCTCACTCTGTCCTTTCTCTCTCTGTCCTTTCTCTCTCTGTCCTCTCTCACTCTGTCCTCTCTCACTCTGTCCTTTCTCTCACTCTTTCCTTTCTCACTCTGTCCTTTCTCTCTCTGTCCTCTCTCAATCTCTCCTTTCTCTGTCCTCTCTCACTCTGTCCTTTCTCTTTCCTCTCTCACTCTGTCCTTCTCTCTCTCTCTCTTTCTCTCTCTCTCTGTGTCCTCTCTTTCTCTCTCGGTCCTCTCTCACTCTGTCCTTTCTCTCTCTGTCCTTTCTATCTCTGTCCTTTCTCTCTCTCTCTCTGTGTCCTCTCTTTCTCTCTCCGTCCTCTCTCACTCAGTCCTTTCTCTCTCTCCGTCCTCTCTCACTCTGTCCTCTCTCTCTCTCTGTCCTTTCTCTCTCTGTCTTCTCTCACTCTCTCTCCTTTCTCTCTCTCTCTGTCCTCTTTCTCTCTCTTTGTCCTCTCACTTTCTTCTTTCTCTCTCTGTCCTCTCTCACTCTCTGTCCTCTCTCACACTCTGTCCTTTCTCTCTCTCTGTCCTTTCTCTCTCTTCCTCCCTCTGCTCTCTCTCTCACACACATACACACACATACACAGTCTCACACACACACACACAGACAAACACACCCACCAACCAAGCACTAAGC
>CM072516.1:7898634-7956134 GCA_036898135.1 Oncomelania hupensis
AGTGTGTGACTGCACTCCAAGCATGTTTCGCTTTAATTCAAAAGGCCGATTTTTTTTCCTTACTTCTGTAAAAGATTGTAGAATTTTATATTAAAAAATAACAATGACGGCAGCAACCGCAACAACAAAAGAAGGACACACACACACACATACATACATACATACACGCACACGCACACACACGAACACACTAACACAACGACACATGCACAACACACATACATACACATGCGCGCGCACTGCACCCAAAACGCACACACATATACACACATACACACATATACACATATATACGCACATATACATATATAAACATACACAAACATACACATACACACACATATATATCTATCTATATATCTATAGAGTGAGAGAGAGAGAGAGAGAGAGAGAGAGAGAGAGAGAGAGAGAGAGAGAGAGAGAGAGAGAGAGAGAGAGAGAGCACCACCGCCGTAGCTCAAGTGGTAGAGCGTTTGCCTGGCACACCGATGACCCAGGTTCGAATCCCGTGGTGGGCGATATAAAATGTGGCAATTTTTCACTGTCCATTCTAGCAGTAGGATTGCTCTGGTGGTTCAGTGTTGATTCAGGTCCCTACCCCTCTTTCCCTGGGATGGTTATCCCCGTCTGCCATATCGCCAATGGTGGGTGTAGACGTTAAACCTCAATGTTCTTTATAGATCGATAGATAGATAGATAAATAGATACACAAACACACGCACATACATACAAGCACCGCATGCAACACAATGCAACACACACGCACAAACACACACTCACTCACGGATCATGCATGAAGTTGCGGACACACATAGATCCACACGCATACATAAACATACAATGTTATTTTAGGATCATTAAAATGTATAGATCTATCTTTTAGCTCTGGTTGTGTGGCTTTGTGTGTATGTGTGGGTGTGTGTTTGTGTGTGTGTGTATATATAAAGTTCACTATTTACATAATAACTACATGCTAATAAATGCAAATTTCGTTCGTGCGTGACTTATGTAATAACCAGGTATTTGAAATGTTTTCCAATATAATTTATAGTCATCAGTCAGTAAGGAGACAGGACAGCGGGGTTTGTATAGCGCTTCGATCCTTTCATTCGGAAAGTTGCGCGACGTTCTGTCTGCTTAACCTGTGAATAAAGAAACTTAAATGGACGGTGTCTGACGTGCAGGGATCAGGATCGAATCCCTGCAGGATTCTCAGGACTCCTGTTAAAAGAAAAGAAAAAACTAATGTTATTGCATGGATGCGCGATAATAATAATAATAATCATAATAATAATGACGGGTTTTAGCTGCTGCGTGTGTGCGTGCGATCAATTGTGAGGGTGCATTGTGTGTGTGTGTGTGTGGGTGTGTGTGTGTGTGTGTGTAGGTGTGTGTGTTTGTGTGTGCGTGCATGTGTATGTGTGTGTGTCTGTATCTGTCTGTTTCTCTGTCTGTCTAAAATTACCTTAGTGTGAATAGACGACAAATAAAATACAGAACTGAACTGATTGGCGGATGCACGAACCCCGATCAACGAGATGATCAAATCAGCGCACATCAAGCACCACTGTGTACGTACAGAATGCCCAGCTGAATGACTAACCTCTTTGAAAGAAGGTACAGCTTGAGAAGTTCGTCGCAAAGATGTTAACCGCTAAGGCTTCAAACAAGATAAAACTAAAAGAGAGGATCGAATACAGATAATTATGCACGATTGGAATCCTATAGATGGTGTATCACAAAAGTGCAGACGAAAACTTTCCCTCACAAAGACGGTCCCGTAAACATGAAGGACTCAAACGCCAATGACCAAACGACGGCAAGTTTATGGATTTGTATTTTTCACCCTGTAGTTCATAAGTTGTCAAACCCTTAATTGATTGCCGTTGACGTAACAGTCTAGACAGTTACTATTTTGATTTGATTTGATTTTGAACAAAAATTAGTAATTAGCAATTTTTGGAAAACAAATATGTGAAGGATGCTTCATGTTTGATCTGAGCACCTACGTGCTGTAGGCTGTGTTGGTTTAATGCAATATATGACTCTCTCTCTCTCTCTCTCTCTCTCTCTCTCTCTCTCTCTCTCGCTCTCTCTCTCTCTCTCTCTCTCTCTCTCTCTCTCTCTCTCTCTCTCTCTGTGATAGACGAAACGTAGATGACAACATTAAATAAGAATGGATGATGGTGAAAGAGAGACACAGAATTGGGATTTATATGTTGCATATAAATCTCCTTTTGCCTTTGGTGCTGTAATTTGTATTTAAAATGTCGTCTCGACTAGTTCTTAGTTTACAATTCTGAAGTCTTCTATCTGGTGTGTTTGAGCTTTCTTGTATTTTGCAAGGAATTTCGTTACTTCTGTAAGCCGTATGGTGAAATAAGGATGTATTTTGGTAATTTTTATATTCATTTGTATAAATTTTCATTTTATAATCTTGAGTTCACATGCTATGCTACCGCTGATCCCCCATCCCCTCTCCAATATCTCCATTGAATTTAACATGTTTTGGTTTTTTATCAACAAAAACGCCGCTCTCTTTCTCTCTATCCCTCCCATCTTTCTCTATTTTCCTTTCTCTCTATCTCTCCCATCTTTCTCTATTTCTCTTTCTCTCTATCTCTCCCATTTTTCTCTATTTCCCTTTCTCTCTATCTCTCCCATTTTTCTCTATTTCCCTTTCTCTCTGTCTCTCCCATCTTTCTCTATTTCCCTTTCTCTCTATCTCTCCCATCTTTCTCTATTTCTCTTTCTCTCTATCTCTCCCATCTTTCTCTATTTCCCTTTCTCTCTATCTCTCCCATCTTTCTCTATTTCCCTTTCTCTCTGTCTCTCCCATCTTTCTCTATTTCCCTTTCTCTCTGTCTCTCCCATCTTTCTCTATTTCCCTTTCTCTCTGTCTCTCCCATCTTTCTCTATTTCCCTTTCTCTCTGTCTCTCCCATCTTTCTCTATTTCCCTTTCTCTCTATCTCTCCTGCCTCTCTCTGTCTCTGTATCTTTCTCTGTCTGTCTGTCTCTCTTTCTCCGTCTATCTCTCTCTCCGCTTTTATATGTCCATTCTCCCAATATTCGATCACTCGAATACTAATACTACTACTACTACTAATAATAACAATAATAATAAAAGTAATAACAATAACTAATATAACAATTATTATTAAATTATAATCTATAATTAATACTAATACTACTACTACTACTACTACTACTACTACTACTACTACTACTACTACTACTACTAATAATAATAATAATAATAACAATAATAATAATAATAATAATAATAATAATAATAATAATAATAATAATAATAATAATAATAATAATAATAATAATAATAAATCTCCGATATTTGCGTTGCTTTAAATTTTCCTCTTCTTCTTCTTCTTTTTTTTTCTTCTTCTTCATCTTCTTTTTCATCATCATCTTCTTCTTCTTCTTCTTCTTCTTCTTCTTCTTCTTCTTCTTCTTCTTCTTCTTCTTCTTCTTCTTCTTCGATGACTAGCGTGTGTCTATGTCCTATCAGCCTGACCGATATTAGGACGGATAAACAGATGGTTAGCACAGACAACAGTGGGGCAGATTGTCGCTGGATTATTCAAATGAAATCTTGGATCAGTCGTCCTGTCAATCAAACTCTTCCATCAATCAACAAACGTCAATCATATTTGTCACAAGAGACATGCAGCTTTCTGCAAAGTTGTGTTTCTTAGTTTAATTATATATATATTTTTTTTAATTTATATCGTTTGTTTTTTTCGTTTTTTGTTTTTATCTTTTGCCTTTATTATTTTGGTTTTTTTGTTCTTTGTGTTTGTTTATTTTGTTTTGTTTGTGTGTTTGTTTGTAGACGTTGCCTTTATGTTTCTTTTTCTGAGTGGTTATTTTATTTTATTTTATTTCTTCCTTTGCTTTATTTTGTTTAAAATTTTGTTCTTTTTTCCCCCATCTTAGCTGTGTTTTGTTTGTTCTTTCTTTCTTCTTTTCTTTTTAAAAATTAAATGTCCTTTTTCGTTTTTTCTTTCTTCCTGCTGCTGTTTATCTGTTTTGCCTTTATTTAAGGCTCGCTTGCTCTATTTCTATGTAGATCCATTAGTGTCTTCTTCCTGTGTCCTCGTCGTTTTCTTTGCTGTTGTTGCAGATTGTTTTTTCTTTTTTTTTTCCTGGAGCTACTATTCATCACTCTGGTTGATCGTCTTTGACATTCTGACATTTTGTGTTCCTTTCTTTCTTGGTTTCTCTTTCTTTCTTTCTTTCTTTCTTTCTTTCTTTCTTCCCCGGCCACCCCGCTTACCTCGCCCTACACTTATCTGAAAATACTTTGAAATTGCTCGGGAAGTAGTAAAGAGGGTGGTTCGTGGAAGAGGGATAAGAAAGAGCCAGATGTCGGTCAGTCGGACCGTTGGACACTGTATCTCAAGAACTACTAAACGGATTTCGACCAAACCTCATAGGAACATTACTTAAGTTAGTGACCTGCCTTCCGTCCCACCACCCTAAGTATTCGTTTTTGCATATTCTCAAAGGTCAAGGAGATTGCGCTTCACCATGTTCCAAACAAGTTTTGCCCTGTGTCTAAAACATTCAGTTAGCCGATTTGAATGTATTTGCTTGCAGATAGTTCAAATAGTGGACTATAATTCCGTGGGTTTTAAATTGTTTCGGTTTGATACATTCCAGTCACAGCACCGTCAAGAAAATTAACAAATTTGAAAATGCTAAGTTTTCGGCTGTGTGTGTGAGTGTCTGAAAATACATTTGAATGGCTTGCCCTCTTTTTTTTTTCTGTCTTACTTCCTGTCTTCTATTATGTTTTTCTTCTTTTTTATAATGTTCTTCTGTATACGTGCTCAATACCCGCATTTTCATTATATTATTGCAATTTATATTGTGTGGGTAAGGGATATTGATGTATTGAAAATTGTGTTCTTGTGTGCAATAACAATGTCTGTATCATATTTGCATTTTTATGCCGTGTGCTGTAATTCGTTTAAATTGTGTTTAGCGCCACAGTGTAATTTCTCAGTGAGATGCTACAGTCTTCGTAGTCGTAGGTTTTATTCTCCTGTAACAGACGACTTTAGTATTCAAAGTATATTTCCTTGCCATGACAATTTGCAAAACATTTACTCTATTATTCTACTATATACCTGCTGCTACTTTTCTTCTTTCTCAAAATCATAATTTTATTATCCTTATTATTTGTGTACCATTAATACCAGCATATTAATACTTGCCGAGTAAAAGGCTATTTTAAAATATTTTGCAATCTTTTCATGGTTATGTCCCTTGAATTTTTGCGCTTTTTTATCAGAAGCTCGGAATTCATAGCTCAGTTAGAAAGCATCAGTAATACAAAATATCAAAACCTCGTATGTCCCAACAGGTCAAACGATTTGTATCAAAATCTCGTATCTCACGAGGTTTTTATCTTTTGGAATAAATTTCTAAAACCTTGTAACACAACTTACGAGGTTTTATTCAAATAAATGACGCGCTAAGAAGTTGAGTTGACGTCACTGACGCGGTTTTTGTTATTGTCACCGTGGAAATCTCAGCTGTTTCTGGTCATTTTTTCTACATTTTGTTGAGTACTGATGATACATGTTGTCCTTTTATTCAATCGTGATTTCTTCTAGATTGATATCGTCCAGATCTTCTCCATATTACTCTTCAAGAATAAACGAACGGGCACGTTCTGTGACTAAATCTGACACTGAATGAGTGCAGTCAAAGGCATTCTGTGGCATAATTCTAAATAATTTACAAGAGAATACAGAATAATATTGTGTGTTTTTAGTTTTTAGTTTAATGCCTGTCACCCCTGCCAGGGTATGGGCCGCCAACAACAGCTCTCCAGAGTCCTCTGTCCTATGCCATTCTTTCAAACTGACTTCAGGTGTTGCCCATCTTGGTGGTGTCAGCCTCGAGGTCGCGTCGCCAGGTGTTCCTTGGACGTTCTCTCTTTTGCTTTCCCTGGGGGTTCCACTTCAGCGCTTGCCGAATGACGTTCGTCGCTGGTTTGCGTAGGGTATGCCCTATCCAGCCCCATCTCTTTTTCCTGATTTTATCTTCAGCAGGGAGTTGGCGGGTCCTTTCCAAAGGTTGGCGTTGCTGATGGTGTCGGGCCAGCTGATCTGGAGAATCCTTCTGAGGCAACTGTTGATGAAAGACTGGACTTTTTTGATGGTGGTCTTGGTTGTCCTCCATGTCTCTGCTCCATACAGTAAGACTGACTTCACATTGGAGTTGAATACCCGTATCTTGGTGGTCAAAGACAGCTCTCTGGAGGTTCTTGAGCTGAATGAAGACAGCTCTTGCTTTGCCGATCCTAGCCTTCACATCCGCATCTGTGCCGCCCTGCTGATCAATGATACTACCCAGGTAGGTGAAGGACTGCACTTCTTCCAAGAGACTTCCATTCACGATGACTGGTTCGGTACTGATGGAGTTGATCTTCAGGATCTTGCTCTTGTCCTTGTGGATGTTGAGGCCGACCTCCGACGATGTGGCCGCCACTGCATTTGTCTTCTCTAGCATCTGCTGTTGTCTATGGGAAAGAAGAGCAAGGTCGTCAGCGAAGTCCAGGTCCTCGAGCTGGTTCCACAGTCCATTGGATTCCGTTCCTACTTTCCCTGGTGGACATCTTCATAACCCAATCTATGGCGATGAGGAAGAGGAAAGGTGACAACAAGCACCCTTGTCGGACTCCGGTTTTCACCTGGAAGTTGTCTGTGAGCTGTCCGCCATGGATCTGCAGGACATGCCGTCATAGGAGTTCCTGGTCAGATTGACCATCTTGGTCGGGATGCTGTAGTGTCGAAGGAGCTTCCAGAGGGTATCTCGATCCACGCTGTCAAACGCCTTCTCATAATCGACGAAGTTGATATACAATGGCGAGTTCCATTCCAGGATGATGCGGAGCGTTGCTATCTAGTCCGTGCAGGATCTATTCTGTCGGAAGCCTGCCTGCTCGTCTCGTAACTGTGGGTCGACAGTATCCTTCATCCTTTCCAAAAAGACCCGTTTGAAGACCTTCCCAGGCACAGATAGAAGGGTGATGCCCCTGTAGTTGTTACAGTTGCTGAGGTCACCTTTCTTGGGAAGCTTGATCAGGTAACCTTCCTTCTTCCTCCCAGACCCTCTCAATGAGTGGGTACAGCATCTCCACTGATGCTTCCAAGTCCGCTTTTAGAGCCTCTGCTGGGATGTCGTCTGGTCCAGCGGCATTTCCGTTCTTCATCAGGGTGATGGCCTTCTTGATCTCTTCCTTGGTCGGTTTCTCACAGTTGATTAGAAGATCCACATTGGCTGGTTCAATGACTGGGGAATTCGTTGGTGCTGGTCTATTCAGAAGTTCATCAAAGTGTTCAGCCCATCTGTTCAACTGCTGGTCTATACTGTTCATGGTGTTTCCCTGCTTGTCCCTAACATGTCTTTCTGGTTTGCTGAACTTTCCAGAGAGTCGCTTAGTGGTGTCGTACAACTGTTTCATATTGCCGCTGTACGCTGCCTGTTCCGCTTTAGCCGCCAGTCCATCCACGTAGGCCTTCTTATCTTTTTTTGAGGCTTCTTTTCACTTCTCTATGGGCTCCTGTGTAGTCTTCTTGGGCCTTGGCCTTAGCTGCTCTGGTTCTGCTGTTGTTGACGGCTGCCTTCCTCCTCTTTCTTTCTTCTTTCTTGACCAAGGTCTCTGCTGTGATCCACTCTTTCTGTTGATGTTTCTTTGGCCCCACAACTTCTTGGCATGACGATCTTAGTGTCTCTTTCACTTTCTGCCACCTGTTGAGTACACTGCCTTCTTCTTCTTCAAATTATTCCTGAAGCACTTCGAACCTGTTCCTTAGCGCCAGACTAAACTGTTCTTTTGTCTTTGGGTCTTTCAGAAGGCTAATCTTGTACTTCATTCTTCTGCCTGACGAATGTCCTCTTCAACTTCAGCTTCAGTTTCGCCACCACCAAGTGATGGTCGGACGCCACGTCTGCTCCTCTTCTCATTCTAACGTCTTGCAGGGATCTTCGGAATTTCTTGCTAATGCAGATGTGGTCGATCTGGTTCTCTGTCGCATTGTCTGGAGATACCCATGTACTCTTGTGGATCCGCTTGTGAGGAAAGATTCTGCCTCCGATGACTAGGTTGTTGAGTGCACACAGATCCGCAAATTTATCTCCATTCTCATTCATTACTCCTAAGGCGTGGGTGCCCATAACTGGTTCGTGTCAGACCCAATCTTGGCATTGACATCTCCCATGAGGATGGTGATGTCCTTGTCTGGGTAGGTCTCAAGGATCTTCTGTAGTTTGCTGTAGAAATGGTGTTTAACATCCTCTTCACTGTCGTTCGGTGGAGCATAGCACTGGACAAGGTTCATCTTGATCTTCCTCATCTTGGTACGGAAGGATGATATGATGATCCTGGGGTCATGGGCCTCCCATTCTATAAATGCCCTCTGTGCCTGATTGGACAACATAAAGCCTACTCCCTGCGTGTAGGGTGCATCGTTTTCTTCGTGCCCGGAGTACAGCAATAGTTCTCCTGTCATCAGTCGCCTTTGTCCAGCTTGGGTCCATCGTGTCTCGCTGATGCCTAACACGGTCAGGTCATTATTCCTCATCTCAGCTGCTACCTGTGCCGTCTTTCCTGATTCGTACATGGTCCGAACATTACATGTGCCGATGGAGGTTCATTTAGGCTTATGATATGGTAATAAATGTTCATTTAGACTTATGGTAGTAAACGTTCATTTATCATGGTAATAAAAGTCCATTGAAACTGTTACGGTAATAACAGTTAATTAAGACTATTACGTTAATGAAAGTTACTTTAGACTATTATGTCGTGGTAATAAAAGTTCATTTAGACTGTTATGTTATGGTAATAAAAACTTCACATAAGTGTCATGTGTTACTTAGCTTACATCTTATAAATCATTTCACAGGAAATTTCCGAGAAAGGACTTCGTGCTACTTTAAGTACAGGGCTTGTACTGGTCAGAAGGACATTATTATGTCAGTGATGAATGCAACAACGCGTTCATTGATTGCTGGGTGTTACAGTGTTAATCTATCAAGGGCCTATAAGCCTATTTCAATTTTGTAAAGACAAGGGTTGTGTCTGCATTATTGAATAAAACAACATTGACAATGTTTTCAACTGCATTTTTCGGTCTTTTATTTTGTAGTCTTGTTGTTTCCTTGTTGTTTGCTATTGTGACTAATCCTTATAACTTGCAACTTCAAGCTCAAGCAAAACAGTCAAAACCTCATAATTTGCAACTTCCAGCTCATACAAAATAGTAAAAACCTCGGATGTGAACATTTTTGTCTATTTCTCAAACAAGCATGCGCTCTAAATCTTGTCACTATTACTGCCAAATTTCATGTTCAATACTGAATGCAAATTATACTAACACCATTTGTTTTGGTGACACCTGATTTTTTAAAACATTTCTTTTCATTTTTCTCAAAACTGTATTTTGGGACATTCGAGGTTTTGAATTATTGCAAGAAACTTCACCCTGCGGCAAGCAGTAGCCTACATGTTGCAGGCCAATTGGAAATTCTAAACAGCTACAAATATAGCATATTTTAAAGGACATTTCACCTAGTGCAAAAAGGTCCTAATTGTGTTTGCCTGAAGCTGTAGAAACACTTTTTGCAATTCGAATACATGTACGTTTTTTTTTAAAAACTGGCCCAGCTCTTAGTTATGGCAATGATCAAAACAAATTAAAGGTCCAGTCGCAAACTAACAGTCTTTATATTTTGCACCGCACATTTTTGAAATTCTAAAACTTCACAGCTAAACGTTTACGAGGTTTCGGGTTTATGTCAATATTCAAAGATAAAAGTCTCCCTTCAAAATAGAGCGCTGATGTTTACGTCTACGTCTACAGACCACCTAAGCTGCTAGCTCGTCTTTTGTTAACCTCTTTCGTACAACGTAGATAATATCACCTCGGGGTTCCCCGTTTGGCCCTAAATATAGACAACGTTCTCCGAAATTGGTGTCACAGGCAATTGCTGTTTATCTGCGACGGTTGAGAGGCCTCGCAGATGTGTGAGTGATTTTTGTTGTTGGTTTTTTTATATTCTGCATGCATGTCTCGACTATTTTGTAAGCGTCAAGATCTGTATCGTTCATATTCTTAGTGCATTTCGCTCTCTGAAACTGTAGAGTTTGACCTTGCGCAGAGAGCTGGGAGAAGTTTGAAGACTGCTGTGTCTGGACATGATTCTAGACATACAGGTAGAATGGTGTGATGATTTACTTAGTGTTAGGTTACATGATTGTGTTTTCGCTTAATATGGTTTGTCCCCGCTGTGTCTCTCTGCCTCTGTCTCTCTGTCTCTGTGTGTGCCTCTGTGTCTGTCTGTTTCTCTTCTCTCTGTGCATGTGTGTCTGTTTCTCTCATCTGTTTGTCTGTCTGTCTGTCTCTCTCTTTGTTATTGTTGTTCTCTCTCCCATCCCTCCTCCTCAGCAAAGCTGTAGTTTTGAAGCTATGGAAACTTGCTGCCAATGCAAAACCGTATTTTCCGAAGTGCTATTTACGATAAAGTACAACGCAGTGTCTTCTTCCTATTACCGGATGCTATTGTATGGCATTGGCACTGAGTGTCAGACGAACCATCGTTGGCTAATGGACGACTGGGACACTCTCTGACAGCTATTATTGCATTATAATAGGATCCTCCCTCCTCCCCCCCCTCCCTCCATTCCTCCGTCTTTACTCTACCCTCTTGAAGTTTGGGATTCCATAAACTCTGTAGAGAAAACGGGATGTACCTTACCCCTCTCTCTCACTTTCACCACCGGAAGCGTATGCGACGAGGTCCGGTAAATTTTAGGCTTAAGTTACCATTGCAACGCAACAACTGCGTTAGTCCAGAGTTTCGAGAAAAGAGAGAATAATGTTCATTGTGGAATTTAAATGAATTCGGCGATAAATTTTATTGTTTATTCTCCGTAAGTATTCTTGATGAGCGGTGTTTCCAGAGTATTATCATCATCGCCTGAGCGTATATAAATTTAATATTTTCACGAAAACCTGTTCAGTACGCAAAACGAACACAAATTATGTCCGTTTATTGATTTGTATTATTGTGTCATTACTCAAGTATTTCATTTACCCAACGACATCTTATCGCCATTAAAATTGTATGTAAGATTGTCTTTAATATCTACATGTATGTGGTTATGTTAATTGTTTCGCTGTTGTATACAATGGTGAGAACGCAATTTACGTTTCTTGCGCATTAAACAAAATTAATTGACGTATTGTTGTGGTTGTTCATTTTGGGCAAGAGCCTTGAATGAAACTGAATACGGAGTTGAATTGAAGGCTGCACAAATCATTTGCAACTTCCTACCGACTTGCCTCGGTTAGTGAACACTTTGCGAAATTCGCTAACAAATTCTGTGGTCGTTCAGTTCGTCCCCAAAACTTATGCCATGGGACCTTTACACCTGGAACATCATGCGCAGGCTATAAAGCAAGCCGAAATCTTATCATTAACACGGTTGAACATGTCACAGGACATGGGAATATAGTACAGGAACCCATTTATACTACGCCATTTAACATTGACAGTTAATGTTGCCCCAATTTAATATTAGATTGTCCCAAAAAGAAGACATCTCGTGAATGTATAGTTATATTGTAAATCAATAAATTCCGTAGTTTGGTGTGCCTACCAACAGCAACCTCTGGCTCCATTTCTGTCATATCATCTAGTAGATCGTGAAACGTATTAGCGTACATTTAAACCGGGGGTAATCACTCCGTGTCAGAACAGAAATATAAAATTCAAACTTCAGCGGTTATACTGAACTTTGGAACTTTGTCCTTTTATTAGCAAAACCACATATAATTCCAAGCATGAAACAAGGCTCATAGCCCAGGGGGCATTTTAGCTTAAAATAGGGGAAAAGGGGGGATGGAGAATTACAGACATTAAAAAAACAATGAAAGGCACAAAAAAGGCTGCTCCATAGGCATCACAAAACAAAACTCTGAAATGTCAAACACCCGTTTTAAGGTTTACATTGGTTCAACATGGAAAGAAAAATGTACAGCATCGCATGGTTCACAAACGAAGACAAAAGGGAATGCACAATATATAAATAGTGACACAACTCAAACTCCAATAAAGTGGCTTAAATTTAGAAACCTGCTCTTTGATTCAATACTCGTCCAACCAAGAAAATAGAAGTTTGAAATAAAATTAAAAGAGAACTGTGCGTCACTATTGGAAAAGTGAAAAAATAATCCCTATAAAACCTGCCTTTAGATTTAGAGTTCAATAACTGATTTAACTTATAGGCATTCGGGTGATTCCTGAAGTATTGAGGTACTAAAGAAAGTCTGTTAACAACCAACACAGAATTTGTACATCTAAACAAATAATGAGATTCATCACCTAGTTCATCCAGATCACACAGAGTACACAGTCTATCTTCTCTCTGAATATTCAAATATCTAAGTGATTGAATTGGGAGTTTGTGACAGCTGAGCCTAAATTTCAAGAAGTTTCTTCTCGATAGAGGTGACAAATAAACTAAATAATCTTCGAAACAGAACGTACTCTTAAAAATTCTATACGTAATACACGCATTATGATCGAATACATCCTGATGCCAGGTTTGCAAGAACTGGTCTCTCAAGCGTTGTTTGACCATGGACCATTTACAGCCGTATAACCAAATGAAAGACAGACCAAAATCATTTAGCAGAGAACGAACAGTACATAACCAGGAGAGTTTATACTCAGAATTAAAAAAATAAATAAAAGCATAGTCGAAACACAAGTACTGACATTCTAGCAGAATCATTGCAATAATCGATATTATAGGTTTGACCAACGAAAGTCCGCATAACCATTGGTTTATATAACAACAATGCGAATTTTAGGCTAAACTCATTTTGGCCAAAAGTAAACAATGGGTTCGAATGGGGGTCCTTTAACTCTCCCGAGGTGCTGGTTAACCGTGTGACAGTGCCAGGCGTGTCCATGCACACTTGCCAATTATTATTATCAGTGCTGGTCTGCTTCTATAGCCCACAACACGTTGTGTGGTTTAAAAATAAAAGGTTTTGATCGCACGTGATGCGGAGCACAGGAAATATGCGCAGTATGTGAAGTCAACTGTTATCACGTGACAGTCTTCCTTAACCAGTTTAGCTGTGGCATTCAGACTGCAGCGGGCTCTCGTTTAATTTAATTGTTTTAAATGTAATGTAAAAATTAATTTAATTTAATTTTATTTTATTTTAATTTTGCTGTGCTTTGAAAGTATGAAATGTCGTTTGTGTATGTGTGTGTGTGTGTGTGCGTGTATCTGTGTGTGTGTTTCTCTGTGTGTATATATGTGTGTTGAGAGAGGGAGGTGGGGGGGAGGAAAGGTCACATGCCCGTGCGTGTGTGTGGGTTGCTGCTTACCTGTTTTGGGGCGTGCGTGTTTTGTGTGTGCTTTTTATTTAATTTTGTAATTTATGAATTCATTGTTTTGACGTGACGGGCTATATCAAGTTAAGCGTTCCAAATTAGGGCATCAAATGGGTCACGCGAGGTTTTTTGCGAGCGTAGGTTTCACGTGCGAGTCAAGTAGTATTTTCCAACGTATCTATTATCTTTGCTCTGTGACAGCGTACATGCAGGCGGGTGTTTGTGAATTATGTGTGTTTGTTTGTGCGTGTGTGTGTGTACTTGTATAACCGCACAACTGGGCTTTTTTAAAATTAAAAGTGTTGATAAATTGGGTAGTTGAAAACAAAAATTGGGAAGCAAAAATCTTCCCCATTTTTAAAGCATATTTTCCACTCGAAAACAGCATAGCACAACCGTAAATATCGAGAAATCGCATCTTCCCAATTGGTGGAAAAATTGGGTACACAAGTGTGTAAATTAAACACACCTGTATAGTAAACTGCGCTACGAACAAAATCAAGTGTACATAAATCTACTTAATTTTATGAAATACAAATATCACTGAGAAAAAGACAATTCCCCAATAGTATTCTGTTTTGGTAACATTCTCGATTGATCCGCTTATACACGTGTGTGTGTGTGTGTGTGTGCGCGCGTGTGTGTGTGTGTGTACGAGCGCGCACTCTAACTACTGGTTTTGTGCAATGGGACCCGCAGCTGCCCCTCAAGTGGCTCACTTATTCGTAAGAGGTTACATTGACATTATTAGCAGTGTCAAGACATCCGCTTTTTATCATGGTCATGTTACACTGCAGTAACACTGTTGTCGTTGTTGTTGTTGTTGTTGTTTTGTTTTACTTCTTCGTAGATGTGGTGTCGAACACAATATTTAAATAGTGTCTATTCTTGAACATGACAGGCGCATACATGAGGCGGTATCTCCCTTTCCTCTTTCTCTTACCCCCCTCCCCCCCTCCACTCACCCTCTCTTGTATCCATCTCCTTCACCCATTCCCAATCTCACCTATCTCTCATTTACCTCCCTCCTCTTGTCCACTTTTCTTTTAACACCTTTGTTCACTTTTGCGAAACTAAATACAAATGTTCCGGTAAGAACTAAATCAGTTATAGGGTCACCAGATAGCATATATTGCATTTCGCCAAAGCGGATGTTTTGATTGCTGTTGCAGTGAAATCCAAGAAAGCTTAATTGTATACATAGTCATGCTTAAAGTATCATAAGACGGAGAGAGAGAGAGAGAGAGAGAGAGAGAGAGAGAGAGAGAGAGAGAGAGAGAGAGAGAGAGAGAGAGAGAGAATTACATTGCTGACAGAATAAGGCAGTTCAAAACATCATGCCGGACATAAACGTTTTCGAATCAAGGAAAAACCTTTAGAAGGTGAATATAAGAGTAATCGCCAAGTTTAGTATGAGGGGGAAAATAAAATGCCTCAAATCCGGGTTCAAATTATCAAGCGTTATCATTACAGAAATTGCATGCCTTTTGTACAGCCCCTGCATGTAATAGATATAATACATACACACCCATTCTTCCTTTCATTCAGCTCGGGATCGGATTACATACAAGTGGATTTGAAATGTATGATGTCATTAACGGTCAGTAAGTGATCTCACACTTGAAAACAAATCTGATTGTGTGTATTCCCAGACTTTTCTGTAAATACTTTTAAAATAGTCGGGGAATCAGAACGAGACAAATGTCGGTCTGACCGTCGGAAATTGGTCGGTTCGTTGGACATCATATCTCATGATCCACTGAACCAAATTTGGCCAAACTTCACAAAAACATTACTTAGGTTAGTGGCCTTCCTATCGTGCCATCATATTGGCCATTTAATAATAATAATAATAATAATAATAATAATAATAATAATAATAATAATAATAATAATACATTACATGGTTATAGCTTTTGGTCCAGCGGACTCTTCCGAGATAATAATAATAATAATAATAATAATAATAATAATAATAATAATAAGAAGAAGAAGAAGAAGAAGAAGAAGAAGAAGAATAATGGGTATCAATTAACTGTTGTTGACGTTACGTTCTAAACTGCATTCCTGTGAAAAGATGGTAATTTATAAAACTAAATAATACATCGGTGTTTCGCTGTTGTAGTTCTTTATTCAGTACTGTAATACTAGTCTAATAGCATTCAATTCTTTTAATTAAATACATTTCCTAATTTTCTTTGCTGTACTTTTTTTCTCGTTATTATTGGACATCACGCAGTTAGCCTGCTTTTTTGGGAAAAACGTGCTGCAGGAAATATTATTCAAAATGTGAACTGATCTAGCAAAGGATTTCTGACACTATCAAGAAGACATGACCAAGAAGAGGAAGAAGAACAAAAAGAAGAAGACTCCTAAAATTTGTTGAGAAGTGCTATCGGTTACAGCTTAACGATCAGATGTGAATCATCTTTTTAACCCCATAACCAAACGCCCTAGTATCAGTGGTTCGTGCATTGTAGCGAAAACACGTTTCTCACAAGATCGGTTTCACGGTATTACACGTTGTTTACCCCCGTTGGGGTGCCGGGGGTTTCAGTATAAATAGTATCCCCACTTTCTGGAAATTTAGTGCTTTAAATTCCCACTGACGTTGTCTTTCTCATTTGCTCTTTCTCATTCCTGCTCTGTTCTATCAATCTGCTATACTATCGTCTTCTTCGCTAGCCCAGTCTCCTACCTTTTTTCTTGAAAACTTCCGGGATAAGACTCCTTATTTGTGAATGAGGTCTGTTGGATCAGCTTGGGAATATTAGACGCTTTCTGCCAGGTGGTCACTAGGGCTTCCTATGATGTTATTATTTAGAATGTAGGCATTTTATATGTGTGTGTTTTGTTGATAATTTATAATGATGTTTGTATTCTATTTTGTTTTTGTAAACGGGGGTTCGATAAGTTGGGGTGAAGCCTCAGCCGTCCCCTGCGTGGGATGTCTTTATTGTAAAGTGACTGGCTGGTGGAGAGCTTTCGGTTTTACACCTAGGGTTGTTTCAGCAGATCTTTTATGCGGATCGGGGGTTGTCCGGTCCTGATTTGGCTCGGAAGAGTCCGCTGGACCTAAAGCAATAATAATGTAATGTAATGTAACACGTTGTTTAAGTATCTCTGTCGTAAGCCCAGCTTTATCATGGAGCGCGCGATTACCCATTAGACTTCCGCAACAAATGAAAGAAATTACTCAGTAAGAGAATCGACAGAATGCTCTATTAATTCCCAGTTGGAAATCACATTAGGATACAGTATAATTTATGTTACACTAAATAGCCTTTTAGTGTAGTTTACCAGGACAACTTCCGCACATACTTTTAACTCTCTTTGGTGTAAAGGCTTTTAGAAGAAGAAAATCAAATCGAATTTTTGTTTAGAAATTTTAGACAGCTGCATCCCATGCCAGGTCTTCAAGCAGATTTGTTATAGGGACATAACGTTGTCGTTATAATTTAAAAATAAACATGGCGATCGAACACGAAAGAAAGTCAAAATGCATCATATAAATGAATATGTTCCTGCGATTTGTTTGAAGGCCATTTTAAAGAGAAACATGAAAAACGTCAAGAAGAAACAATAATAACAATTTGTATGTTTTAAAAAAATACACAAGAAGAAACAATAATAACAATTTGTATGTTTTTAAAAAAAATACAATCACTGAGCAATCTCTTATCAACCTATCAGGCAAAAATCTAGAGAAACCATATATAGATCTAAGCAGTAAACACTACTGCTTGGCTTACACATGCAACATATAACAGTTTTTCCTGAACATAACATAATAGATTAAATGGACCAAGCATGAAAGAATATTATTTGTGGTAGTGGATGATTCAATAAATGTATTTTGGATACCTAGATTATAGCCGCACGGAACAGTGACAAGGTTGTGACGGTGGGTCTATTGTTGCTGGGGTCTGCACAATGGAATGCTATTACCCATTCGTCTTTGTCTGCGGAGATCGGCTAGTGTAATCACCCTATGACTAATCTTAATACATTTTTAAGTTTAGCTCGGTCTGTGTGCGGATAGGGTTGCAGAGATAGGGAGAAAATGGTAATAGCTTTACTAACACACTAGCTCTCACACGGCTATGAAACATAGGTAGTCCAGCCACTTGTTAACAGTAAATATCACACATTTATTTCCTCTACTCTATATAAAATCTTCTAATCTCTACACTAACTTAAATGTCCAAATTTCACTTCGAGTAGTTCGCTCCTTGATACAGGCACTGTTCCCGATATTTGTTACTGTCTCATCATTGGTCTATGAGTTCTTTCTGTCCCATTATTCGGTTTTCTGGACGAGTAGACTATCGCAGATCCCTTTTAGAGTAGTGTTCGTGCACTTCTTCTGTGAACTTAACTGTATAGTCGAGGTGCGGTGTTGTTGTCTCTTCTTCTTGGTAGTTGACTACGGAGCTAGTGGAACCCAATGCTCTCGCTGCTCAAGGTTGCTTGCCACGTGTCAGGGTTGCTTCTCTGTGGGATTTCTTCCCTGCCGTGGACCACAATGCCTGCTCGTCTGCAAAATATTAGACGAATTTCTGCAACTCAGTTGAGATCGCTCCACTTATACAAATAAGGGATGAACAATCAATCTTCTAAGTCCGGGGTCCACTGGAATCCCCAACATAATTCATATATATATATATCATGGCTAAACTAAACACATGGAGAAGTAATTAACAATATACACATTCTCCAATACAGCCACTGGTCTGCATTCATACACATAGGAGAAACAGTGGAGGCTACCTCGTGGTGTCGAAACGGGTCGCGTGTCCGCCACGTGGTCAAGCAAAGTTTTACTAACAATCACAATTCTAAAACATGGCAAAACTTCACAAACATAATACAGCAATAATATCAATAAATCGCGATGAAACAAACGGTTGCTTAATTACCTTCTTGACAATGTTAGGCTGTGGCTATACTGCGATGAATGACTTTTATCCGTCACCTGCTGTAGTCTTTCTGAGAGAGATTTTACAACGAGTGTCCGTCTACTGTGGTGTTCAAACAATGACTAACTCTTCTCCCGCTGGCGCCTGCTATCGTGCGAGGCTACGAGAATAGTAACGCCACCTAGTGGGGGTAGCGGTTGATTGGTCAGCTGGATGAGGTCACGGCTTATCTTGGTGAAACTGTAGCCTACACATGCGGAGCACAACCTAACTTCGGTCGTCTGCTAGGTCAAAGCAGGCTGAACGTTGGAGGCTTGAAGCCGTAGTGCAGGGTCTAAATAGCCTCTTGTGACAAAGGTAACAAGTTAAAATTAGAGAACACGAAAGAGAGAAAGAAAGAGAGAGCGAGAGAGAGAGAGCGAGTGAGCGAGAGAGAGAGAGAGAGAGAGAGAGAGAGACATAAGACATAAGACATAAGATTCTTTATTCGCTTCAAATGTAACACACAGCAGAGATTTGCTTTGCGCGTCTGGGAATGGCATAAATCATTAAAAGTAAAAGTAACAATTAAAAACACAATTGGTCCTGACATCTATGAATATCTCGGGACCTAAAAACAATTTCTTCATTCACTCACATCCACAAAGCATCAGCGAACCGCACACAAATTTTGTCAGGAAACAAAACAAAAAAGCAGACTACCAAAATAAGGAAAGAAAACAACAAAAAAGCATGCGCTCACACATACACACACACGCACATGCACACGCACACACACACACACACACAGAGGGTGCATCCAGCTGCACAACCCCTCACGCATGCCACGTTCATAACTAAATAATATAGGCCTATTGTATGGTGTAGTTATGACATATAATTATAAAGGAGATACAGATCCAAGAAATAGAGTTAGTGATTTTAGCAGTCTAAGGGGAATCGGAATCACGCTGTGTCGCTGCCAGGTGTGACAAAATAAAGCTGTGAAAAGTGAAGTTACACACTGGATTACTTGGAATACTATTACTGGATGTACAAGTACCAGGAGGGATGAGAATGCTGAAATTCCACAAAGGAGGATATGTCATTGTTTGTTTTCCTACTAAGGAAGTTATTCTACATTGATGGCTCTTACCGTAAAAGCAGGTCAGGAAGAAAGGTAATGTTAGGGTGGGAAGATTGTTTTGTAGACAAAGAGGCCTGAAAGGCTCGCCGATGGGATAAGGTTGGGGGTAGGAGAATGATTCAATTAAAATAACTCAGGTTTACACAGTATACATTTCTCTACAAATGCCCCCATTCGCGCGCGCACGCACACATACACATGCACTCTCTATCTCCCTCTCTCGCTCTCTATCTCCCTCTCTCGCTGTCTACCTCTTTCCTAAAAGAAATTCTTTTAAAACAAAATGCATAGAACATTATCAATAAATAAGAATTGTCATTTTAAAATTAATAATAAGAATAATGCATCGAACATTATCAGTAGATATGTATGCATTAGATTATATTAAATATATAATATATTAGAGAGAGAGAGAGAGAGGTTGGGGATTATGTATTGCGACAGTAACGAGGGATGGACCATAGAATCCATTACGTCCATCTTCGGACCTTAGTGAAAACTGATCACCTAGGCAAAGATGAAGTGAAGTGAAGTGAGCATGAAAAGAAAGAGAACCAAACAGAGGACAGCAACGATGATGAATTGATGATTACTTAGTTATGATTAGGTTACATACACTCATTATGATTTGGTCACATTCACACATTATGATTAGGTCACATTCGCCAGATAATACAACAAAGCGGATGTGCAGACTAAGAAGGTTTTTAGGTAGCCTACACAAATGAGAATATTAATTTCTCGGTTCTCCTCACCGCCGTCGGCGCCATCGACCATGGGTTAATTATGATGATGTAGATTACTTTCTTGGAAAACCCATGATTTATGGCAGGACAAGCCCTTCTTGAGATTGTGATTTCCGCAGTTGTGTTTGACTAGTCACTGTCGCCAGCATGTTTGTACACTGCGTAGCCGAAACTGGCCCATGTTAACGTTTGCCTCTCCACTACGGCGAGCCTCAGCCGCGCTGCGTGGCATGCATCTACATACAGAAATACACATGTAGCCTACGGTTCAGTGGGGCCGGGTAGCTCAGTTGGTAAGAAAGGTCGCTGGTTCGAATCCCGGATTGGTCAACGTGTGATCATATTATTTTCCCCTTTACCAACAACTGGCCCGCTGGTGTCAGTATAAATCGGTCCAGTAGTCACCTATATGCGAAAGTGTCGTGTGACTATAATCTACAAACAACAACAACAACAGCCTACGGTTACAAAAACCCCGCAAACACAGTCTCGCGTACACACCGGTATAGGTGTGTGTGTGTGTGGGTGTGCGTGTGTGTGTGTGGGTGGGTGTGTGTGTGTGGGTGTGTGTGTGTAGGCGCGCGCGCATGGGTGTGTGTGTCTCTCTCTTTCTCTCCCCACACACACAACACACACACACACGCACACACCCCGATGTATCTACACAAAGAAACACACCAGTAACTCAGTGGTAGCCCAGTTGATAGTTGACACCGAGGGTTTTCTTAAGATACTCCGGTTTCCTCCCTCACATCAAAAATGGTATTGGGTGCAGACAATCTGAAATTTTTAAATTAAAAATTCAATTTCCTTTCCGTCTTCTAGTAGTGATCTTTATAATTATCTTTACAATACACCGCATGTTTGAGTGATAGATGTATGTTTGGTTTATTTATGGGACTGCGTGAAACATGTGAGCGTGTATGTTGGTACAGATCGCCGCGCTTTGAGCCTGATTGGTTACTTTGGGAAAAGCGCTTATCCAGTATTATTATTATTATTATTATTATTATTATTATTATTATTATTATTGGAAGTAGTAGTAGTATACGTCTCGGGCGACGTGGGTTCGAATCCTGACTTCAGGAAACTATTTTGTGATTGCTGGATAGTAGTGGCCGGCGCTTTAAGAAGCTCTCTGAGCTTGTAAGTGCGCTATATAAGAGTAATCTCTTCTTCTTCTTCTTTCTTATACACTACTAAGAAGGCAGAAGAAGAGAAAGACAAAATAAGAGGTGGGAGGAGAACATTCGAGAATGGACTGGCTTGACACTGAGCGAAGTCATGAGGATTGCTAAGCACAGAGAAAGATGGAGTACGCTTGTTAAGACATAAGACATTTTAATTCGCTTCAACTTTTACATCGAAGAAATCTTGGTGCGCATGGGGTACTCAGTTGTGTAGGCCTATATGTAATTCGCCTATATTTATACAGAAGAAAAGCACACAATTAAAAGCAAGCAATCCTGCATGACAAACGCAATCATACAACTGTATACATAAGTCTCCTCTCTGAAAATCCTTATCGGGAAGAGAGGGGACTATAAACTGAAACACATACACACACACACACATACACGCAATCATACATACACATAATTCTACCTGCATACAACAACCTTCCGACACTACGATCATCTGTGGTGCCCCAACGACCTCCGAGTTACGGGATAGGATAGGATAGAATATGATAGATTATGATATACTACTACACCTCCCTCCCCTTCCTACTCTCACTCCACTCGTACTGCATCCCTCCCTTCGCACACTCCTCCCCCCTTCTCATCGACCCATTCTCTTTTCTGGCCTCGCCTCGCCCGCCCATCACCCGACTTTCCACGCCCCCCTTCCTCCCCTACTCTCCTACACATATTACCCTTTGATACAAGTACTGTTGTACTGTATAGAAAGTACGAATGCTCTGCTTTGTTTTTGTTTTGGTAGATAGATCTAATCGTCCCGCAGCCCATACAACATAAACTCGTGTACTATTCCTAACGAGTGACGCGCAAAGTAATCACCTTATGATGAATGATTTATGGCGTGGCTGTTCTAGGTATCAATCATAATAGCATCATCTGTGGCTATTTCTAAACCGACTTTCCGAAGGTGAGTTCCTACAAAAAGAATACAAAGTTTGTTTTTGTTGTTGTTTTTTTTTCATCGTAGCGAAAGACATCATTATCCCTTTAAAGTAACTTGTTCATTTTTATGCACGAGGATAAAACTTAACGTTTGTTACAGATAAATCGGAAGGCTATTGCTGGCGGTTTTAGGGTAAAATGGTAAAATCGTCGAGGTGGTTATAGAGGTCCAATAGAGTCAAACTAGGCAACGCCTGGAGGAGTCTTAGAATCTTCACATGTCCATGACACCAACGAATTTATCGATTTTGTATCAAAATCGGCCTTCTGAAAGAGACTATTATTTTTTGTTTTGTTTAATATCTCGTTTTAAAACGGTGTACTAAGAAACCGGGGCTAATTTTGATATCCACCTTAATGCTAGTAATAGGCACATCATCATCTACATGTATCCAAAGGGGTTATTTTTGTTTTGTTTCATCGCCAACTTTTCCAGTGTGGCAACGCTCATCGTGAATTTGAAAAGGATCTGTGAGGCTGAACTTTTGGTAAATTAGTCTCTTTAAAATGCATACAGTTTGAATCTGTTTGCATATTTTAAACCTGTCACAATAGGCTATTTAGACCCTGCACTACGGCTTCACGCCTTAAATAGTTCAGCCTGCTGTAGCCTTTGTAAATTAAAGTTGCTTATTAGCAGACGACAGAAGTAAAGGACTGTGCTAACCTAACCCTAACCCTAACCCTTTAAAAAAAAGGTCACTGCCTACCCTAGCGAGAGTTGGTTTACACATGCTTAGCACAGTCCGTTAACAGGCTCGCATGTTCAGACGTTGCACATTCTCTTTCAGTTGTCCACACAGATGAAGCCTCATATATTAACAAACATCCATCTTACAGAGCGGGGTGAACAGATATTACCGAGAAATGGCTATAGGAGAATAAAAAAGAGCAATGTTGGAACGTTTCCAATGTTTAGATATCCCGCATTCAATGCTTATCATTATTATTAAAGGTAAAAACTAAAACTGTCGTTGAAAGCTTTACGATAATTGAATCACAAACTTCTACATTACGTCCTTGTTGTCAAGTTGCCTCAGTGAAGCTGTCAAGACGACAGGCTTGTGTTTAGGGGCGAAAATTACCGATGTCTCTACCTATGACCAAAAGGCGACCGTCCTGCGTCTGCTCCACCTCATTCATTCGCTTGTCAATCTTATTTTGTATCCTGATCTCCTTATTCTTGCTCTTTGTTACTCCTCAACATCTCGTATCCCATAGCAACGCAAGCGCACATTAACATTGCGAGGTCTATCTATAAAGGAGTCACCCCCGTTTGGGTGCCGGGGGTTTCAGTATAAATAGTATCCCCACTTTCTGGATATTTAGTGCTTTAAATTCCCACTGTCGCTGTCTTTCTCATTTGTTCTTTCTCATTCCTGCTCTGTTCTATCAATCTGCTATACTATCGTCTTCTTCGCTAGCCCAGTCTCCTATCTTTTTTCTTGAAAACTCTTCCGGGATAAGACTCCTTATTTGTGTATGAGGTCTGTTGGATCAGCTTGGGAATATTGGACGCTTTCTGCCAGGTGGTCACTAGGGCTTCCTATGATGTTATTATTTAGCAATGTAGGCATTTTATATGTATGTGTTTTGTTGATAATTTACAATGATGTTTGTATTCTATTTTGTTTTTGAAAACGGGGGTTCGATAACTTGGGGTGAAGTCTCAGCCGTCCCCTGCCTGGGATGTCTTTATTGTAAAGTGACTGGCTGGTGGAGAGCTTTCGGTTTTACCACTAGTGTTGTTTCAGCAGATCTTTTATGCGGATCGGGGGTTGTCCGGTCCTGATTTGGCTCGGAAGAGTCCGCTGGACCTAAAGCAATAATAATGTAATGTTATAAAGGAGTCAATTAAGGTCGTAGCATCCACCTAGGCCATATATATACTTGTATATATTACTGCAAGTTTTTTTTTTCCTGTGCAGGAGTGAAGCTATTCAGATATACGCAGGTTTTGATTGGAGTGCAGGAAGGGGAAGGGTGGGGAGAAAAGGCTTAGGATTTAGAGGTGAGGGGGTTGCTCCGAAGCTCAACATCAACGTTAATCAATACATTTCGAGCCTTTGAATCTTCGTTGACACTGCTGATGGCAATAAGACGCTATGTTCTTTTGTTACTACGGCACAAAAGGGTCTGTTCTTTTGGTTCTGCTGGTGGGACACGCTTTTTTGGGGGGGATGGTGGGGTGGGGGTGTGGGCGTTTATTTAGGAGGTGTGCTACAAAAGACCTAAAGAAGCATCGGGAGGTGTAGAAAAGTGACCGGCGTGTAGTGAGTGAGTCATTGTTGGTATCATCTTCGACAATCGCACTCGCGTCATGTCCGAGCATCGATTATAATAATTATAGCGTTTTCTTTTATGATTGGTCGCTCGTTTCGTGTTTCCATCAGCGTCGCTGGCGTGTAGGTTTGCATCATTCACCGTGTTTAAGTATACGTGAACATGACTCAGTGTTTAAAGACGCTTGACTTAGGATTGAGTAGGTTGATGCTTCGGGGAAAGGGTCACTAGAGTTCCTTTCATAAATAATTGATTGTGATTTATTTTCATCGTTGCTAGGTCTATACTATATAATTAAGTATATAACACAGCCCGCAATTCACAAGCACTTAGATAATAGGGAAGACCTTAAAGTGACAGGGAGACTTTGATTTTTGATTGAGTCTGTAGCGTACATCCCACATACATCCGTTTACGATTTCTTCTTTTTTTTTCTTTTGGTCCGCCCACAGTTTTTATAATACTTTGGAAGAGTTAGAAGAGTTTTTGATTCAATCGTTCCTTTATGCGCAGCATACAAATAATAGAAAATAGTAATATAATAATAATAAACTATATCATGAAAGAGAGAGAGGGAGAGAGAGAGAGAGAGAGAGAGAGAGAGAGAGAGAGAGAGAGAGAGAGAGAGAGAGAGAGAGAGAGAGAGAGAGAGAGAGAGAGAGCCGAATTACAAACATATGTAACTTCTGCACTTGGACGCTTGGCTTGAAAATAATGACGAAACTTACACCTCTGCAAATCCTGTCTTGCTGATCATTATTTTCAGCCAGGATCGAAGCATAAAAATATGAGAGGAGAGAAGATACTGACTTTTGAATAATAGTTTTTTGTTATCCGGGTTTTATTTCGGGCCGACGTCTCAGCGAAAGTACGCAGCTTCAGGGCAGCGTCAACTTTTGACAAACGGAGAAGAGGACCCAACAACCCAAACTAATCATGAACCTACACCTAATCCCACACACTAAGCACTAAAGCCATCACAGAGTTGGTCTCAGCAGTAAGATGGCCAATGCCTACAGCCAGTTTAAATAATGTTTGGGTCCTTCGGGGATCGAACCTCCAACCATGGCAACACAGGTTAAACGCTCTTCTAACTGGGCTATTCAGGGATCCAATGAGATAATATTATGTGTGTGTGTCTGTGTGTGTGTGTGTGTGCGTGTGGGTGTATGTGTGTGTGAGAGAGAGAGAGTGAGAGAGAGAGAATTTATCTGTTGTGCAGATCGACGTAATCCCAGCTGGAAAAACCTGAATTGTGAAACCTGTGACGCATGAAGTGTGTGGGTGTGGGTGTGTGTGGGTGTGTGTGTGTGTGTGTGTGCGTTCACAACTATCCAACTCGGTTCCTTAGATTAACACACAAGTGTCCAACTGGGTTCCAAAAACAAGTGGGTTTCAAAAAATGGAACCCACTTTTTTTAATACTGTTTCTTGAAGAGAAGTGCTAAATCGGGATTTTTAGAAGTTTTCAAGGCTGGAACCTCCTTGTGCACTTTCGTCAAATTCGTGTGTGAATTATTTCACACATCAAAGTGTGTGAAAAAAGTTTCCACTTGCCAAAGCACACATGGCAAGGGAAGATAACTTTCAATGACGAGTTGCAGTTTCAAGATGGCGATGCTTTGTGGCCCCAAGGTGAGCAAGAATTTTAATTGTACGATTGTTTGATATGTGTTATGGAACATAAACTGTATGCTTTTGTCATTGTTGATTTTACTTGTTTGTTGATGATATTTTATTCGTAGGTTATAATTGTATTGGAATGAGACTGTGATCGATCGAATGGTCGGGAACCGAACGCCGAAGTTAAGCTAGATCTAGGCGAGATAAGTAGATCTGTTTTTTACGAAATAAAAAAAGCCGTCGTTACATCTAGATTCATTTCTTTTTCCATCCAGAGCAGAATGTACATTATAAGGATAGGTAATATGGCTAAACATTTTATTTGGTATAAAACGTAGGAAGTTGGGAAAGCATGTGTCTTTTGCTGGGGGCTGTGATAATGCCCCCAATATAAGTTGAAGCAGAGGACTAGATGTTTTCCGATTTGTAAAAGACGAGGACAGATTTATAGTAATATAATATATATATATATATATATATATATATATATATATATATATATATATATGTTGCCATTAAGTGTGTTTGAAAAAGATTAAAAGAGTGCATCTAAGCGTGCATGTGCTGTTGTTTGTGTACGAATTCTGTCCTATAGGCCTATAATTGCTTTTGGCTTAGAATGTTACTCTTCACCTCTGATAATTTTTATTTTCAATGAAGTTTTTATGTGTCGATTTAATTTTTTTTTTATCATAGTTTTATGTTGATATTTGGATTGCGGTAATGCATATCTAAAATATTGTGTAGCCTACACTCTATTATATATTGTTATATAAATTAAATTGACCAAGGAAGTTTAGCACATGACATTCACAGCGCCCCAATACACAAACTAAAAAGGAGTACAATCCGCATTCATTTTCAAACAATTTCTAATCATTATCAGCAAATGAACCAAATTACTGATACTCTATTCAAGACGAAATAAATTTTGATCTAAATCGACTGTGTGTAGGTTACGAAGGGAAATTAGATCTATAAAAAAAAAAAAATTTTTTAATTCTGAGCTAAAGTGACGCAGGATGCTATTAAAAGGAATAGAAAACACCTTTTACCATGTTTTGCTTTGAGTAAGGAATATAATGTTGTTCAAATATGAACTGAAAGTGAAGTTAAAGAAGAGAATGGAGGGCGAGAAAAGAAACACAATAAATGTGTGTTTCGTTGCTGTCATTGTTTTTACATTTCATTTGCAGATGTTTTCTTCAACAAGCCAGGTGTTTGCTTTTCCTAAAGGACAAGGGATAATTCAAAGGTGAGATTAAGGATCACTATTAAAAATTGTGCACTATGGATTGGTTCTCTCTCTCTTTTCCCACTCTCTCTCTCCCACTCTCTCTCTTTCTCTCTCTCTCTCTAGCTTGTGTGTGTTGCATGAAGATCATAGATGTTTTATTTTTATAAGGTTAATTTAGTAATTCATTATTATTGTTACAAGGGCAGGATGTTGACAAAAAAGGAAGCCAGCGCTTATTTTTTTACCATTGGAAAATAAAATTGTCATCCTCTCTCTCTCTCTCTCTCTCTCTCTCTCTCTCTCTCTCTCTCTCTCTCTCTCTCTCTCTCTCTCTCTCTCTCTCTCTCTCTCTGAGTTGAAACATAGTCATGGTAGCGTGCGGACGCATTTTGCTGGAGCAGTGAGTTCAGATATTAATTAGTGATGTTTATTGACAGAAAAATGTGTTGCGGTTTCTAGTTTACTATATAGTATTGTACTCCAACGGTGTAGGCTATCTACCTAACTGCAACGGTGTAGGCTACCTACCTAACTGCAAGGTGTAGTCTGTCTACCTAACTGCAACGGTGTAGGCTATCTACCTAACTGCAACGGTGAATCTACATAACTGTAAAACTATGCCCACTACAGCTGTAAAACATAGGCTGGTTGTTGGCGTCTTTCACCGCTGCTTCATAGCATTTATAGCAAAAAGGGTGAAGAAAGCTGCACTACGCTTCAGACCATAGAAACTCGAAACAACCCAGCGTCACACCCTCCGATTTGGTGGTGCTGTTTCTGACTGTGGCTCCCATTATTCAAAGTGGCGAGGTGGAGATGAATCCGTGACCGAATGAAAATTATGTAACAACGCCGACGAAGGCGTCCACACCGACAGCAACGGCGGTGACAGCAGAGTGTTGGTAGCGATCGAAAAAGTATTTCAAGCCGTCAATCGCATCGATAAATAGCAAGTGAATAATGCCCAAGCTGTGACCATCAAACTGAACCAGGCGGAGAAGAATCTAGATGAGAGACTTCAGGCTTTGGAAAGCGACACAGAGAGAATTTGTGGAGATATTGTGAGATGAGTGCCAAGCTGGAAATGATCGAAGAGAAAACCAAGAGCTAAGGAAAAAAAGTGGATAGTCTTGAAACGAAACTACAGAAAGTGGAAATGATGAGTGAGCGCCTGAACAAGAAAGGCACACGGCAGGACATGGCAGAACATGATTCAAGACGTCACAACCTAGTATTTAACGGAGTGCCGTCGGCGCCAGGGGAATCACCACAACCTTTGGAAAACAGGTTTGGAGTCATCATCACCAAAACCATGAAAGTCACCAGAGAAAGTGGTTTTGAAGGCGTGATTAGAGCTGGCAGATTTTTTGTAATCTCAGCATTAATATTGATAGTTTTATTTTTCCACAACTCGATTCTTTTGTTTTCCAACAGGGTTTCACAAGGTGCCACAGATACCTATAAAACCAGGGTACCCCAAGGGTCAGCAGACAGCAATACACCACTGAGGGAATGGAATGATTCTCAGGCGGAACATTATCGGAGGAGGACGTGTCACGTATCACACCTGGTTGCCACTTACGCTTTGCTGAATTGCATCTTCTGCTGGCGAGACTTAAACGGGCTTGCACATACTTGCACTCTGCTGTCCTGAGATGCCTCACCGCTTTACTGCTTGCGACTGCTGCGCCGTTGCCTTACCTTTTTGAGATTGGATGTCCTAATGGCTTTGGCGCTACCTGCTCCTTTGGTGAATATTTTATAGATTTTAAAAAGTTTTTAAGCTTTCGTAACCTTTTTTTAGCTAGGAATTTGAGATGTTTGGGTCCTCATTGGAGATCGGTTTTGATATGTTTTTGATAGGTTTTGAATTAAATCTTTAAACCTCGGTTTTGACAGATCCTGGTTGAATTTTTGGACTTTGAGGCGCATCGCCGCGAAGAAAAGGGGTGGAAAGGATCACCCGGTTACTCAAAACAAAACTGAACTGAGAGACGATGACGTTGGTAAACGGAACTCGCAGGACGGTGGGGGCGTTGCTCTCTGACTGAATAATTTGGCCGTTAGTGCTGACCTCGGGCCCTCTTCTCCTTGGTTGAAGAGTGCCCAGGAAACACTCTCTGATTCCTCTTTCTCTCGTCCATCCCGGAGGAGACTGATGATAATTCTATGAAGGATGGGGTTGCTCCCACCCCCTTGGACGTTTGTTCGGGAGCGGTCGTTAGTGCTGGCCCCTGGCTCTTTTCCTCTAGGTGGATGGGGGCCCATGATCCATCTCTCTCCTCCATTCCGGAGGAGATTGAGGGTAACTTTATGGAAGAGAGGGCTGCTCCCTCTTCTTCAGATCCTTGCTCGGGAGTGGAGTCCCTTGATTCTGGTCCCACGCTCGAGGAGGTGGTACACCTGGTGACCCCTCCAGTCGCTGCTTCGAGTGACCCCCCCCCCCCCACTCCCCCGTTGGGTCAAGCGTGGTCTACTGTTACCAGTAGAAGAAAGAACAAAATGAGTCGACCCCTGGGGCCGACTCGCACACCAAATTACGGTCTTTGTCAAGTTGCGGTAGTTATTAGACAAAAAGGTGATACCACTTTGGTTTCATTCAAATCATTTGGTTGGAAGCTGGCAGACCTCTTGCGCGGTTCTGTGGGCGCGGTGGACAGGGTAATTCCCCTACATAAAGATGAAGGTTTCCTCATAGGTTGTAAAACCTTGACGCAGTAACAGAAACTGATTGAACTTTCGCAGGTGGGCCAGATTATGATAGCATGTACTAACCCAGTGCCGGTGGTGGAGGGGGTTGTCTCTGGCATCCCCCCACCCACCCCCACCCCTCTCCCCCATCGTGCCGGTGGAGGAGATACTCGAAAAGTGCAATGAATCGGTGGACCCGGATGGTACCGTCCGCACCTGCAAGGTTAGGAAATTCCAACGCATCCTCCGGTCAGATGGACAGCCGTCCACCGCGGTTAGGGTGACAGTCGAGGCGATGACGCTGCGGCAGCTCTCCTTCTCAATTGTAGGGAGTTCCTGGTGACTCCTTACGTGGCAACGGCACTTAGGTGCTACTGGTGCCAAAGATTCAGGCACATTCGAAAAAATTGTAATTCTGCGCAGATTTGTTCTTCCTGCAGGGCTGCCGGTCACTCGGGGGCCGCTTGTAGAGCCGTAGGGCGAACTTGTGCCAACTGTCGATGTGACCACTCGGACGCTAATTATAACTACCCAACTCGCAGTGAGCGCCTGTTGGCGAATGAATTGCGAGCGGCGACATTCATGCCACGAGCGCAGGCCTTATGCCTGGCCAAACAAAAAATTATGTCTGAGTCGGCGATTGGGGACGTGGCCTCGGGCGTGTCGGGCGGCGTTGCAGCTCTTGCGGGGGTGTTTGCTCCACCCCGTTCCCTCCCTAGTGCTTGGAGTGGTTCTCTCTGACGCTTGGCGGCGGGGAGCGAGAAAGGGGATACAGTTACAGCCCAGCCGGTCACCGGGGTGGGTTCGGGATCCTACACAGAGCCTTTGAGGTTTGCACCTGGTGCCAAAAACGACCCTTGGATGGCTATTCACAGGCTCGAACGCCTTGTCGAAAGACTGATCCAGTCCGTTGTGGACCTTGTCGAGATGGTCCGTGGCCGGACGGCCGGGGCACCGGTTGCTCCTACCCAAAAACAGGTTGGCGCCGACGTCCTCAGTGCTTCAGATTGTCGGCGCGCCCGCGCCCTTGGCGCATATTTTATCAGAATGGCGCGTAACAGTCAACGTGAATGCGCCAGCCTGGCGCGTCATAAAAATCAAGAAGGACTAGGTGAACATACGATACGAATACCTTCGATTGTCAATGACCCATCTTTTTCAAAATTGACCCATCATTTTGCATGGCCATGGGTCATTGGGCCCATGATGTCTGAAAACAATCTGAAGCCGCCGAGCGCGATCTGGGTCACAGAGCTCCCTCTCTGGTGGCCGTGCACAAGGCCATTCCCCCACAGCAGCTCAATGCCTATGTAAATAGCACTCTTAGGTTATCCCACATTTTGCTGGCTGCGGGCTATTTATAGCTTGCCTACACCCTCCCTTTCAGTGAAAGGATAGGAAAGAAGTGCACTGGCAAAGCTATTTATAGCTAGCCTGGCTGAACTAGCTTCAAAACCTAAAAGCTTTGGTTGAGTCGGTGTGCCCCTCGGGAGGTCCCGGCGGCGGTTGCCAGTTCCGACAGGGGCGGTGGAGGTGGTGGTGGGTCCGCCGCCCCTAAAGAAGTGGGCCCATGTGGTTATCCTGACCTCAGTGCTATTAGTGAACTGTTGGCCCAGTTCGATGCCCGACTCAGATCGGGCGAGATAACGCTAGATGGCCGAGCTTGCGTAGGTAACAGCTCGCCTCATGCCACGCACTTCCCCTACCAGGAATTAGGCTGTTTCATACTTTAACCTACCTTACCATGATGTTAGATCTAGTCCGTTTGCATTCTTGTCAGCTGAATATTTTCCCCAATATTAATATTGAAAGTTCTGGCTCTCCACTACTTGAATCTTTTGTTTTTCAACAGGGTGTCACATCGTGCAAGAGAGAGACCCAAAAAACCAGAATATCAAAAGCATCAACAGAGAGCCATGATATGCGAGGACGAAAGAGGAGGCGACAAAATGGGCCGTTCAAGTCTTCGTCCGATTGTTCATACTAATCACCACATTCTAGGTTAGCCTTATCTTCATTGACTGTTGTACTGTCCTGAATTAGATCCATGATTACCCAGGTCTATGTTTCCCCAGGTCTGTGTTCTCCCAGGTCTGTTCCTCGGGTCGGTGTCCACCAAGGTTTATTTTCCACAGGTCTATATTCCCTCGGGCCTGTCATCCTCCAGGCCTATGTTAACTCAGGTCTATGTTCTCCAGGTCTTTATTCCCTGATGTTTAAATTCCCATGTTTCTATTCCCCCATGTCTATGCTTGGCCTCTAGGCTATGCTCACCCCCCAAAAATATATAAGTGCTATCGCCCATAGTGGCGTATCACCTAAAAAATAAAAAAAGAAATCGTTAGTTTTGGGGTGTTGAGGTCCAGGGTAGATTGTCAGATTACCAAGTGTTTTTAAAATGGTTTGTTAATCATCTTGGCAGCATACTTAATATCCCCTCTACCCCCGCCATGCCAACCCTCTCTTTCTCTCTCTCTCTCTCTCTCTCTCTCTCTCTCTCTCTCTCTCTCTCTCTCTCTCTCTCTCTCACTCTCTCTCTCTCTCTCACTCTCTCTGTTTCACCAGTTCTATGTTCACCCAAATAAAACCACTTTGCTTGCATAGACTACATTAAAATATAATTCTTCTTACTCGATCTTTTGTGAGTAAGATGTATTTTGTCTCAAACTCTAGCAATAACCCTTGTGGTATGTTATATACTGCAGATCCAGGATGCCGATCATCTCTTCGCAAGCCAAAGCAAATGGTCAAGTCCTAGAAAGTGACCATTCAAGCGCCCATTCAAGTGTTCAGTTTTTTGCTCAAGTCAAAGATGCATTGTCAAAAAGCAATGTTGTATTTTTTGCCAAGAACATTTAATGAAAAAATGTCAACCCATCTTCAACGAATTCACAAAGAAGAGCTAGAGGTTGCTCAGATTGTATAAATTGTTTCTTATTCAATTGAATATTATGTTTTTTGCAATATTTGAATTTATTTCTATCCGTTGTTTTTTTTCTTACCTAAAGAGATGTCGTCAGTTTTTGTTAACAGTTTTACTCGATGGACCAATTTCACTTCTCACTCCACCACCAACCCCCTCGGGGAAGATTGGTCCTAACAGCATTGTCACTTTAAAACAGTTGAAATTAAACTATGCATTATGACATGCCAATGGTGTACGTTCCTTTCTTTTAATTTTGTTGTTGTTATTCATTCTGTATTTTGTTTACAAAAAGTACTTGTCAGTTATTCATTGAAATAAAATTGTTTCAGACTAAATTTGATATATTTGTCTTGAGTGTTTGATACGTTTTGAGTGTTTGCCTCCAGGTCTAAAGTTGATTACTCATTGCTTATAGGGTCCAGCGGAATACGATGAGCCGAATGAGAGGACCTCATCTAGGTGTATGAGTTAGAGTATTACTTCACAAATAATGCTAAAACAATGTAGATTGGCCTATGGTCGAATACATTTTGTGTCGAATGTCAAATACTGCAAATGCATACGACTTTTTTTGACTATGTATTCGTTCAAAACTCGACGCAAAATGAGTCCTAAATAGACCAAAAATGACATTTGACAAATAATAATTTGTCCAGTCTCTCGCCGTCGACTGAGCAAGACATTGAAGTGGTCAAGTACTGTTTTAACTAACACAACCTAAATACGTAATATGGAGTATACCCACGAGACCTCGAAAATGATACGTGAATTAAAGGCAAATTTATAGGGTACAAAATTATTAAATATTTGACAACATTTCTAAAGTTTCTAAGTTATTAATATTGAATTTACGATTCTTTGTTTTATGATACATATAAATGAGATTGTTAAATTGGTCAACATATTTCTAAGGTTTGTTCGTATGAGTACTTTGAAGTGACCTTGGCTCTGAACTATGAGTGGTATAATGTCCAAAATTGATTTTAGAGATAATATAGTTTGATATTTCATATATTTTCAGTTTTTTCGATGATATTCAAAGTCAAGTTCATTGTAGGCCTTGCAAATACTTTAAAAAATTTTCATCAGGATTGCTTAGTCGAATTGGCGTCAGACTATGCGCCCAAAGGTTGCAAGTGAGCGCCTTGAGCCGCTTGAGTTAGATTCTTTATCGGCCAACATCTTGACCTGCCCAATAATTCATTTATTTAAAAATTATAAAAGTGTTGACCCTCAGGATACGAATAACCCCTTGGCAAACCAGATTGTGGCCGATAAACTATCTCGGGGCAATGAAATGTCAGTGTCTGGATTTCAGGTTAATGATACAAAACATTGGAACATAATGAAGCAGTGCCGCATTTGAATAGTAATGGCTATAAGACCCCCACATTTACAGGAACACGAGCATCTAATTCCGTGAATGTCATCTACAAATCTTGTCCCAAAACCATTATCAGCTTTTCAGGAGTATGGGTGCAAATACTTCAGGGACGTTGTATAGAAAAAAATGACTACCTGACGTGATAACTAAGAACTAAGAACATGAATTTAAGCCACAAAATGAATTTAAGCCACAACCCTGTGTACACATCTTTGAAGGTACACGCGAAATTTCAGCTCTGTCAGCCCAGCCATAAACGCTTGCGTTCTGTGTGCACATGAATGAACATGAAGGTTTAATGTCTATACCCACTATTAGTCATATGGCAGACGAGGATAACCAACTCAGGGAAAGAGGGGTAGGGTCCTAAATCAACACTGAACCACCAGAGCAATCGTACTGCTAAAATGGACAGTAAAAATGGAATATGCACATACTTCATTAATATTAAATTGAACTAAAAGGACACATCCCATATGACTCACATGCTTCTTACTTGCAATATTTGCTTTGGATCGTGGAGACTTGATCTGTTTAAAGCGGCTGCCAATTGTTAAACACCCCAAGGTATCCACGATCCAAAGCAAGTCTGGAATATGCCTTACAGAAGAACAAGAAGTCTTGGATAGATGGATAGAGTACTGCTCTGACCTTTAAAACCACACACCAAACGGATACCCATCAGTTCTAGCATGTCCCCAGAACGGAGAAGAAGAAGAAATCCTTCCAATTCTCAGATAAGAATTTGAGGCAGCAGTGCAATCGCTAAAGAAAGGGAAGTCAGCGGGAGTGGACAACATACCCGTGGAATTGCTTCAAGCAGGAGGAGAAGCGATGATTAACGCCCCTCACCATTATATGTAACAAGATCTGGCAGAGTGAGGAGTGGCCTACACATGGATCCAGTCACTTGTCATCACTCTTCCCAAAAAAGTTAACCTTAAGGAGTGTGAAAATTACCGCATCATCAGCCTCATCAGCCATCCCAACAAGGTCCTCCTGAAAATAATAGTCAACAGATTGAAACCCCAAGCTGAACAAATCATAGCTGAAGAACAAACAGGATTCAGGGCAGGGCGAAGTACCACTGAACAGATTTTCAACCTCAGATTAATTTGCGAGAAATACGTACAGCACGAACAACATCTATAATGTGTTTGCAGACTTCAAGAAAGCCTTTGACCGAGTCTGGCATGCAGCTCTGTGGACAACCATGAGAGTGTACAACATCAGCCCTAAAATTATTGAAATCATCAACATCTTCCTAGAGCGCATCATGTTAGATGCCCTTGCAGATCACGAAGGCATACTCAGCTTAGGGGGTAGAGCAATCTCCAACCTTCGTTTTGCGGATGACATTAATGGATTGGCTGGAGAGGAACAACAACGTGAACAGCTGGTACAGAGGCGTGACACACCAGAGCCTATGGAATGGAAATGAGAGCAGAGAGGACCACAATGATGACCAACAACACCAATGGCATCAACGTGGACATCAAAGTCCAAGGCCAATCCCTCAACACAGTGCATAGCTTCAAATATTTAGGAGGAATTGTATCATACAATGGGTCCAGTCATGAAGACCTCTCCAGGATCGCACAAACAACTGCTGCCCTGACAAGGTTGAAGCCCAATTGGAAAGGCATGACCATCAGTCCATATTCCAATGTAAGACTGCTGCGTTCCCTTGTCATATCCATCTTCCTATACGCTTGCGAAACATGGACCCTCACAGCAGGTGTACTACGAAGAATACAAAGCATGGAGATGAGGTGCTACAGAAGACTTCTGGGTATTTCCTATTTCCAGACGAAGTCTGACAGACCATTACACAATGACATGCTCACAGTGGTGAACAAACGGAAACTCCTATGGTATGGCCACGTCACAAGATCATCAGTCCTTTCAAAGACCATCCTGCAAGGCACGGCGGAAGGAGGCAGAAGAAGAGGGAGACAGGTAAAGAGGTTTGAGGACAACACAGTCGAGGGTGGACTAGCTTGACACTGAGCGAAGCCATGAGGGTTGAGGAGGACGGAGAAAGATGGCGTATGTTGGTGAAACGATCTTCTGTGTTGCCCCAACGACCTTCGAGTTATGGGATAGGACAGGATAAGAATATTTAACATGAAAATGAATGCCCATAAAGAAATAAGTGAAACTGTGGTATTAAAATGTAAATGAATATCGACTTTGATCTTTCTATGCTCTTGACCTTGAGATGACCTTGACCTCCTGTTCCAAAAACACTTATTGACGATCAAATATTTACAGCAAAAGTTGTATTATGCCAAAAGACTGACCTTTGGATGACCTTGACCTTCAGTGACCTTAACCTTGGGATAACCTTGACCTTCACAAGGATCTCATGCTCATGAAAGATCAAATAACTCAATGTTGTTGCATACTATGGGTTAATGCCATTCTACTGTACGATTACCTTTTTTTAAAAAATATTTTTGCAAGGCCTAAAATGACCTTGACCTTCAAGATCAACTCAAAACTGGAACATATACGAAAGATCAATCTACCATCTCTAAATCTCTAAAGGAAACAAGATTGGACTTCATATCTCTCATTGTTTAGGGCCAAGGTCACTTCAAAATACCTATACTAACCGATGTTAGACAGCTCCAGTGACCTTGACCTTGACCTTGGAGTGAGGTTGACCAAATTTGCATATAATATGTGTGTCATTGATATCTATCATGCTTCAAAGAATCATAAGTTCAATATTAATAACTTCGAAAAAGGTGAAATTTTGTTTAAAATTGTCATTTTTGTAACTAACATTTGTTGACCATGTGACCTTGACCTTGAAGTGAAGTCATTCATTTACTGATCATTTATGAGCACACCATCTTACCAAGTTTGATTGTCCAAATTTAGACTCCAAAAAGCAGAATCATGTATGGAACCCAAAGTACTAGTTTGGTCGTTCGTGTGTGCCTGAAGGAACCCACTTGTACAAAAAGGAACCCACTTTTCCAAAGTCAACCACATCAAAGTTTGTTTATATATTTTAATTTTTTACTGATATTGGAATCATGTACAGTCAAATTAGGCTGTATGCTGAGTTTTGAAGTCCTCACTAGTTTACATCATGTGGAACCCAGTTGACATCATTTTGGAAAGAAACCCAGTTGGGAGGCTTTGAACGTATGTGTGTGTGTGTGTGTGTGTGTGCCTCTGTGTGTGTTTCTGTGTTTCTGTGTGTGAAAAAAAGAAAGTTTACTGTGTGACCATTATGCCAGAAGACGAAGCTTTGTATAATAATGCTCTGTCGACAATTCTGAATAAATTGTCAACATGTGTAATTGGCGTTTGCCCACCCCCTCTGCTTCCTTCCCTCCCCTCTTTGTTTTGGGTGTGATGAAGATGGTGTGTGTCAAGTATTCTCTTTGTTTTGGGTGTGATGAAGATGGTGTGTGTCAAGTATTCTCTTTGTTTTGGGTGTGATGAAGATTTTGTGTGTCAAGTATTCTCTTTGTTTTGGGTGTGATAAAGATGGTGTGTGTCAAGTATTCTCTTTGTGTTGGGTGTGATGAAGATGGTGTGTGTCAAGTATTCTCTTTGTTTTGGGTGTGATGAAGATGGTGTGTGTCAAGTATTCTCTTTGTTTTGGGTGTGATGAAGATGGTGTGTGTCAAGTGTTCTCTTTGTTTTGGGTGTGATGAAGATGGTGTGTGTCAAGTGTTCTCTTTGTTTTGGGTGTGATGAAGATGGTGTGTGTCAAGTATTCTCTTTGTTTTGGGTGTGATGAAGAAAATGTGTGTCAAGTATTCTCTTTGTTTTGGGTGTGATGAAGATGGTGTGTGTCAAGTATTCTCTTTGTTTTGGGTGTGATGAAGATGGTGTGTGTCAAGTATTCTCTTTGTTTTGGGTGTGATGAAGATGGTGTGTGTCAAGTAATCTCTTTGTTTTGGGTGTGATGAAGAAGGTGTGTGTCAAGTATTCTCTTTGTTTTGGGTGTGATGAAGATGGTGTGTGTCAAGTATTCTCTTTGTTTTGGGTGTGATGAAGATGGTGTGTGTCAAGTATTCTCTTTGTTTTGGGTGTGATGAAGATGGTGTGTGTCAAGTATTCTCTTTGTTTTGGGTGTGATGAAGAAGGTGTGTGTCAAGTATTCTCTTTGTTTTGGGTGTGATGAAGATGGTGTGTTTCAAGTATTCTCTTTGTTTTGGGTGTGATGAAGATGGTGTGTGTCAAGAATTCTATTTGAGGCATGTGCCAGGTTCCTATCCCGTGATGGGCAAGAATAAAAGTGGCTATCTTCCCTGTCTATCTTAGCACTATGATTGCTCTGGTAGTTCAGTGTTGATTTAGGTCCCAAAACCCTTTCTTCATGGGGTGCTTTATGAACCCCAAATCAAATTTGGAAATATATACCACAAATGTAAGTCAGTCGACCTGTCAGTCCTTTACACGCCATATCTCAAAAACCAAATTTCATAGGAACATTACATGGGTTAGAGACCAGTTGCCCGTGGCATCCATTTGCTCTACCACAAAGGTGAAGGTCGCTAGGGTCAGTTGTTGTGCCATATACATGTTGCTGTTTCTCAAAAAGGGCTGAACCGATTGTGATACATTATTTTATAGGGGTACGCTTACTTCAACATGGCCAATTATTCAGTAGCAATCCGGATGTCGGTCTGTCAGACCTCAGGCTCCAGATTTCATTTTATTATTGTTTAAAAAAAACAAACTTTCTGTCCTAAACCCAATTTTATTATTTAACAATGCATATACTTTACTTTTTGCTATTCATTTTATGCAATTCATGTTTACACTTTCTCAAAAGGTCAAGGTCGCAGTGTTTCATCCCTTTCTAAACACGTTTTGCGTTGTAGTTCAAAATCGGCTAAACCGACTTTGAAGATTTTTTTTTAATTTGCAGATAGTTTAGATAGTGACCATTACTGCGTGGTTTCATTATGCTTCTTCAGGATAAAGGCGAGTCACACCACTGTCAGGAAGATGAACTCTTGTGAAAAGGCGGAATTTTCGGCTATGTGTGTAGGTGTCTGGAAATACATTTGATTGGCTTGCCATCTTGTTTGTCATTTAAATTACATATCCTAAAATAAATAAATTAATTATTTAATAAAAACACGTTATACAAGCAGTTACTATCTCTATCTTCCTATATGCTTGCGAAACATGGACCCTCGCAGCAGACCTACAACGAAGAATACAAAGCATGGAGATGGTGTGCTACAGAAGACTTCCTGGCATTTTCTATGCCCAACACATCACTCACGACGAAGTCCGGCAGACATTACATTACATTACATGATTATTGCTTTAGGTCCAGCGGACTCTTCCGAGCCAAATCAGGACCAATCCGGCAGACAACCACGCAAGCCATTGGACAGCACGATTGCATGTTCACAGTGGTGAAGAATCTTAAACACCGATGGTATGGCCACCTCACCAGAGCATCAGGCCTTGCATAGACCTTCCTGCAAGGCACGGTGCAAGGAGGCAGAAGAAGAGGGAGATAGAAAAAAGAGATGGGAGGACAACATTTGAGAATGGACTGTCTTGGCACTGAGCAAAGCCATGAGGGTTGCTGAGGACAGAGAAAGATGGAGTACGCCGGTTAAACGATCATCTGTGTTGCCCCAACGGTTACGAGATAGGATAGGACAGGATAGGAATGGAAATTACCTATAGATGTTATTGTAAAGGCCCTCCAGACTTTGAGTTTTTAAAACGTGGATGTCACTGTTAACCAGGACGTTATAGATTTCTGTGTTATGTAGTTACCGTTCACTTCGTTTGAATAAATGTCTAGACATTGACGTCATGCATCTGTCAAACACGAGCAATATTTTTCTTCTTTAACGAATGCCTGACCCAACGTTTTGTGGTTTGAAGATCTAGAATTAAGGCATACCACGTTACCATCAAAGTATTAGGCGATGCGGCGGGAAATCTTCTGGGTATAGTCTACTATACATTATCGGCATTGAATCGATCGAGTTGGACATATCTCAAATTCCATGCCAACATGCTGATAACATTTTATGAATCGATTTCATCCCTTCAAAATATAAAACGCGAAATTTGCCAAAACAATAAATACACAATAAGTTGTTCATAGGCCCATGTCAAAGACCACCTCACACAACACATTCCAAACAATGCACCATAACAAAGTAGTTCACGCATTGGACACGTTAAAAGAACATTGTAATTCTTTTAAAAAAAAAAAAAAAAAAAAAAAAAAAAAAAAAAAAAAACATGTCAAGTTTCACGCCGTCGCATTATATAAACACTGAAATATATTCGTGGCAGATAAATCAATTTGACGAAAAGCAACAATACACGTCAGGTTGACAGTACACCTATTGTGTCGTCCTATCCTATCCTATCCCGTAACTCGAAAGTCGTTGGGGTATCACAGATGATCGTTTAACCAGCGTACTCCATCTTTCTCTGTCCTCAGTAACCCTGATGGCTTCGCTCAGTGTCAAGCCAGTCCATTCTCGAATGTTGTCCTCCCACCTCTTTTTCTTTTCTTCCTCTTCTTCTGCCTCCTTGCCCCGTGCCTTGCATGATGGTCTTTGCATCGGAGTTTCCGTTTCTTCATCACTGCGAGCATGTCATCGTATAGTCCAATAACTTGTGTTAGGGTCTGTCGAACTTCGTCGTTGGTAATATGTTGGGTATAGGTAATGCGCAGAAGTATTTCGGCAGCAAGAAGACAGTAGTTCTGTTCTCTGTACTAACCATATATTTATGCAGGTAATCGAAGGCGGCAGGTTCATGACATGCGGTTCAAACGTGCTCGTGCACTTTTGCTTTCGTTCGACGAGTAAACAGATAATTATGTTATATTTTTATGTGCTGTTGTTAGCACCTTCTAGTAGTCCTTGTCGGGAATTAAAAATGAGTCTTCGTCAATGTTTTTATCGGCCTGGTAGTCTAGAATCATCCATAGGCTCATCTTCTATCCATAGAGGATCGATTTTCTTCTCTTTTACGTGGATAACAGTCGTAAGTAGTCCGTGTATTCTTACGACTTTCATATTCCAAGCTTTGCTAGAAATATTGGCGTCTGTGATTGGTCAATTACCTCGCTATATCAGCATTCGGCACACTCTACTTGGCCATACAGAGAGGGGCCGGATAGCTCAGTTGGTAGAGCGTCTTACTAGTAACCGAAAGGTACCTGGTTCGAATCCCGGATTGGCAATGTGTGACCATATTATTTTCCCCTTACCATCAACTGGTTCGCTGGTGTCAGAATAATGTGACCAGTAGTCGCCTATACGCTTCGATGTCGTGTGACTATAATCTACCGTTACACTTGGCCATGTCCCCTTTACGCTTAGGTGTCCGGGGACGTTAATTTACCTAATAATAATACTTGGCCAATAAAACTGTAAGACACTTTGAAAATCGATAAATTAAATTTTGTTTATTTCTTTTTCTACATGATCATTCGGTGTTCTCAAAACGGAAACCTTTTTTTTAGAATTCTGTTATTTGTGTCAATGATAGTTATTAGTTCAGTCTCAATAGGAAATCCGTTAGCTTAAGCCTATTGAGGAAATATTTGATGTAATAAATATTTATTTTACTTCTCGATCCGTGATAAACCTTGACGGTCTCCTGATCCGTAACATACCTTGACTTGAGGAGTTACAAAACAGGCATACAAACAAGATAGAGAAAGGGGGCATCTTCCGTATCTAGCAGTTGTGTAAAGGCCCTTCACTATTTAGCACTGTTCTTAGACACACGGACTTTAAAGATCCTGACGCTCATGTCCTAGATGGGTGGGTGAATGTCGGCATCACAAAATATACACCCTGCGAACAGGTCCTGCCCTTCTCTACCATCCCCCTCCCCGCCCCCATCACCCCCCCCCTCCGCCCCATATTCGAAATTTTACTTCTACGCTGTTGACCAGGTGTTACATCCTTTTGAAGTGACAAAGCTTACGCATGGCTAATCAAACTTTGTTACTCTTGACAGGCAATCACCTGTATGACGTCAGTAACGATCCGCTCATGTCAGTACCTGTTGTTTATGGGTCTGGGAGACCGATGCAAAAAGTGTTAACGGGACAAGTCTGTCCTTACCATTAACGAGTTGTCGGACAAGATTTGCATGAATTTGCAACTTCAAACAATGAAGCGTCAAATTATAGGTTAGGTTGCGTAACTCTCATGTCGATCCCTACTTACCAACTAGAATACTCTCCCTTGTTCTCGAAGGTGGGGCAAAACCTTGATTAGCTGTTTCTTTTTTGTTCCAAGCTGACGAAGGCAACAGACTGACCCTAAAACTTTGACGACATTGACAAATTGTTCGTCACTGTTTTGACATACATTGTGCCGTTGTGGTAAATAGTTATTTTAAGGAATTAAAAAAAAATGTAAGTGTAGATTAACAGCGGATGCTTGAAACGGGACCTAACGCAAGCCGCCAGAGGCGCCAACATGCAGACTTTTGCCCCGGGCTACTGTGCACACTATCGGGTGACCTGGTATTGGGGGAGAATGCACTTAGTGCTTTGCTAAGAGTATTTATGTAACCGGCACTCATCCGTCTAGGCCATGCCATGATCGTCAAGATCTGTAAAAGCTCGTGCGATGGAGCGCGTAGTCTTCGCTTTGTACTGTCATGCGAAAGAGTAGAAGTGTTGCTTACCCGTTGTTACGTTTGAGACGCGCACGACAGATCCGATCATTTTGTTTTGCAAAGCATGCTATAACAAAGCGTATTTACCTTTGATTTGATTTTGCGTTATTGCCAGAAAAAGTTTGTATAATGTTGATAATTTTCGTCGGTCGATATTGTTGAGAATTTTATGGAATTACTTGTTTACTATCGACCGAAGCTTCGAGATAGATCTGGTAATAGCTAAGTGATTCTTCTAACATAATGACGTAAGACAGTTGCATAGTTCCTGTGAGGAGTTTAATTTTGTTTGGGTGTTATTGCGTCATGCTGGAATGTTCTAACCATTTTCTCGATTGCAGAGAGCTTATATAAGCAACGCACAGTCTGCTTGTGTGATTGATAGAGATGTATGATGATTTTTGATGACTATAGAAATAATTTTCGGAAAGCAATCTTGTTTGCAGTTGTTGATGTTTGCTGAATAAAGTTGGAAAACTTTATACGACGATCCTGCCTTTTTTGCTGAGTGAACAGGCTGCGTGAATAAACGAATTCGAGTTACACTTATCAAGAATCAAGCATCGAAGATGAATCAACCATTGATTTAAAAAAAAAAAAACTAAAAAAAACCACGTGTAACAGCTGTGCATTTTCATTATTTACTCAGTCACTCCAGACAGTCAACATTGATATCTCCAACCACTCCATGTCTGCAATGTTATCGTTTCACATTCCTGCATGCTTCAATTGTTTTGGCGTTTCATTCCCCCACAAGGTCAGCACGCCCGTACCGTGCTTTTTCTAACTGAGCTAGTGTATTCTACAACACCACTTTCCTATATAGTCAGCGATATTTTGAAGTTCACGAAGTTGCTATTCTGCACTTAAAAGGGAACTTTTATCGGTCAGTGGTCAGAGTCCATTATGAATGAAAAAAACAACATGTTTGTTTTCGACATGCTGACATTTTATTTTAAGAGATAAGGATTCATAAATGTGCAACGATAAGCAATAATGATTCATCGCATTAGCCATCATTCATAATATGAATACATCGTTTTTCGCCTTTGACCGTCCCATATCATATGCATTGAATGGATTTTCAATGCCCGGATAGCTGATTCGTGTGCGAACACCAATAGAAGTAACCGTCTATTCAGAATAAAATAGCAACACTCAGCAATTTGCGCCTCGCCTGGCTCGTTCGATCTGGATAGTTCTTTGGACTATGACCCAACGAGATGCTGCAGAGCGGACTCAGTTTAGCGGTTAAGGTTGTCGATAAAAAACACGGGTTTAAAGTCTTCTAATCATACTGAGTCTTAGAAACAGTTGAGGCGCACAACGATTTTCTGCAGAGCCCTTTATTCAACTTCATATGTTAGATGTTATAATAATTGGTTTTGTTCCAGTATAATACTTACAGCTCCAACAAAACATTGTATATTTTTTGGTATTGCACAAAAGTTGTCCTATCCTATCCGGTAATTCGAAGGTCGTACTCCATCTTTCCCTGTCTTCAGTAACATGGCTTCGCTCAATGTGAAGCCAGTCCATTCTCGAATGTTATCCTCCCATCTCTTTTTCTGTCTCCCTCTTATTCTGCTTCCTTGCACCTTGCCTTGCAGTATGGTCTTTGGCGGCAATACCATCGGAGTTTCCGTTTAGTCACCACTGTCAGCATGTCATCGTGTTGTCAGATGGCTTGTGTTATGGTCTGTCGGACTTAGTCGTTGGTGATGTGCTGTGTATAGGAAATGCCCAGAAGTCTTCGGCAACTCCTCATCTCCATGCGTACCCCTTGGGGTCATGAGCAATCTTGCCACTGTAGATTGTTCTAACCTCTAAAGGGAAAAGTGAAAGCCCCAGTTGAAAACCTGTCTTTCCTTTATAGGCATGACGTTTCACTGCGGCCACAGTACCCCCGTTGGAGTGCCGGGGCTTTCAGTATAAATAGTATCCCCACTTTCTGGAAATGTAGTGCTTTAAATTCCCACTGTCGCTGTCTTCCTCATTTGCTCTTTCCCATTCCTGCTCTGTCCTATCACTCTGCTATACTATCTTCTTCTTCGCTAGATCAATGACCTACCTTTTTTCTTGAAAACTCTTCCTGGACAAGACTCCTTGTTTGTGTATGAGGTCTGTTGGATCAGCTTGGGAGTATTGGACGCTTTCTGCCGGGTGGTCACTAGGGCTTCCTATGATGTTAGTATTTAGCAATGTAGGCATTTTATATGTATATGTTTTGTTGATAATTTATAATGATGTTTGTATTCTATTTTGCTTTTGTAACCGGGGGTTCGAGTAGTTGGGGTAAAGCCTCAGCCGTCCCCTGCGTGGGATGTCTTTATTGTAAAGTGACTGGCCGGTGGAGGGCATTCAGTTTTCCCACTAGGGTTGTTTCAGCAGATCTTTTATGCGGATCGGGGGTTGTCCGGTCCTGATTTGGCTCGGGGGAGTCCGCTGGACCTAAAGCAACAATTAATCAATCAATCAATCAATCTCCATGCGTTGTATTCTTCATTGTAGGGCTGTGAGGGTCCGAGTTTCGCAAGCGCATAAAAAGATGGAGATGACAAGGGAGCGCAGCAGCCTAGACTGATGGTCCTTTCTTTCCAAATGGGCTTCAACCTTGCCAGGGTAGTAGTTGTTTGTGCGATCCTGAAGAGGATTTCCTGTCGGGACCCATTGTCTGATACAATGGCTCCTAAATATTTGAAGCTATGCTCTGTGTTGAAGGACTGGCCTTGGACTTTGATATCCGCGTTGATACAATTGGTGTTGTTGGTCATTTTGGTCTTCTCTGCACTTATTTCCATTCCATAGGCTCTGGAGGTGGTGTCAAGCCCCTGTACCAGCTGTTCAAGTTCTTGTTCCTCTCCAGCCAATCCATCAATGTCATCCGCAAAACGGAGATTGTTATACCCCTTATGCTGACTGTTCCTTCGTGATCTGCAATGGCATCTGACATGATGTGCTCTAGGAAGATTTTGAAGAGTGTTGGAGAAAGTAGGCATCCATGACGCACGCTGATTTTTGTTCTGAACCAGTTCCCGATGGCGCTGTTGTGAGGATTGCACTGGTGGCTTTGTCATACAGGCTTTTGATGACTTTAATAATGTTAGTGCTGATGTTGTATACTCTTATGATTACCCACATAGCTGCATGCCAGACTCTGTCAAACGCTTTCTTGAAATCTACAAACATATGATATTGATGGTGTTGGTGGTGTAGGTATTTCTTGCAGATTAATCTGAGGTTGAAAATATGTTCAGTGGTACTTCGCTCTGCCCTGAATCCTGCTTGTTCTTCATCTTGGGGTTTCAAGCTGTTGAGTATTATTTTCAGGATTACCTTGCTGGGATGGTCTGATGAGGCTAATGTTGCGGTAATTTTCACACTCCTAAAGGTTACCATTTTTAGAAAGAGTGATGACAAACGACTGGGACCATAGGGTAGGCCATTCCCCACTTTGCCAGATCTTGTTACAGATAATGGTGAGGGCATCGATCATCGCTTCTCCTACTGCTTGAAGCAATTCTGCGGGTATGTTGTCCACTCCTGCTGACGTCCCCTTCTTCAGCGATTGCACTGCTGCCTCGACTTCTTCTCGGAGTTTGGGGAGGATTTCTTCTTCTTCTCTGTTCTGTGGACATGCTAGAACTGATGGGTCTCCGTTTGGTGTATGGTTGTAAAGGTCAGACAGAGCAGTACTCTGTCCATCTATCCAAGACATCTTGTTCTTCTGTAAGGCCTATGCAGTTAAGGATTTGTGAGAGAAAAAGACAAAATGTGACTTAAATAAATAAATTAATTAATTAATCAATTCATTTATTCATTCATTCATTTATTACATAAAGAAGGAAACAAAATCTCAATTCATGGACAATTATTTCACACCACATTTGTTTAAAATACTTGTCAAACAGTTTTTCATCACAACCCAAAATTAATAACATATGGTATTTATGTATCATTGAGGGATGCAGAACACTTTATATGCATGGAAAGTTTTGATCACTGTTTGGGAAAATTTGACTTTATGTAAGAAACCTTACAGCATTCTCATGAGACTGGATTTTTTTAATTTTAAATTATTTAAATTATTTCTTTAAAAAAATTATTTATTGATGTATGTATGTATGTATGTATGTATGTATGTATGTATGTATGTATGTATGTATGTATGTATGTATGTATGTATGTATTTTGTTTTAAAAAAGAATATTTTACTTTTGGAGTAAGTGTTGAAGAATCTGACCCACGACGTGGGCAAACATCTCCCACCCGACGGGCTAAGTTAGCCTTGAGCTGTCTCTCATACTCAGAAGAAATTCTATTTAGTAATGGTACAAGCGCATCGAAACAGTGCAGATCGAGCAGCGTCATGAATGCCTTCTTTCATGGTCACAAAACAACTGTTGACCTCCTGTCAGCTGTTGGATTTGTGTGCCCAATGATACCCAACTTCAAAATTACTCCCATGCTCCCTCCCACTTCCCAACCCCACCCCGAACCCTCCAAACAGCGTATCGTAGTGGTTAGGGCATGGCAAGATAAGCATCAACCAGTTTGGGGAGCGAGCACTAGGATCGGAGGATCGGTTTGCGAATTACATTACATTACATTACATAATTGTTGCTTTAGGTCCAGCGGACTCCCCCGAGCCAAATCAGGACCGGACAACCCCCAATCCGCATAAAAGATCTGCTGAAACAACCCTAGTGGGAAAACTGAATGCCCTCCACCAGCCAGTCACTTTACAATAAAGACATCCCCACGCAGGGGACGGCTGAGGCTTCACCCCAACTTATCGAACCCCCGTTTACAAAAACAAAATAGAATACAAACATCATTATAAATTATCAACAAAACACATACATATAAAATGCCTACATTGCTAAATAATAACATCATAGGAAGCCCTAGTGACCACCTGGCAGAAAGCGTCCAATATTCCCAAGCTGATCCAACAGACCTCATACACAAACAAGGAGTCTTGTCCCGGAAGAGTTTTCAAGAAAAAAGGTAGGAGACTGGTCTAGCGAAGAAGACGATAGTATAGCAGATTGATAGAACAGAGCAGGAATGAGAAAGAGCAAATGAGAAAGACAGCGACAGTGGGAATTTAAAGCACTAAATTTCTAGAAAGTGGGGTAACTATTTATACTGAAACCCCCGGCACCCCAACGGGGGAGGTTTGCGAATTGGATGCCACCGTCAAACGGGGTCGAAACACGAAACAGCGCGCACAACCATCCCAGTTGAATCAGGAGTAAAACAACGCGAGTATCTGGTTCAGTTTACAGAAACTAAAGTGGTGGTAGGTTTAGCAGTGAGGGATAGGAGATCGTCAAACCCTTCATCAAGCTGGCCCTTAGAAAATAGAAGAAAAGTTGCGAGAAACTATTTTACCGTCCTGCTGTTTGTCGCCTTCTTGTATGTCCCAAACAGATAATTATGCAAGTGTGTGCGCGTGGATGTTTGTCACATCCAGTGCCTCAACAGTGGGTACAGCAGCGTGTGCTGACCACACGAAGAACAACCACCCCAAATATCTAACACATAAAACACCAAAGGGAACAATCACAACAATTTTATTCGCACAAAATTGAAATAATCTACCTATTCAAAACTACCTCGACTCCCCCCCCCCCCCCCCCCTGTATGTCCGCAATCACACTTAACAATAACGCAAAACCAAACTAGTAAACAAACAATACTAAGAATTAAAATACTGATTTTCCACAGGCGCTACACATTTTCTCCTTTGGTTAATTCACAACAACCAACTGTAGCCTGTTATAGTCGCGCTCGGTTGCGATTTATCTCTGCGCACTAGCGCCTGTGTTCTGAAGGGAATAATTCCTCCGTTGGGGTGCCGGGGGTTTCAGTATAAATAGTATCCCAACTTTCTGGAAATTTAGTGCTTTAAATTCCCACTGTCGCTGTCTTTCTCATTTGTTCTTTCTCATTCCTGCTCTGTTCTATCAATCTGCTATACTATCTTCTTCTTCGCTAGACCAGTCACCTACCCTTTTTCTTGAAAACTATTCCGGGACAAGACTCCTTGGATCAGCTTGGGAATATTGGACGCTTTCTGCCGGGTGGTCATTAGGGCTTCCTATGATGTTATTATTTAGCAATGTAGGCATTTTATATGTATGTGTTTTGTTGATAATTTATAATGATGTTCGTATTCTATTTTGTTTTTGTAAACGGGGGTTCGATAAATTAGAGTATAGCATCAGCGTCCCCTGCGTGGGATGTCTTTATTGTAAAGTGACTGGCTGGTGGAGAGCTTTCAGTTTTACCACTAGGGTTGTTTCAGCAGATCTTTTATGCGGATCGGGGGTTGACTGGTCCTGATTTGGCTCGGAAGAGTCCGCTGGACCTAAAGCAATAATCATGTAATGTAATGAAGGAAATAAGCCACTATTGCTATAGCAGACAAGCTTTATGAACGCTCCGCGCATGACTTTTAGAGTCAGGTTTCTCAAATATTACACATCTTCTCCCATCTCTCCAAACAAAAACAAAAAACAAACAAAAGAAGTATATACATATATATACACAGGGTGGGCCAATAAAATGTTCCTATCTTATCCTATCATATCCCGTAACTCGGAGGTCGTAGGGGCACCACAGATGATCGTTTAACCAACGTACTCCATCTTTCCTTGTCCTGTCCCACCGCCGTAGCTCAAGTGGTTGAGCGTTCGCCTGGCACACCGATGACCCAGGTTCGAATCCCGTGGTGGGCGATATAAAATGTGGCCATTTTCACTGTCCATTTTAGCAGTATGATTGCTCTTGTGGTTCAGTGTTGATTTAGGTCCCTACCCCTCTTTCTCTGGGATGGTTATCCCCGTCTGCAATATCGCCAATGGTGGGTGTAGACGTTAAACCTCAATGTTCATTCATTCCCTGTCCTCAGCAACCCCCTGGTTGTTTCGCTCAGTGTCAAATCAGTCCATTCTCGAATGTTGAGGCATGCAGCACTTTTTAATCGTAAATAAGTTGTTTTTTTAATGAGTACGTTTGCGACAGTTGTATTCACCAAAGTGTCCAAATTTGATTTGATTTCAAACATACTAAATTTTTTCACTGGATTTTTTCAAACAATTCTTTCCTGGAGATAGGCTTTATCTCATAGCGCACAGGCAACTCATGACCTGTCTACTCCCCTGATCTTTCTCCCGCAGGCTACTTTCTATGGGGGAACATGAAGGAGAGAATGTACTACAACAACCCACAGAGCATTGGGCCCTGAAGACCAACATCCGTCAGGAAATTCGGAGAATCTCACTTGAGATGTGTGGCAATGTCATCACAAACTTCAATGTGCGTGTTGCAACTGTAATCCAGAGAAGAGGAGCGTGGATTGAGCATATCATCAATTATTAAACTGTGTACAGAACAGTGAACAAGTGGGAAACCTTTGGTGCTTCCGTGACATTTCTGTGAAGAAAAGTTTCGAAAACGTCCTCATTGTAAAAACTTACGTACAATTAAAAAGTGGTAACATTTTATTGGCGCACCCTGTATGTACATGTATATAATCTTTGCGTGAATTAGGCTTTTTAAAATTTCAACGTCAGACTCACTTTAAGTAAATCCAGACATGTAGGTTTTGTCATGTTATTTACTTCGTTTTAAAAAAAAATCACAACTTCGGCGATTCGTACCATTACTTTTCATGTTTTAAATTCCATACGGGTAAACATTTGTTGTTAAAAATTAATAACCTGAAACTGCGCGATACGCACATTTGCAAGCACCAATGAATAATCTGTATTCGCTAAAATCACGTGGTCGAGCATAATCTCTGTGCACATGCCTAGCTAGAAGAATTTGACGTGACGTTTTGTAACAGCTTGTACTGGTGCCTTCCAGCTGCGTGGTGACCTTACCGAAGTAGGGAAACAGCTGATCGGCACAAGGACGTCCAGAATAAACCTAGCGACCTTTTTAAACAGTACTTGACCATGCACTTTTAACCTTTCAGTACCTGTATGTATGCGAACACTCGCCTTGTTTAATACGGTATAATTTGAGGGCTATAGTGTACCAGAAACATAGGCAGAGATTAGATTTTGTTTTAAATCTTGAAGTAAATTATTGTCTGGTGACTTGAACATTTGCTCAGAGACCTCCTCAATGGACTTGGTATCGAACCCTAGCAGGAACAGAATGATTTTGTTAAAGCCATAATAATAATAATAATAATAATAATAATAATAATAATAATAATAATAATAATAATAATAATAATAATAGTACAGGATGCTGTCACGCGCGTTTAATTTAATCGAACTCAAATCGCATCGATCAGAATAGATCGCTATTATAGAAGGAGGAGGAGGTATCAATCTTTATTTTTTTGACATTTAAATGGACCGCATCCACAACCATTACTGAAGGGAGGGGGTAAACCGGAGAAACCCATCAGTGTCCTGAAAAGTCTCTCATCTAAGTCGCGTAAGTTCCGCCCATGCGGAGGTCGAACCCCCGTCATAGGAAACCAGCGCTCTATCCTCTGTGCCACAAGGCCACCTAGGTCAGTTTGTCAAATCATGGAATTCTATTTGCTGTTACCTTGGCGATCAGTTGACCAATGATCTTATTACTCTAATTTCTTTCGTCAATTCTATTCTACTGTCTACAGTTAATTATGAAGTTTTGAAGTTAAAAAAAAAAGCATTGTGTGAGATATGTTACCAGCGACATAAATAATAAAGACATGGCTTTCCCACTCCACTCTCCCTACCCTCTCCAGAGTAGATTGTGTGAAATAGTTTTTATTATTTTTATTTCAATTCGTCGCGGACCAACCCGCCAACCAGCGTCAAAGGATATATTTGCTCCCCAATGTTCTCATCATGAAAATAGGTGTCCAGTTAGGGAAGCCTTTCAAGTTTCTCTGCAAAAATGTCAAGATGTTTTTGCTGCGATCATCCACATCCGATGGTCTGATATCTGGACCAACAACAGAGCTGTTGACCTTGTGTCCTAGTTATCTTGATAATAATAGGCAGCGATGGATAACTAAAAATAGATGTGAGTCATTGCTAGCCACGTGTGTCCCACGTTTGTGTATTCCTCGATGCATGGCATTTCAAGGAAAAGATAAGAGAAATCACGGTAGTAGTGAAGTAGTAGTAGTAGTAGTAGTAGTAGTAGTAGTAGTAGTAGTAGTAGTAGAAGCAGTAGTAGCAGTAGTAGTTGTTGTTGTACTAGTAGTTTTTGTGTTTGTGGTTGTTGTTGTTGTTGCGATGGTGGTGGTGGTGAATGAAGAAGAAGAAGAAGAAGATAACGATGAGAATGATGAGGATGATGATGGTGATGAAGAGGAGGAGGAGGAAGGGGGGGGGAAGGAGGAAAATGAGAAAAATGAAAATAGAAAAGGCGGCACAGCCTTTCTCATAACTAGATGTACCTATTGCATGATTTAACACTTTTCCGGATGATAAAACTTGTGTTTTTTTCGATTTTTATTTCTTTAATCTCTCTCTCTCTCTCTCTCTCTCTCTCTCTGTTTTCTCTCTCTCTCTCACACACACATACACGCACGTTACTCGCTAAGCATGACTAAAACAATTCAGACTTCATCGAATTGAATACCATGGCAACCTTAATCCGCTTCTTAAAGATTTGTTTTGCTCCCTCGTGATTGACTACTAATTAAGGTTTTCCCTCTCAACAAGAGGAAATAGAGGTACTGATTTTGGGAATGGTATTACTATACAGAAGGGAGTCGAGAGATAGGTGGGAAAGGGATAGAGGTGGATATGAGGGGATAGTATGGAGAAGGGAAGAGACACATAGGTCTACATGGCTAAACCTGAAGACATTTATACCTGGGGGAACAAAGACCTGGGATTATAACCCTATGTAGGAACGTCGACCTTGGGGATCGTATAGACCCGAAAAGCCTTGAGGGAAAGTACACCACGTGGAGTGGGGAAAGGGGTTATACAGCTGGAGGAACACAGGTTTCTGTCTTACGATTTACGAGCTCGACGCATCTCCCGACCAAGAGACAGTGTGAAGACGACGACGACGAAGAAGAAGAAGAAGAACAAGAAGAAGAAGAAGAAGGACAAGAAGAAGAAGAAGAACAAGAAGAAGAAGAACAAGAAGAAGAAGAACAATAACAACAACAATAACAACAACAACAACAACAACAACAACAACAACAACAACAACAACGACGACGACGACGGCGACGACGAGGAAAGAAAAGGGTAGAGGCAGACAGTGATTTGTGATACTCAGTATCTCTAAGATTCAATTCACGAACTCGACAAATCTCACGACCAAGACATACTGTAACGAGAGATAAGCTTACTGTCACAGGGCAGCCTGTGTTGAAACCGAGTAGTAAGTGCGGGTGGGGAGTTAATGAGTTGGGGTAGTAACTGCGCGGTGTCGTATGTATGGTTATGTGCGTGGAAAGCGTGATTTTTTAACAGCATAGTTGGCCAGCCAGTTTTGGGGAATGTGTTCACTGTTAGTCAGAACAGGTTTTGGCAGAGCTACGGTGTAGACCGGGTTGTTTTGTTGCTCTGGGTGTTTTGGTTGTTCTGGAAAAGTAGGGGGGACAGTTATTAACGAATAATAGTAACTGGTTCCAAAAAGAGTATACTAGTTGGAAAAGGTGCTGTGTTGTGTAGTGTAACTCTCAGATTGGAGTACAGCTATAATATAGCAAAGTTTGTGCAGTGTGGTAGTTTGGTGTGAGGCATTGTCCACTAATAGAAACTATGCACTGGATTTACCCTACTTGGAGTACTGTGTTAGGCAAGCAGTGAAAGCTGGCTACAGGTACATTTACAGTCGAGCCGTTGGGTGAGTGTGATGGTGATTTTCCTTACTGTGCTAATGACCAATGGCCGGCTGTTTGGGGTGTTGAACGATAGCTGTGCGTGAGGCTGGGGGGAAGTATGGTTGCACGGAGGAGAGGAAGGGTGCGACTGAAGGAGGGAGAATGAGGGAGGAGAATGGGGGTGAAGTGTGATGAAGGTAGGGTGGAAGTGGTTGCTGTTGTTGAGGTTGCGGTTGCTCAAGTTGGATAATGTGTTGATGATTTCATGTATTCATTTGCAGCATTGTTCATTTCATGCTTTCATAATGTCATTTAGTTTTTGAATTATGTGTTTGATTACAAGTGACAGTAATAGTAGTCAAGAGAAGTGAAATGAACGGCAGTGGCGCTTCCTCAAGATACAGGAATTAGTTAGTGTAGTAAGGGGGGAGAGTGTGAGGAGGGAGGGGACGGAATCGGGTGGACATGTCATTAACAATACGGCAAGCATGTTGCAGGTTCGAAAGTCGTCGAAGGTTCATCATCGAGAGTCTTTGTTCGTCGCTCAGAAGTTCGTCAAACTCTTCAGTGCGACGACGACATCCGGTCGTTGGACCCACATCATCATCACCACCCATTCGTCCACGTCCACGTTTGTTGACATTCTCATCTTTCCACCACCCCATCTTTCCCGCGTGATTGTGACGTCCGTTGCGGGACCTAGCCTCGGCGTTACAAGGTAGCCGACAGGAGGAGTCAGGCTGAGAGGCGTCGACGGCGGCAGGGCCGCCGCAACTACAGCGCCACCATCATCATCATCATCATCGTCATCGTCGGCGACGGAGGGAGTGACTACACCACTACGCCGGACTTACCAGCGACAGTCCAGCGTCAACCACAACGAGGAGGCAGCTACCTTTCGGAGGCGTCAACGGGGACACCCTACTATCAGGTCGGCTCGTTCTTTATTTGTCCCCCTCTTGACTCTTGCCCCCTCTGTGCCCGGACATTGGCGTTGCACAGTCGTTAGTTAGACGTGGTTGATCAGCAACCCCCGTTCATCTGACATTTCCATTTCATTGCTCATTGATCCATTGATTGTTCCATCACCATTTTTTTCGTTTCATGTGTAAATGTTGTATGTGTATGAGTGTGTGGTATGAATGAATAAATAGCTTGAAAGTTGTATATATATTCGTTGTGTTATCATCGCTTCACGTCTGCGGGAAACTGTCATTCTGTCTGGGTTGTCTGCGTGCGTAAGGTGTTTGTTTGTGGTGTCTACCCAGGGGGAGTCGTGGCAGTGACACTTACTAAGAAGAAGAAGAAGGAAGAAGAAGAAGAAGAAGAAGAAGAAGAAGAAGAAGAAGAAGAAGAAGAAGAAGAAGAAAAGAAAATAACAACAACAACAACAACAAGCACACGAAGAGGAGGAGGAGCATAATACGCTCACGAACTGTGCTACTGTCACGACCCATAAACCGCTGTAGTGTAAGGGTACTGATAAGAGTGCGTATGACATTGTTAGCGAAGTCAAATAGTGTCCTGTTGTTGTTGTTGTTGTATCAAATTTTATTCATCAGATTAACATAAGTTGTACAAAATAGTGTCCAGAACGTAACAACTGCTGGCGATGCAAGTGCACACGTATGACCGTGAAAACTCCTGCCTTGGTCATATTATGTTAACCATCTGAACGTCGTGAGGTGTGCATTTTTCATAAGCAAATGTTTGCTTGTTGTTGGTGATGGTGGTGGTGGCGAAGGCCCATGGGGGCTGAGGCGGTGGAGGTGTGTTAATTTTTAGTTTATCTTGTTTTTTTGGTTGGATGGTTGTGGTCGTTCAATTTCTTCTTCTTCTTCTTCATCTTTTTCTTCTTCTTCTTCTTCTTCTTCTTCTTCTTCTTCTTCTTCTTCTTCTTCTTCTTCTTATTCTTCTTCTTCTTCTACTACTACTCCTTTTTCTTCTAAACTTCTTCTTCTTCTTTATCATCATCATCATCATCATCATCATCATCATCATCATCATCATCATCATCATCATCATCATCATCATCATCATCAATTATTTCTTCTTCTTCTTCTTCTTCTTCTTCTTCTTCTTCTTCTTCTTCTTCTTCTTCTTCTTCTTCTTCTTCCTCTTCTTCATCATCGTTGTCGTCGTCGACATCGTCCTCATCTCTTTCTTACCTAGATTTCATCCATCGGCAATATTTTTACTTCTTCTTTTTTGAATTGCAGTTTGTAGCCTACCTTCAACAAACAAAACAAAGTTATACCTCTTCCTTGACCTATACATGAAACTCAGTGCTGCTTGCAAACGAACAACCCCCCCCCCCCCCCCCCCCAAAAAAAAAAGAAAAAAAAAGAAAAAAAAAACTTCATTCTACTACAACTTTAACAAATGTCTTGTCTGCATAATGTAATATGCTACAATGGTCGTTTATTAGCACCAGACTCCAGTTGTACACTGCATCGCTGAGCCTTGCCGAGGAGCACGTTCGCCTCGCTAATGGAGAGGTGAGCAGTCTCCGCTATGTACTGTGACGCTAGTGATGAACGTCAACAGATGATTCAGAAAGAATGAGGCATTTTATGACCATTTTTTCATAATTTTATGGACTTGTTTACATTGCAAAAAGTGAGACACTTCCTGGACATTGAACCTGTTTCATAGCGCGGTCTTGCGTTTGTAAGGGTCTTAAAACTTCATTCTTCTTCTTGGACAACGTCAGCGGACAGACGAGCCAGTAAAGAAGACTAGCGAAACAGGACCCCATGTCTACAGGTATGCATACTAACATACTAGACCGCTAGCGAGCAAAGCACGTACTGGCATGCAATATTATTCGCGTGAGTAAAATAGTAAAACTTAAGAGTCGTATATGGAGTGCGTGTGCGGAGAGTTAGAAAAAGGAGGTGAGGTGTGTGGGTGTGTGTGCGTGTGTGTGTGTAAAAGGGAGTGAGAGAGAGAGAGAGACTGACGTACAGAGAGAGACTGACAGAGACAGAAAGAGATAGAAAGAAACTTACAGACAGAGAATGCGAGCTACATTAAAGGGAGAAAGAGAGACAGACAGGCAGAGAGAAGAATTTGGGAGTGGGGGATAGTGGGAAGGGGGCAGGGGAGATGATGCACGACGGAAAGAGCGAGTGAAGCAAGGGACCAACGAGTTACGGGATAAAATCGATAAAAGAAAAGACACTTTTTAAAAAAAATTAATTTTAATTTTCATTAGGGATTAAGATTTAGACTAAATAGAAAGTCTATTCTTCCAAGGGAGCGAGCGAGAGATAGGGAGGGAGTATAAAAATACAACAATAGAAGAACAATATAACAAAACGTCTTACACGAAAAGAACTTCTTAGGTTCAATGCCAAAGTCATACACATTCCATTCTTCACACACTTCAGCGTGGTTTCCATGCAAGTACAGTTTCTGTAGATCAGCAGTTCACAATGAATGACTTTCAACCTGTGACGTCAACCATGTTGACATACCGAGCTTAAGAAAGTAAAGTTCCACAC
>CM072516.1:7958634-7978634 GCA_036898135.1 Oncomelania hupensis
GTGTGTATGTGTGTATGGTGTTGATTTTGTTGTCGTTGTTCTTTTTGTCCTCGCCGTTGTTTTGCCTTGAGATAGCATTTAACGCACTGTCCTCATCCCGGCGGATGCGGGATGCTATCCCGGACATTGTAAAAAATTTTTTGCCTTTTTTTCTTCAGACGCTTAGGTGATTTCCTGCATGAGCAGACTCCGGATCTACGCAAGAAAAACCAAAACGTAAATAAACAGGAAACGTGAAAAACAGCGACATGCGATTTGTAATTATTGTTTTCTTGTTGTTGTTGTTGTTGTTGTTGTTCTTTTTCTTCTTCTTCTTCTTCTTCTTCTTCTTCTTCTTCTTCTTCTTCTTCTTCTTCTTCTTCTTCTTCTTCTTCTTCTTCTTCTTCTTCTTCTTCTTCTTCTTCTTCTTCTATCTTCTTCGTCTTCTCTCTCTAACTCCCTCTCCGTCTCGCCCTTTGTATGTCTCTCCTCTCTCTTTCCCCTTCTCTCATGCCAAATTGTATATCATAACTGTGCAGGTGAAAATCACATTCATTGCTCTCAATTGATTAACCTTGTTTCGTAGATATGTAATCTTTTTGTTGTTGTGTAATTTGCTTTTAACCAATTGAACCTCTTAAGGTTGCTTCATGGTTGTTGTCTCCTACTGCGCTGGGCCTTTCATGTTTCTAGTTGGCAGTGTTAGTAGCAGTAGTAGTGGTAGTAGTAGTAGTAGTAGTAGTAGTAGTAGTAGTAGTAGTAGTAATAAACTTTTTTCTTAATTTTTTAAAAATAGTATAGTTAATCTTGTAATTACAAAAGGTCATATTGCAAGAGTAGGCTTTTGTCTAAAATCTTAAGCTTAAAAAAATTCTGATATCTGAAGTCTCTCTCTTTATATCTGTGTTAAACACTATCACACACACACACACACACACCCACACACACACACACCCATACGCACGCACATACACATACACACACAACACGCGCATATGCACAAATATACACTCGAAAATACTCCCTTATCTGTCTGTGTCTGTCTGTCACTTTCTCTCTGTCTCTTTCTCTGTCTCTCTCTGTCTCTCTCTCAATCTCTCTCTCTCTCTCTCTCTCTCTCTCTCTCTCTCTCTCTCTCTCTCTCTCTCTCTCTCTCTCTCTCTCTCTCTCTCTCTCTCTCTCTCTCTTTCCCTGTAAACTTCAAAAGCAAAGGTCATGTTTGTATTCACACACCCACATATGCACGCCTATTCACACACCAGCGCAAACACACATACATATAAAGAGTGCACAAACAGGGAAATGTACGCTGGCTATTTACCAGGGGACGCCGAAAATGGATCGCATGGGCTCATTGACGTCATACAGAGTCATCGCTTCATGACGTCAGTTTACCTTTTATATTTCAAGGTAAGCATAATTATACAAAAATAATAATGTTGTAGAACCAGTGGAGCAAACGTAACTTCTTCAGTAGTTGCGCATTTCAATTTTCAGAAGTTTTGGAATTTGGCGAACTTGCTAGAAGAAACAGGAGGAGACGGAAGAGGGGGAAGAGGAGTGTCACTTCAGTTCTGCATTTTAAGGCCGGTATTTAATTTACAAAGTGGGTAGTTTAAGCACAGGCACACACAATTCCCAAAATACGCGCATTTTTAGTGAAACTGAAAATGATTGCTTAAAATTTAAAAAAAAATAAAGAAAGAAAGAAATGCCGGGTAACTGTTCAAATCGCCAACTGGTGATCTGACAAAACATTAAATATATTTTACAAGAGAAAGAGGAGGCGGAGGAAGAGAAGAAGAAGAAGAAGAAGAAGAAGAAGAAGAAGAAGAAGAAGAAGAAGAAGAAGAAACCTGTAAATGCACGTTTGGCGCTAGCAAGCTGCCATAGCCAAACTTAAGCATGATCACCTAAAAATTGTAATTATCAAGTGAACATTGGAAGTATGATGTGATAATTACAATTTTCGGTTTTGGCGCATTTCCAGGTGGATTGCTAGAGTCAAAACTGAAAATTAAACTGGATCGCGCCAACATATTTCTAATTTTTCAATGATAATTGTAATTATCCAATAATATTAATTGTAATTATCATATTTTGGTGCTAGTAAGCCGTCATACAATATCTCAATGCCGCCATTGCCGCCATAGTTACTCTACCGCAAAGGTCCAATCAATTTAGTCATTTTGTCGTTAAACACGTTGTGCTCAATCTCTTTTTTTTTTTTTTTAAACCGGTTAAAGGGATTTTGTTGAGTTCGGGGAGATTTACTAGCGATCCCCACAGACGAAAGACGAGCGGGTAATAGCATTCCATTGTGCAGAGCCCAGCAACAATAGACTTACCGTCACAGCCTATAGCGGTGTTTAAAATTATCAGCCATCGTTCAGTAGCAGACAGTCAGTCAGTCAGTCGCCCCGATTACCTTTTTTTTTTGTTCAAAACGCACTTGGTTGCCTCATCTCAACAATTAGTGAACCCAAATTCTCCAGTTTTACGTTGTGGATTTTTAACTAACTGCTAAGCATGTTAGACCCTTCATGTTGGTTCTGACTCAAAGGCCAAGGACATTGTGCTTCATCATTTTCTAAACACGTTTAGTGCTGTAATTTGAAACTTGGCTGATTCGATTTTGGATAATTGTTTGTGTGTGGCTGCAGATAGATCAGACAGTGGCCTATCATTCCACGTTTTCCTTTCACTTCGTTAGGGTAAAGCTAAACCACAACACCCTATAAACAATGACTAGCTTATTAAACTAACCCATCAGGAAACCACAACTCACTATAAACAATCATAAACTTACTAAACTAACCCTCAGGAAACCACAACCCACTATAAACAATGATTAACTTACTAAACTAACCCTCAGGAAACCACAAAACCCTATAAAAATGACTAACTTACAAAACTAACTTTCAAGAAACCACAACACCCTATAAACAATGATTAACTTACTAAACTAACCTTCAAGAAACCACAACACCCTATAAACAATAACTTACTAAACTAACCCTTAAGAAACCACAAAACCCTAAAAAAATGAATAACTTACTAAACTAACACTCAAGAAACCACAACATCCTATAAACAATGACTTACTAAACTAACACTCAAGAAACCACAACACCCTATAAGCAATGACTAACTACACTAATTCTCAAGAAACCACAACATCCTATAAACAATGACTTACTAAACTAACACTCAAGAAACCACAACACCCTATAAACAATGACTTACTAAACTAACACTCAAGAAACCACAACATCCTATAAACAATGACTTACTAAACTAACACTCAAGAAACCACAACACCCTATAAACAATGACTTACTAAACTAACACTCAAGAAACCACAACACCCTATAAACAATGACTTACTAAACTAACACTCAATAAACCACAACACCCTATAAACAATGACTTAATAAACTAACACTCAAGAAACCACAACATCCTATAAACAATGACTTACTAAACTAACACTCAAGAAACCACAACACCCTATAAACAATGACTTACTAAACTAACACTCAAGAAACCACAACACCCTATAAACAATGACTTACTAAACTAACACTCAAGAAACCACAACACCCTATAAACAATGACTTACTAAACTAACACTCAAGAAACCACAACATCCTATAAACAATGACTTACTAAACTAACACTCAAGAAACCACAACACCCTATAAACAATGACTTACTAAACTAACACTCAAGAAACCACAACACCCTGTAAACAATGACTTACTAATCTAACACTCAAGAAACCATAACATCCTATAAACAATGACTTACTAAACTAACACTCAAGAAACCACAACACCCTATAAACAATGACTTACTAAACTAACACTCAAGAAACCATAACAACCTATAAACAATGACTTACTAAACTAACACTCAAGAAACCACAACACCCTATAAACAATGACTTACTAAACTAAAACTCAAGAAACCACAACATCCTATAAACAATGACTTACTAAACTAACACTCAAGAAACCACAACACCATATAAACAATGACTTACTAAACTAACACTCAAGAAACCACAACACCCTATAAACAATGACTTACTAAACTAACACTCAAGAAACCACAACACCCTATAAACAATGACTTACTAAACTAACACTCAAGAAACCACAACACCCTATAAACAATGACTTACTAAACTAACACTCAAGAAACCACAACACCCTATAAACAATGACTTACTAAACTAACACTCAAGAAACCACAACACCCTATAAACAATGACTTACTAAACTAACCCTAAAAAAACCAAAACATCCTATAAACAATGACTAACTTATTAAACTTACCCTCAAGAAACCACAAAACCCTATGAAAAATTATTACCTTACTAAACTAACCCTCAAGAAAATTCCTATCCTATCGGTCCCGTAACTCGGAGGTCGTAGGGGCACCACATATGACCGTATCCATCTATCCCTGTCCTCAGCAACCCTGATTGTTTCACTCAGTGTCAAACCAGTCCATTCTCGAATGTTGTCCTCCCACCTCTTTTTCGGTCTCCCTCTTCTTTTACCTTCTTGCACTGTGCCTTGCAGGATGGTCTTTGCAAGACCCGATGATCTGGTGACGTGGCCATGCCGTCGAAGTTTCCGTTTTTTCACTACTGTGAGCAGGTCACCGTGTTGTCCAATGGCTTGTGTGATGGTCTGTCGGACTTCGTCGTTGGTGATGTGCTGGGTATAGGAAATGCCCAGAAGTCTTCTGTAGCACCTCATCTCAATGCTTTGTATTCTTCGTTGGAGATCTGCTGTGAGGGTCCATGTTTCGCAAGCATGTAGGAAGATGGAGATGGCAATGGAGCGCAGCAGCCTTACCTTGGAATGCAGACTGATGGTCATGTCTTTCCAAATTGGCTTCAACCTCGCCAAGGCAGCAGTTGTTCGTGCGATCCTGGAGAGGACTTCCTGTCGGAACCCATTGTCTGATACAATGGCTCCTAAATATTTGAAGCTATGCACTGTGTTGAGGGATTGGCTTTGGACTTTGATGTCCGTGTTGATGCCATTGGTGTTGTTGGTCATCATTTTGGTCTTTTCTGCACTTATTTCCATTCCATAGGCTCTTTCAAGCCTCTGTACCAGCTGTTTAAGTTCTTGTTCCTCTCCAGCCAATCCATCCATGTAATCCGCAAAACGAAGGTTGGAGATTGCTCTTCCCTCTATGCTGACTGTGCCTTCGTGATCTGCAAGGGCATCTGACATGATGCGCTCTAGGAAGATGTTGAAGAGTGTTGGAGATAGTAGGCATCCTTGACGCACATCGATTGTTGTTCTGAACCAGTTTCCGATGGCGCTATTGTGGAGGACTGCAATGGTAGCCTTGTCATAGAGGCTTTTGATGACTTCAATAATTTTAGGGCTGATGTTGTACACTCTCATGATTGCCCACAGAGTTGCATGCCAGATTCGGTCAAACGCCTTTTTGAAGTCTACGAACACAACATATAGATGTTGTTGGTGCTGTAGGTATTTCTCGGAGATTATTCTGAGGCTGAAAATCTGTTCAGTGGTACTTCGCCCTGCTCTGAATCCTGCTTGTTCTTCAGCTATGATTTGTTCAGCTTGGGGTTTCAACCCCAAGAAAATTATCACTTTACAAATACTTTTTTTTCCCCGCTATATGTGCGAGTGTCTAGAAATATATCTGAATGGCTTGCCATCTTAAAAAAATGTAATTATTAGTTTTTTGGTCACACTCCTAACATCGGCGGCAGCACTTCCGATGACTATTAAACCGTAGTTTGACACTGAGGGCGGAAAGTGCAACGCAGTGTAAGAAATGTATCACGCTGATTAGTAGTTGCTGTTCCGCTTATGAGCAACGGTAGCGGACAGAATAAATAGTTTGCATTCATCACACAAGGCAAATGGGTCATTGTGTCGGAAAGGACAAACGAGTTCTTAGGTGCTTTTGTTTTAATTTCCTGGTTCTTCAGGTTGTGGGATTAGGCATTTATGTGTTGTTGTTTTTTGTTGTTGTTGTTGTTGGTAGAACTGCTTTCAAGAAACATGGTTTAGTAACGTTTTCGGAGTTGAGAAGGACTTGCTGAAACCTGCTGTCCATATAGGCCATATCAAGCACTTTTTTGTTTGTTTGTTGTTGTATTTTTGGTGGGTATTTTGGTGGTGTTTTTTGTTTTTGTTAGACCCCCGCCCCCCCCCCCCCCCCCCAAAAAAAAAAAAAAAAAAAAAGAAAAAAAAAAGAAAATATAGGAACCAAAGTATTTCGTGCGATGAGAAAGATTGTGTAAATGGCGATGACATAACGAACCAACTGTAAGCAGATTTGGGTACACTTCCTGTCACTATGGTACAAACAAATCGTTTTACAGCCTAAACTGACGTCGGTGAAAATAGGTCCAAATGATTCATTAAAAGGTACATAGTTTCTTCGTGGGTGACTATTTGAGACTTAGAACCTATAGTTTAAAGTGATCGATGTACTGGCAATAGGTAAAGTCGTTCTTCTACGGTAATTCCCGTCGCTCATACGAATTCGCGCGCTGCACGACAAGAGAAACAAGAGGAAGTTGGAATGGAAGTTTGCCTATTAACAAACAGGACACAATTTTAAAACAAAAAAGAACAGCAAAATAGTTTACTGTCCGACAAAATATTTTAGTTTTGTAAAGATACATTTGTTAAAAACTGTTAAACAGGACAAATAATGACTGTCATCTTATTTTGTCCTCCTAAAGAGAATGACAAAGTTTAAAAAAAAAGTTCAATTCAATTCAATTCTTTTATTTAAAGTCTCTTCACTTGCTGGGTGATATTAGACCAAAACACTTTCTTTCGAACAGACAAACAAACACATAATTGGTCCATAGAAAATAAAATAAATAAATAAATAAAATGCTACAACAATTTGTTGATCAGAGATTCACTAATAGCCGTAGCAACGTCAACTATTACATGATTAAATAATATAGAATCTAACAGGCCTGAAAATGGCGACTAATTTAGTCGCCATGGCTAGTGAAAAAAAAAATTGGCGACTAAAAAAAAAACTTTAGTCGCCAAATGCGAGTGCGCTAAAATAAACTTTTTTTTAGTTTGGCTAGTAAAATTTTTAAGTTACTAGCCAAAGGCTAGTGGGACCTTTTTTTTCATTTTCAGGGCTGTCTAATGGTTTGCTCTTGTCAATCACTATTTTGTTTTTCTTTGTATGTGTTAAGCCGCACAGGACATTGTCGTACAATGTGTTCCACAGATAATCTTTGCGAGCAAACACACAAAATATTCTTAGAAAACTTGGTATTCCACGAATTCACCCTCAGTTTGTGAATAATCCTACTTATGTGTCTTGAACAAATAAAGTCTGGAGCTGTACAACTTAAAGCTCATACGAATGAGCTCATTCTGGCCAAGAACGGAGCACAGAACATTAAATTCATATTTCAGCATACTGAACTTTTGAGCTCTCTGCTCATGAAATGATATCTGTAATTGAAAACTACATGCGTTCAGCTTTAAGTTGACAAAGTTCCAACGTAACAAAAGTTACTTTAAAATGAATTCAAAAAAACAACAACAACAACGATGAACTACACAGCGGTGTATGAACGATATCGTGAGAGATTCTTGGAAGGCAGCTGCAGTATTGAACATGGAACACTGGATCGTTTAATAGGATACAGGTCTAAAAATCTAACCAGACTAGTCTTCAATTCTAACGTCATTGGTGATAGTGCAAGCCTTCACTCTTCTTTTGTGTACTGGCTATTTAAGGATAAAATTGCATACACTTTGTCCTTTGCCTCATTATTAATCCTTGTAAAAAAGACGATATTCTATGACTGTCTGTCTGGTCAGCAAGGGCGGTGTACCTTACATATGACGTCATCAGTCTTGTCGTGCGTCATCTGTAAGTAAACGTGGCAGGAATTTCCAAATAAAAAGGGACAATAAGGTGTCCCAAAAAATCATTGTCATCATCATTATCTACACCAACACCACCATCATCTTCATCATCTACACCAACACCACCTTCATCATCATCATCTACAATAACATCATCATTTTCATTATCATCTACACCACCATCACCATTATCATCTACACCATCATCATGATCATCATCATCATCTACACCAACACCACCATCATGACCATCATCTACACCATAATCATCATCAACACCACCACCATCATCAACAACATCAACACCATCATCATCAACACCACCACCATCATCATCACCTACACCACCAGCATCATCTTCATCATCTATACCAATACCACCATCATCATCATCATCATCATCTACACCAACATCACCATCATCGTCATCATCTAGGCCTACACCACCACCTTCATCGTCATCATCTACACCAACATCACCATCATCATCATCTACACCAACATCAGTCCGCTGGACCCTTCCCCCGTGGTAGTGCCGGGGTTTCTGTATAAATAGTATCCCCACTTTCTGGAAATTTAGTGCTTTAAATTCCCACTGTCGCTGTCTTTCTGCTTTGTTCTTTCTCATTTCTAATCTGTTCTATCAGTCTACTATACTATCTTCTTCGCTAGACCAGTCACCTTCCTTTTTTCTTGAAAACTCTTCCGGGAAGATACTCCTCATTTGTGTGTGATGTCTGTTGGATCAGCTTGGGAATATTGGACGCTTTCTGCCAAATGGTCACTGGGGCTTCCTATGATATTATTATTTAGCAATGTAGGCATTTTATATGTATATGTTTTGTTGATATCTTATAATGATGTTTGTATTCTAGGCTTTTTTTGTTTTTGTAAACGGGAGTTCGATAAATTAGAGTATAGCCTCAGCGTCCCCTACGTGGGGCCTTTATTGTACAGAGACCGGCGGGTGGAGTGTCTCCAATGTTACCATTTGGTTTGTTTCAGAAGATCTGTTATGCGGATCAGGGGTGAGTCTTTTTTCAGCCAAGTTGTGGTCTTGATTTTGTGGTCCTGATTCGGCTCTTTGCAGTCCGCTGGACCCTGTAAGCAATTAATAACTAACTAACGCTGGTCCCTATAAACACTGAATATCTATCTGTCATCATCATTATTATCATCATCATCATCATCATCATCATCATCACCGCCACCTTTCTCTGCTAGCAAGTATTAGGTCTTAACCCCCACCCACCTCACTCTCCACCCTCTCGTCCTGGGTAGCGCTGCTCTGCGGCTGCCGCTGAGAAGACCACGTCCATGCCCCAGTATTTCATCCGCATGGGTGAGGGCTGTTATGGAGGATCCACTTTCCTTTTGCTATCGAGGATCCATTTTACTTGGTGACTGCCCCTGGGTCAAAAACGCAAAATCAAACCAAAAGAGAGCGACGGACCAGCTGAAACCGATTGACCGCCTATTTACATTAAGGTCGTGTATTCACAACTTTCCGGCACCTCTCATAAAAACTCGTGGGTATCGCCATTATAAATCAAAACGAGGTAAGAGTGAAAGCAAGTTCCGGTCTGGCTTGTTTTGCTTTTCTCAAAGCTTGATGCGTGACTTTTAAATATGGCAAATTGCCGAAAACGGCGATTGTTAGAGCCAGAAAACGAGTGGAATAAGTATAAAAACGGTGGAGGAAGTACATGCTCAGTGAAAGGATGCAAAAAACAATCGTAGAGGCCTGTATTTGTGGCGACTTCGGAGGTGCGTTGATCACTACCCAATGGTTCATGGAGAGTGCGTGTGTCAGGAGCCCTACAAACTGCACACCCCTTCAAATAGTGACCAGATAAGAGAGTGGCTGTCAAAACTACATTTAAAACGTCCACCGAAGACAATTTTTGTCTGTTCCTTTCATTTTACTGACCGAGAGCTCACCATTCAAAATCCATCTCACCAGCTGTTTCTTGGTTACGACAGCAAAGTGAAGATCGGCAGAAAGCCACCACGAAAACGCCAGTCGTCAGATGGAAGAGCTAGCGATACAACGATTAAAGAACGATCACCGACAGAAAGTGAAATAGGACCTGAAGATTCTTGTAGTTTTCTATAGCTTCGCCGTCGCAACCTTCACAAAACACGAAGTAGTTGACTATGTGAGGTTACGATACCGGTGGCCAGTGACACATGTTGTCTTCCCACTGTAAACTTGACTGTCACAACTGGGACTTCAAATCCATCAGGCATTCTCTGCAACACTTTCTCTTTTATGCTCCAACCAACGCTTTCTCATGTGATTCGACATATTCTTGAATATTTTGAAATAACTCACTCAAAACACTCGGATAAACAATACGCGGAGAAAGAAACCCGAAGTATGTTTCACGGTAACGGAAAGAGTTACCCTTTTTCCATGTGGGATTCCCGTTGGTGCATAGGATAGCAGAAAAGTGTGAATAGCGGCCATATGCGTCAACACCCTCGTCACAATGGGACAGGAACGCAAGTCCACTTACATTATTATTATTTTAGAAGTGGACCTTGTGGGCCTATTTAAATAATTAGGTCTACTGATGATTCAAAGAACAATAAGGGAACTGCTGGTATTGTCGCTTTTCCATCTTGTTATCTTTCACTCCTTCCACGCACGTCCTAAAGAATTGACCTAACAAGACAGCGTAATGCTTTACAAGGCGGTTGATTTACATACACTCGATTTAGATATATGCTACAGTCACATTGCTAGGAAATGTGTCACAAACTTAAACTTTGGAACTTTGGAACTTTGAAGAATAACTGTGAGACCGGGGAGCAGAGACAGAGAGAGAGAGAGAGAGAGAGAGAGAGAGAGGGAGACAGAGAGAGACAGAGACAGAGACAGACAGACAGACAGACAGACAAACAGACAGAGAGAGACCGAGAGGGAGAGAGAGAGAGAGAGAGAGAGAGAGAGAGAGAGAGAGAGAGAGAGAGAGAGAGAGAGAGAGAGAGAGAGAGAGAGAGAGAGAATACACTTCCAACAAACTGCCTGGCAGATCGATGGACACATATAGATCGACCGGCGACAGTCAAATCAAAATATTCTCAAAAACGTTTGAGCATATAAAGAAAATAATAAAATACAATTTAAAAAAATGAAAGAAAGAAAGATACAAGAATTTTTTTTAAAAAAATCTGCTCAAAATAAAAGAAAAAGAGGACACACAAAAATTCCGGATTCTTGTTCTTTTAGTTACGAGCTGTCTGTTTTCGTGTACATGCCAATCTCACGTATCCTTGCGATGCCGACGTCACTGACTTAAGCCCAAGGACAATTATGAATGATTTAAAAAAGTAATAAATTAAAGATGTTAAAAATATTAAATTAAGGAATTTTTTGGGTCGTTAACCCCTGCCGCACACAGGAGTTCTTGTCCGTGGGGTTTAACTACTACAGTTCCTGCATTTCTGGTTAAAAGAAAGTCAAAGGAATGCCGTCGTTGCGGCTGCGGTGATGTGAAGACAAGCCGACTTTCGGATGCAATGGTTGACGAATATTATGTAATCTTATCCCAGGCCTCTCTCTCCTTTCCTACGTACTTGTTCAGTGTGAATGTGTGTTCAGTGTGAATGTGTGTTCAGTGTGAATGTGTGTTCAGGGTGAATGTGTGTGTAGTGTGAATGTGTGTGCAGTGTGAATGTGTGTTCAGTGTGAATGTGTGTGCAGTGTGAATGTGTGTGCAGTGTGAATGTTTGTGCAGTGTGAATGTGTGTGCAGTGTGAATGTTTGTGCGGTGTGAATGTGTGTGCAGTGTGAATGTTTGTGCGGTGTGAATGTGTGTGCAGTGTGAATGTTTATGCAGTGTGAATGTGTGTGCAGTGTGAATGTTTGTTCAGTGTGAATGTGTGTGCAGTGTGATTGTTTGTGCAGTGTGAATGTGTGTGCAGTGTGAATGTGTGTGCAGTGTGAATGTGTGTGCAGTGTGAATGTGTGTGCAGTGTGAATGTGTGTGCAGGCTTGCGTAAGACTGGGCAGAAGTGTGTTTGTGCGTGGCGGTGCGTAGTGTGTGTGTGTGTGAGTACGTGTTTACCGACTACAGCGGACTTTTGTGCGAAACACTCCCACGTTCAGCGGACCTCAAACTTCAGCGGACGTCCGCTGAACTTTTCCTTTTGCTACAGTGTTTCTTATGAGCTTTCTAAGGACTTGTGCAAATTTGAGCGCGAAAAAAAAAAGTCCGCTCAAGTTTACGCTTGTGTGTATTCAAACGGCGATCTTGCCCCCTCTCTCTCCGTGGCGCGTTCACACACGGGGCTTTGCTAGTATGAAGTGTTTCGCGGGCAAATGCGCTCATGCGCAATGCTATTCTTTCATTGGTATTGACGTCAGCCATGTATTGACGTCATCAATTTGCAGAAACGACATGATTTCCCGACAGAAAGTGTGAGTATATATATTCATGTTTCTTTGGGTGCTAACTGGAGCATAACTTACAATATTATTTTGTTTGACGATGCCAAAAGTTTGAGAATGGATAAACAGCATACATAGATGACATGTTAGATGCCTCTGGAGTCGGTTTTTGCTAGCTAGCCATAATGGCGCGTGAGCGCAGGTTTTCGTGACCAAAGAAGTACTATTATTATAATTATTTTCAAAGAAGTGTATACAAAATAAACAAAGAAAGATGTTTTTGAATCTCTGGTGTGCTTCTAGATCTATTTGATAACTGAGGGGTGAGCAAAGTCATTTGCTTCCAATCTGAATCTTTGTACCATGAATGTTGATCTGTTTCCATAGCAGACGACAGATCTCGGCGCTGCGTATTATTAAAACTCCAGTAGTAGAGTTGAACATGATGTTAATTAACGAGCATTTCTCATACTATTAGTCTACATGGTCAGAAGAATTATTAAATTTTTAATTTCATTTATTTATTTTCTTATGATTTAGAGTTAGACTTTCATAATCATCGGATAATGACCCTCTTGGAGTCCGCACCTTGCCATCCCCATCCCGCCCCCACCTACCTTATCAGAATGACCCTTGGAGACAGCCCCCCTGCTACTCCCACCCCACCCCCACCTACCTCATCAGATATAACCCATGGAGGCAGCCCCCTACCCACCTCATCAGATATGACCCTTGGAGACAGACCCTGCCACTCACACCCACCCCCACCCACCCTGCAGACCAAACTGTTGACAAAACTGTAAACGTGCTTGACTGTGCTTTTTAGTTGTGCAAGCAGAAGAGCTTAATGTTGAATGGTATTTTACTTGCCTTTTTTCAGAACCTGTAACAAAACTAACATGGAGGACAAAGATAAGACATTGTCATTGTCCACTGCAAGTGAAGTGTTTAACGTCCTTTTGAAAAAGTGAGTACTGGTTAGTGGTAAATGTTGGGCAGTGGATAATGGCTTTTAATTTCAGTGGCACCAAAAAGATAGTCCACATAGAAAGTGGACATGATAGGCTATGTACTGTCACTGTCAGGGTTTCTGATTTTATACTACTTTAGTTGAAGGGTTTCTCTCTCACCCCTACTTTGAAGCTGTAAATCAGTATTTCACTGAACAAGGTCTGGAAGAGCAGGGAAATTGATTTCTGCACAAAGATAAAGATAAAACTCTTTAGGGCTTTGGTGTTGTAAGTTCTACTGTACGACTGTGAGAGCTGGACAATGACTGAAGTTGTCACACCTTGCAGATTGTGATGTGTGTACATCAAATGGATGAGTAACAGCTTATGGCTAACTGACCAGTGCACAGGAAACTGACGTATTGGATGCAGGAAGTGTTCAATGTTGATGTTTTAGAAGCCATGCTATTGATACATAGCTTTATTATGTTTTTAGATTATATATATTCTCACACCCACCTGTGTCTGCATTGTTTCAGGGGAATTATAAAGGCAAAGGGTCGTACTGGAGAAAGAGAGCGTGTTTTAAGGAGCAAAAGAAGTTCCCGTGATCCAGACATACCTGATTCAGACATCCTACCTGATCCAGACATCATACCTGACACTAGTAAGAGTGACAGTGAACAGTCCATTGGGCAATTGGCTGTATCTGATTTTCGCAGTGTGTAAGTGGTTTGTTAATATTTTCTAATGTTTATGATCATTTACAGTATTAACGCCTTTGAGTCCCCTGAGAGGCTGAGTGGGATGACTTTGTTGTGGTGACAACCTGGTGTGGAGTGCCTTCACTGTTACCGTTAAGGTTGTTTCTGCAGATCTTGTATACAGGGTGGGGGGGATGAGGGGGGGGGACTGCCTTGTAAAAATTACTTAGAAAAAGCCTTGAAAGAAACAAAATTGCACTCTCTAGGACAAGATTATGGAGGAATATAAAGGATTATTGCAGGAATGCAATTATACAGTTATTAAAAAGTACCGCCTTGTCACAGTTGTGCCGAGTGTTTATTGTTTAATACAGATTGTTCTACTTTCCATTTGGGCCGCCACCTTCAGCATCTTGAAGATTCTGCAGCCAACAGTGTTACTATAGGGTTTGCAACAACAACAACAAAATGGTGTCTGTAGGAAAAACACGTTGCTGATCAGCAAAAGCTGGGAGGGGGGCAGGAAGTGAGGTTCAGTTGTGACGGAAACATTATGATTTGTGTGAATGGGGGAGGGGGGGGGGGGTGTTAATTTGAAAAAGTCGGCTAACTCAAATGATTATGCTTGCGAATCTTGAACTTTGCACTGACATATGAGTGTACTAAACACTTGCAGTTAATAAATTATCTGAGTGAAGTACAAATTTAGAAAAGGAAAGAAATATAAACATTCCCTATGGCTAATTGCTGCAATTTGTTTTTTATAAATATGTCTTTTGTTTATTCTTATTACTGTTCTTCTCATTATCATATACATTTATACTAAACCTTTACTATCTCTTAACTGATAAAATGGATTGATTGATATGCACATAAATATATGTACCATCTAATCTATATATAACTAAGATAGTATTAGAGTTGTCACTGGCATGATTCCTCCCCCCCCCTCCCTGTGGGGGTGCCGGGGATTTTTGTATAAATAGTATGCCCACTGTGTGGAAATGTAGTGCTTTAAATTTCCACTGTTTCTGTTATTCTCATTTGTTCTTTCTGTTCCTAAAGCTGTTCTATCAATCTACTATCTCTCTTCTTCCCTAGACCAGTCCAGTCACCTACTCTTTTTCCTGAAATTTCTACCAAAAACTCCTCATTAGAGTACAGGCTCTGTTGGTTCAGCTTGGTGGTATTGGACGCTTCTGCCAAATGGTCACTAGGGCTTTCTATGAAATTATTATTTACCAATGTACGCATTCTATATGTATGTGCTTTGGTAATATTTTGTTGTAATGATGTTTATATTCTATTTTGTTTTTGTAACCAGTGGTATGTTAAATTAGAGTATAGTCTCAGCGTCCCCTGCGTGGGAAGCCTTTATTGTAAAGTGACCGGCTGGTGGAGTGCCTTCAGTGTTACTGTTAGAGTTGTTTCTGCAGATCTTTTATGGGTGGGTGGGGGGGGGGGGTTTCGGTGAGTCCTCTTTTGCACAAGTCGACGTCCTGATTCGGCTCTTTTCAGTCCGCTGGACCCTTATAAGCTATGATTAACTAACTAAATAACGGGCATGATTGTATCCTTTGTCATTCTCTCTGTCTCTTGTAAAAAGTACAAGTTGTTCCCCCTATTATGTATATATAATTTGATATTTTATATGATAAGCAGCCATTATCAGAAATGCCAACATCTTAGATCAAACTGACACAGTGACTGTGAAATCTTAGCTTGCAGATTGGAGATTGATTTGTTTACGTCAAATGGATGAGTAACTGACCATGATGATGCTCGTATCGCCGGCAGTTTCTAGTGTAAACAAACGTTGGTAGACTGTCGTGTTTTCTTAGGTTAACGAAGTATTTTTTTCAGGACATGCGTGTTCTGAGTATGTAGATCAGCAGCAATAAAGACAAGACTCGTCAAGAGCTAAAAAGTCGGTCTCACAAGAAATAGAGCCTTTAGTTTAATTTATTTACTCAGCAACACTGAGTCTGATGGCCTGTCATACGCAGATCACGAGCGCAATGAATGAATGAAATTGACCGTATCCATGCGTATCTTACGAGCAATCACCTTCTGCGCATGTCGAGTCTGACTACTTCCGTTACTTCACTTTCTTCTTCTTTGCCATGCATTGGCTGTCTATCCATCTAGTATATATATCAATGGTAGAACCCCATTGCCTGACTGCCAAGGGCAGGTAAAACCCTAGTGTCGGGCAGGTCAGTTTGCTTAAAAAAAGAAGAAACAAAAGAAGTAATAATCAGATTTGGATCAGACTGTGATGTCAGATGAGTGAGGGAGACTGTCTGTTTACTTTTATTGACCCTGAGGTGTTTAATATTAACCACAAAGTATTGTTGCACTGTTTCAGGTGCTTGCCGAAAACCTGTTCACCATAAAAAGTGGTCTACAGAAGAGCAGGATGCTGTGAGGCGTTGTTTTGCCAAGTTCATTATGGAAAGAAAGTTGCCTGGTAAAAATGACATTGAAAAAGCCATCAAAGGGGAAATTGCACTCACTAAAAGAACATGGAGGAATATTAAAGACTATTGTAGAAATACAATTATAAAATTATAAAAACTACCAATGTGTTACAGTTGTGCTGAGTTTTTATTGTTTTATACAGATTTTGTTTTCAAGGTCTTTTTAACTCGCGTGCGAAGCACACATGACAATGTAGTTATCCTCCGCCATCCATCTGCTCTATAACAGCTGTAGACTATTAAGTGGGGTCATTGATGATGACTGTCACTGTTGCAGTTTGTCATTTTAGTACAAGAGTGAAAAATCACAATAATAATATTAATATAATGTCATGTTGTATTATATTAATTTTATGATCAGGCATGGGAATTGTCCTCGGATCCGAGGATTTTGAGTTCAGTCTCGTAAAAAAAAGAAATCCTCGTAAAAAATATTTGTAGGTCCATTTGCCAGTTTACATTTTCTAGAACCTCGCTTCATTTTAATCGCCACCATCTTGGAATTTTCGAATTGCTCGAGTTGTAGCATTTTTTTGGGTGTTTAATGTGGCGATACATAATGTTTAAAATTGTTAACCGTGGTGATCCCTTCGAGGATGAAGGTGTCCGAGATAGGTGGAAGTGGGAATGGCTATCCAAAATGGTTTAAAAAAAAACGAAAAAAACTAGTCATAGCGAAGAAGAGAAGAAGATATGACCGAGCGTTTGGGAACACATTTTTGAAAAAGATCAATGTTTTTTTGTTTTGAGAACAGCACAAAGTCTTCTGCCCCCCCCCCTCCCCCCTTTCCCCTGCCATCAACAGGTGCACTCATCTTTTGCCAGTTTTTTTCCAGCGGTTTTTACATTTGGCAATTCCCATGCCTGATGATTCTGAGCATATTCACTGCAGTTTAGTTCAGTAAATTGATATATTGGCTTTAGTTAACTGCATTGATCGTGTGTACCTTTGTTAAAAGGGTTTACACAAGATTTAATTTTTTGCAAGCACAAGGATTTATTTTTTTATTATTGTTTTTGTCACACAATGAAAAGCAGTGTTGTCATTGTGCAGTTTAGTTCAGTAAATGAGGTCCTGATTCGGCTCTTAGCAGTCCGCTGGACCCTATAAGCAATGAGTAACTAAGTTCAGTAAATTGACATATTTGCTGTAGTTAACTGCATTAGTCGTGCGTATCTTTGTTAAAAGGGTTTACAAAAAATTTCAGTTTTTGCAAGCACATGGAGTTTTTCATTTTTTATTATTGTTTTTGTCACACAGTGAAAAGCAGCGTCATTTGTAAGACCCCAAAATAGAGGTCCTGATTTAGCTCTTTGCAGTCCGCTGGACCCTGTAAGCAATAAGTAACTAACTAACTAAATAAGACCCCAAAATAATTTGGTCACTAGAATGAAGTATGTTTAAGTTTTGATGTGGGAGTTCTTGAACTTGCTCTGTATCATTAATTGTTTATTTGTCTTTTGAGAATTGACAATGGACTAGTATTTGAAAGGTTAGTTTCTGTCTCTCTCTCTTCTCTCTCTCTATCTTCTCTCTCTCTCTTTTCTATCTCTTCTCTCTTTCCCTCTCTCTTTCTCTGTCTCTCTGGTCTCTCACTCTCTGTCTCTGTCTCTCTCTCTCTCTCGTCAATGACTTCAGTTTACATTTCCTTCTATTTTGTATTGCATTTTGATTTTAATTTTGTGTTAATAACTAAAACACTAATAATAATGTCATGCCATATTAATATTAATTTACGGATTCTGAGCATAGTCAGCATCTTATTTTTCATAGTGAAATTTAGTACAGTAAGTTACTACATTTGCTGCAGTTAACTTAATTATTCATGTGTATCTTTGTTAAAGAAGGTGTCCCTGTGGGGATGCCTAGGACGTTTCTGTATAAATAGTATCCTCACTAGTGCTTTAAATTCCTTTATTAAATTCCCAGTTATTCTCATTTTCTTTCTCTTTCTTAATCTGTTCTATCAATCTACCATCCCTCTTCTTCGCTTGACCTGTCACCTACCTGTTTTCCTGAAAACTCCCCCCCCACCCCCCACCCCGTGGGGATGCCGGGGGTTTCAGTATAAATAGTGTTCCCACTTTCTGGAGATTTAGTGCTTTTAATTCCCACTGTTTCTGTCATTCTCATTTGTTCTTTCTCTTCCGTAGTCTGTTCTATCAATCTTCTATTTCCCTTCTTCGCTAGACCAGTCACCTTCCTTTTTTCTTAAAACTCTCCCAAAACCCCTCATTTGTGTAATGGGTCTGTTGGGTCAGCTTGGTGGTATTGGATGCTTCTACCAAACGGTCACTAGGCTTTCTATGAAATTATTAGTTAGCAATGTGGGCATTTTATTTTTTATGTATGTGTTTTGTTACTATTTTATAATGATGTTTATATTCCATTTTGTTTTTGTAAACGGGGGCACAATAAATTAGAGTGCGCCTCAGCGTCCCCTGCGTGGGAATGTATTTATTGTAAAGTGACAAAAAAATGTAGGCATTTTATATGTATGTGTTTGTTACTATTTTGTAATTATGTTTGTATTCCACTTTGCTTTTTATAATCGGGGGTTCGATTAAGTTAGAGTATAACCTCAGCATCCCCTGCGTGGGAAGTGACTGGCTGGTGGAGTGCCTTTGATGTTACCGTTAGGATTGTTTATAGATCTGTTATACGGATGCGTGGGGGGTTGGGGGGGTTGGTTGGTGAGTCCTCTTTCACACAAGCTGAGGTCCTGATTCGGCTCTTCGCAGTCCGCTGGACTCTTATTAGCAATGACTAACTCCCTCTCTCAGTCTCTTTATCTCTATCTCTCTCTCTCTCGGAAATGACTTCACTCTCTCGTCAATGACCAGTTTAAATTCCCTTCTATTTTGTATTGCATTTTTTTGTTTTGTTTTGCATTTTAAGTTAACTTAAACAATAAACGCTCAAGCCTTATATATTGTGTTCATGTTGAATCTGTGTGTGCAATAGGTACTTTGTGGATACTAAAGTATATATTTGCACATGGCATGTAAGAATTTTTTTCTCTATATATTTTGTCATTATGACAGCTTATATTTCTATTAAGTGTGGAGAAGTAGTCGTGCACTAAGCACATCCGTGCTTTCATAAGAGACCCGACAAATCATTATATACAGAATAAAGGATTTATTCAGCCAAATGACAACATAATTTTATTGTGTATCCAGCAAAAAATCAGGTTATTACAAATAATTATATGTAATACACTATAACAATACACTAATTTATATCTTTATTGTCCAACTTTCACATTGCAATACATACAAGTGGAACATTTACTACGCGTGGACTCAAATCTTGGAATAATACCAATAATAAACAATAAGTGAAGTGTATCATGCATGCAGTTATCACATGCCCCACTCTCTTTGTCTCCCTCCCACTCTGTCACTTCATGTTTCATAACGCACACATACACGTCTGTACAGTCACACTGGCCATCTATGAACATCAATTGTAAAAATGAAGCTAAAACAACAATAGTAATAAAAGATTAGTAATGCACAAGACAATGGTAGGCACTTAACACCGAGAAGGGTACAGTAAACATAGCATAAAA
>CM072516.1:7983634-7988634 GCA_036898135.1 Oncomelania hupensis
TTATGACAATTCGTTGTAACGAACATCCACTGAAACGACCATCGCTGAATCGTCCAAAAACATCGTTGAAATGGAAACCCTGGACAGTGAAGCTGCAGAAAAGGACAAAAGATGTTGTCGATGCCTACAGGGAAATCAAAGAGGTCAGTAACTGCATGTCTTCTATTAGAAGAGATGTCGACACAGCGTTCGTGCCTGGTTTGGTGAAGTCAGCAAAATGGCAAGTGCTTTGACAACTGGTGTTATTGTTCCTCGTCAAGCATCCCGACAGACTCTCCGTGACAACCAACCTGCGGCCACTCCAGAAGAATATTTCAAGATTAGCATTGCCATTCCTTTCTTGGAACACCTGTCAACCGAATTGGACTCGAGGTTCAAAAATGCTGGCCTAGCAGTTGATGGTCTCTGTCTGGTGCCAAGCACTTTAATAGACAACCAGGATGGTTTCATGCATGTTCCAGAAGGGGTGAAGACACTGGCAATTTTGTGGGAGTCTGACCTACCAGACAACGCTACCCTTGATGCAGAATACCAACGGTGTGTTTGCAAATGGCGAAGTGCTGCTGAGAATGCGACAGCTATCATCCCATCCACGGCATCTGAAGCACTGAAACATTGTGACAGGGATTTTTATCCTAACCTGTTCATCATGCTAAAGAACCTTTGCACCCTGCCTGTCACTACTGCCGAGTGTGAGCGTTCAAACAGTCAGTTGATCAACCTGAAAAACTACATGCGCTCTACAATGGGGCAACAGAGACTCGATGGACTTGCTTTACTGAAAGTGCACAGGGATGTTGATATTACTTCAAAGAGGCAGTGAACTGTTTTGCCAGAAGATACAATTCACAAATGGTACTAATGCCGAGGAACCTAGTGCAGCAAGACTGAATTAAGTGAAAGCAGGGCGGTGATGTTCATAAACTACAAGGTAAACAACAAAAAGTAGTGAATAATAATAGTATACAAAACATCTCTGCTGATAAATAAATGTTTGTGTGGTGTTTTTTTTTGTTTTTTTTTAAGAGAGGGGCAGAGGATAATTTTTGTATCCCAGAGTTTGTTAGTTCAATTGTTCAAAAAGCTCAAAGTCCCGGACCATCACAAATGGCTTTTTCAAGGTTCAGATTGCACCAGATTGCACCATTTTGCATCCTTGAAAAAAAAAAATTTCCGAGGGAGCATGCCCCCGGACTTTCCTAGAAGGCTCGGCGCTTCGCGCCTTCGCTGAATCTGTAACCCCCACACACACACCCCCCCCCCTCGACTTTTCCCAGGTCTGGCTCTGATGTCAGTGAATAAAATGTGTGTGTGCCCCCCCAATCCTGAGCAGCTTCCGCCGCCTGTGCTATAAGCCTTATACGCACAGAACAGTCATAATATACGTATACTATTAGCCTTATACGCATAGAACAGTAAGAATATACGTATACGATAAGCCATATACGCATAGACACAGGCGGCGGAAGCGGGGGGGCAAGGGGGGCACTGGCCCCTCCCAGAAAAATATTGGGGGGGCAAACCTATACATTTGCCCCCCCCCCCCAATATTCAGCCCCTCAAAAAACATTATTTGGAGGTTCAAACCAATATTTTCCCCCTTTCTCTGGACTGATGCAAGTTAACAATACCTTGCTGAGACCATTTTCAAAGCACTGAAGGACTGCTTGATCAGACTTGACTTGCCAGTGCAAAACTGCAGGGGCCAGGCCTACGACGGGGCGAGTAATTTTCAGGGTCATGTGTCAGGAGTTGCAAAAAGATTCAAAGATGAGATCCTTGCTGTGACTGAAGAGCTGGCGACAGTTCTTCAAAGAAAACAAACGACTTTTGATGACGCAGTAAACGCTGCTGACATTTGTCTGAGAACACTGGAAAGCATGCGGAATGAAGATTGTTTTGAGACATTTTTTGCTGACATCACAACGAAAGCTGCAAATTTGTGTGATGAGCCCTGCGTTCCTAGACAGAGGCAGCCTCCACGAAGACTGGACGATGGCTCACAGGGTCACAGCTACTCTTGTCCATCTGCTTACTACAGACAGCAGTACTGTGAGGCCATTGACAACATCAAGGAACATTTAAAGAGCCGGTTTGATCAAATAGCTCTCGACTTACCAAGGAAAATTGAAGTTCTTCTAAGTGATGGAGCAGCAGGGAAGAGACCAGAAATTCCTCAAGAAATCAAAGATACATATTCCGCTGACATCGACTTGGACAGACCAACAGACTCAAAACTCAGCTAGAACTCCTCCCACATGCACTGGGTGACATCAGGAAGGCGGCTAACTCTAGGATTACCATCTTCCAAGCACTGCCGGATGAACTAAAAGCTTCTGACACTGTGCGACGGATGTTGAGTGAAGTGGATAAACTTCTCAAACTGTACTTCACCATCCCAACCACGACTGCAACGGTTGAACGCAGTTTTTCAGCCCTAAAGCGGGTAAAAACATACCTTTGCGCAACGATGACGCAGGAGCGTCTAAATAATTGTCTTATAATGCATGTGTTCAAAGACAAAGTAGATCAACTAGACCTAGCGCAAACTGCTTACGAATTTATCAATAGAAATGAACGCCGTCAGGCATACTTTTGAAAATTAACGGTGTAATTTCCCATGCCAAATGACATGCATGACTGCTGTTTTTGTTACTGTGATGGATCAACATTGTCAGGTCAGTTTCTCTTCCTTTTTCTCTACCCTCCCCCCCAGCCCCTACCTCCCTCCCCCCTCTCTCTCTCTTATATGCACAGTTGTAGAAATATATGATATATCTTTTTTTTTCTCTCTCACATAGTGTCTATGAAAATAATTCCAATTATTTGGAGTAAATGTCCAAGGCCGGACCCGGGGGGATGGGGAGGGGATGGGGGTTACCTGGGTTCCAGAAACCCCCTCCAAATTAAAAAAATGAATTTTTTTTCAATGCAAGACGTTTCAATTTTTTAAAAATTGTTTTTAAAACATTGCAGGTTTTAGTCACTTTTGGTCCAAAGTACAGATTTTTTTTTATAGTCAATTCAACGGAAATCCTTTTCAAAGGATCCGTTGAAACGTCCAAAGCGTTTTCCCGTTGAAACGACCAAGTAAGCCAACCCCTAAGCCTACATTAGTAAATGCAGACATAATTTCTTGTTCTGACCGCAAGCCTCTTCCAGCACCTTCACCTTGATACTGCCCTAATCCACCAAAAACGAATTTTTAGAAATATTAATTAAGATGCTAAGTTGATAATTATGACAATTCGTTGTAACGAACATCCACTGAAACGACCATCGCTGAATCGTCCAAAAACATCGTTGAAATGGAAACCCTGGACAGTGAAGCTGCAGAAAAGGACAAAAGATGTTGTCGATGCCTACAGGGAAATCAAAGAGGTCAGTAACTGCATGTCTTCTATTAGAAGAGATGTCGACACAGCGTTCGTGCCTGGTTTGGTGAAGTCAGCAAAATGGCAAGTGCTTTGACAACTGGTGTTATTGTTCCTCGTCAAGCATCCCGACAGACTCTCCGTGACAACCAACCTGCGGCCACTCCAGAAGAATATTTCAAGATTAGCATTGCCATTCCTTTCTTGGAACACCTGTCAACCGAATTGGACTCGAGGTTCAAAAATGCTGGCCTAGCAGTTGATGGTCTCTGTCTGGTGCCAAGCACTTTAATAGACAACCAGGATGGTTTCATGCATGTTCCAGAAGGGGTGAAGACACTGGCAATTTTGTGGGAGTCTGACCTACCAGACAACGCTACCCTTGATGCAGAATACCAACGGTGTGTTTGCAAATGGCGAAGTGCTGCTGAGAATGCGACAGCTATCATCCCATCCACGGCATCTGAAGCACTGAAACATTGTGACAGGGATTTTTATCCTAACCTGTTCATCATGCTAAAGAACCTTTGCACCCTGCCTGTCACTACTGCCGAGTGTGAGCGTTCAAACAGTCAGTTGATCAACCTGAAAAACTACATGCGCTCTACAATGGGGCAACAGAGACTCGATGGACTTGCTTTACTGAAAGTGCACAGGGATGTTGATATTACTTCAAAGAGGCAGTGAACTGTTTTGCCAGAAGATACAATTCACAAATGGTACTAATGCCGAGGAACCTAGTGCAGCAAGACTGAATTAAGTGAAAGCAGGGCGGTGATGTTCATAAACTACAAGGTAAACAACAAAAAGTAGTGAATAATAATAGTATACAAAACATCTCTGCTGATAAATAAATGTTTGTGTGGTGTTTTTTTTTGTTTTTTTTTAAGAGAGGGGCAGAGGATAATTTTTGTATCCCAGAGTTTGTTAGTTCAATTGTTCAAAAAGCTCAAAGTCCCGGACCATCACAAATGGCTTTTTCAAGGTTCAGATTGCACCAGATTGCACCATTTTGCATCCTTGAAAAAAAAAATGTCCGGGGGAGCATGCCCCCGGACTTTCCTAGAAGGCTCGGCGCTTCGCGCCTTCGCTGAATCTGTAACCCCCACACACACCCCCCCCCCTCGACTTTTCCCAGGTCTGGCTCTGATGTCAGTGAATAAAATGTGTGTGTGCCCCCCCAATCCTGAGCAGCTTCCGCCGCCTGTGCATCTCCCTTGCCATCTCCAACAAGGTCATTATGCTTTATTATTACAATGAGTTGTCAAATTGCTCTCGACTAGTTGCGCCCCTTTGCAGCTATAAATTGAATTAGGCCACAGTATAATTATGATTTTTTTTTTAAAATCCTTGTGTAATAAATGTCTTATCCTGTACATCGTTTTTAATCCCATAGTCTTAAACAATCTTGGAGGACATGGTCCTCATTTTAAACGTTAATTTGATCCCATATATTTTGATATAATTCTTTTCACCATTTATAGGTTTCGTCCTGTTCTGTACGCCCTTTACTTAATCGTGGTCCTTACATTTTTTTGGTCGATTTCATATCTTCGTCCCTTTTACGCTTTCAGTGTCCTGGGAGATAACATAACATAACATAACAACATAACATAACATAACACA
>CM072516.1:7991134-8053634 GCA_036898135.1 Oncomelania hupensis
GAAAGAAAGAAAGAAAGAAAGAAAGAAAAGAAGAGAAAACAAGACAAAACAAAACGTAAAGGAAAAGAAAATAAAATAAAAATAGAAAAAGAAATGAAAGAAAGAAGTAAAGACATTGTGAGAGGACGTAAAGTACGATGAAGCGGTAGAGAAGGTGGAGGAGGAATTCAATCAAGAAGACAGAAAGAAATAGATTTACGGATGATGAAGCCGCTGCTGCTGCTGCTGATGATAATGATGAGGATGATGAGGATGGGGGCACACAGACAGAAAGTAAGAAGGAAGATGAGGTATAGGGTGTGGGGAGAGGTATGGGGGAGGGGTGGGGAGGGGTATGGGGGAGGGCATCAAAAGCTTGCGGGGGAGGCCTACCTCCCACTAACTTTTAAGAAAAGAATTCCAATCCTTCACCACGGAAGAATTGACACTACAATGAAATAAATACGACGCCCTGACACGTTATACTCACGCCAAGACCTTCCTCTGAACCTTCGACATTTAGCCGTGCATTCCATTCACAACGTGCAGATCGTTTCATTCCTTCATTGCCATTAAAATGGCGGAACAGTTCCGTAGGGTGCAGAGTTCAGAGGTCAAACAGAGTAGCTGACCTTCATAAGGCCTAAAACTGCATAGAGTCGGCCTCACTATGCTCGGGGTACGCTCCCTGTGAGGTTAAGATATCTGATGCATGGGTGATATAAGACTTCCTTGAGTTAGGGCAACCAGTATCGAGTTCCAGAGGTCGCGGTGTTCGGTCTTACATGTCGCCCTTAAAATTAAGGAATTGTTCTGGCTGTGAGTGCTTAAACTATAGGTTACTTTGTAATGAGTGTGGTGGTCAGTTAGACTCTCTAGGGCATTGGTGTTGTTGTTGTTGTTGTTGTTGTTGTTGTTGTTGCTGTTGTTATCGTTGTTTTGTGACTAAAATAAAATATGATTCATTCATTGTGGTTGTCATTTCAAAGCATAATTAAATACTTACAGGTGTGTGGGGGTACTAGTTCAGATTAAGGATGGTTTGATGGCATTATAATTATTGTCTAGTTTCACATTAAGGTCGTCGTTGGGTTTTGTTTCCCATTGTACCTTCTAGATCTCTTGGGTGGCGTTGCATTAGGCCTGCCATTCCTTCGCTGACAAAGTGACTCATTTATGGTTAGTCAGAATATTCAAGTCCTTGTATATAACAAAAGGCCTTTTAAATAATTTTTTTAAACGTAAATAAAAAAAGGTTTTTAAATTTTAAAAAAGCGAAAATACAGCAAGTGTTCTTTTAATTAGCAATTTCTCCGACCTCTGTTTCAGTCTGTCTATCTTGCTCTCTCTTTCTCTATGTGTGTTTATGTCTCTTTGACTGTTCTCCACGTCTCTGTATCTGTCTGTCTCTCTTGTCTGTCTGTCCCCTATCCTCCTCCTCCTCCTTCTCTCTCTCTCTCTTTCTCTGTCTCTATCTGTCTCTCTCTGTCTCTCTCTCTCTCTCTCTCTCTCTCTCAAATCATGGCTTTAGAATGCACATAGCAATATAATGAAGGTGGGAATGGAACCGTTTAGATACTAATCATCGCGGGCGCACAGTCCTCGTAATAGAACCAGTCATTGTGCTGCGCATTTTTAAAGGTGCTTTTATGGTACTGCACTGTACTAATCTAAGGGTAAAGGTTTTTCCGTTACCTTTCAAAGACGCCCATCTACTATATATAGTCTTGTTCTCAATGAAACTGCACAATTTGTTCAGCTTAAGTCGGTAGTAAACGCTTTAAAAATTGTCGTCAGTAGATGCATGTTTAAAGAATTCATTTCATTCCAGACATACCCTTAAGTAGGCCTAGTCACCATCAAAGCATGTATGCAGTGGTCGGCTCGGATAGTTACATGGTAATTAGTGCGTCTTGATTCATCAGGACTTTCAAAAACCACCCTAAAAGGCACGGCGCACGGAGGCAGAAGAAGAGAGCGACAGAAAAAAGGGTGGGAGGACAACATTCAACAATGGACTGGCTTGACACTGAGCCAAGCCATGAGGTTTGCTGAGGACAGAGAAAGATGGAGTACGCTGGGTAAACGATCATCTGTAGTGCCCCAACGACTTTTGAGTTACGGAGTAGGATAGGATAGGATAGACGTCTTGGTGCAAGTTAGTACCCGCACGTATTGCATTTAACATAAAACCACCCGATTAAAGATTATCCACCCATTGGCAGGTCCATTCACCGTCTGAGCATTTCTCGTCGGTGTATAGAGTTCATAGGATTAATTGCCGCATACACCCACATAGAGTTTTACAGATCCAGTATATGAAGGCCTGACAGCCACCATTGAAGCATTCAAGCACACAAGGTCAAAGTGTCCCCGTAACCTTTAGGTCGTTGGGGAGGGGAGAGTTTGGGACCTCCTTTTCATCTGGGCCAGCTTAATGAGGGCGGTGCCTATTTCCTTTCCTTCTCTGCTTTTACCTTCCTCGGTTGTAAAACATATCTAGGCACAATCATTCACAGCTTGGTGCACCGGCGTGTGTCGTGCGCTTGTTTCAATGGTTATTTTGGGTGTCGTTTGGTGGTTGCTTTGCAAGCCTGTTCACCCGTCCAAGTACTACCCTTCCTAGACGTTGCTTTACGTCAAACATTGCTAGCGCGTGCCCCAGACTGCGCCACCCAGACTGCGCCACCCAGACATTTAATATGCGTAATATGCAATGCGACGCCAATAATGTCTTTTTTAAAACTTCGAACTGGATTGAAATGTATACATTCTTCAGCCCGCCTGTATGACTTGAAGGTAGCTCCAACAACAAAGACTTGCTCCAAGGCGCTTTACCAAAGTCAGTGAAGAATCTACGCTGCCCAAGACGCCCGCCCACTTGATGCCTGCATAGGCACTTAACGCCCTATTAAACAACCAAGCCACCAAGACCGTCCTTAATTGTACGCGTTCATTGTGACAGTGAGCCTTTCTCACCTGCGACACGAAGAACAGCAGACGTCGTCTAAACCGTCAGTACAGAAAGCCCACTCCTGCTGGGAGAGAGAGAGAGCGAAAGAGAGAGAGAGAGAGAGAGAATGAGGAGGGGTGGAGGGGGGGGGGGCGAGAAGAAGGAAGGAAGTCTGAAAAAGGGATGTGGGTGTGCGAACGAGGGTGGTGGGGGTGGGGGAGCATTCTGCAGATTAGAGGATTCGAACTCCGGTGTATCAGCACACAAATCCCGAAAACTTTACCTTCAAGCCTATCATTCCGTGTCCCTGCTATAATTATATTCTCAGAAGGATTCTTCCGTTGGCGTTTCAAATCTAATTACTGTAAGCATGATCCTGCATTAATGCACGCATCCGTATCCGCATTGAAATGAGTGCTTTAAAAAACAAACAAACAAACAAACAAACAAACTAATACGACCACATGCATCGTTATTGCTCCGTACTTTTAAATACCGCGTCGGGTGCCATTCACACCAATATTTTGCTATTTGTGTTTATACAGGTTTAACACTGAAGTTGAATGCTGTAGAATAAAATTTTCTTTATTTCGTTAATATTCAATGAATGGAGTAATGGGGGGAGGTTTTTAATTGAGTGTGTGTGTGGTTGTGGGTGTGGGTGTGTGTGTATGTGTGTGTGTGTTTGTATGTTATACATATGCGGAGGCTGTGCGTTGGTTTCAGATCGCCGCATTTTGGAATTGATTTAATAGACAAGCGTCCAGTAGTACTTAAACCTGTTGCTTTAAGTTTAATGCATTTTAACACTACCGTAAATACATCTTCTTAAATGACTTCCGGTAACCTCTTGTGCTTTCATGCATTTTTTGTAATTGCACTGTCGTTAATCTTATTAAAACCGGATCATCCTTGAATGTAGTTTCCGCACAGGGTTTTCCCCCAAGTGTATGTGTACATGCAGTATACATTCTTTATACCTCTTAAGGTCGTATGTATTGTGTGCACATTCCTGAAATATCTGGACACATGACCCCAACATATCCTTGAATTATTTAAAATATGGTGTGAATGTTTGTGTATAATGTGTACGTGTGTGTGCCTCTGTTGTGTGTGAAACAGAGAAAAAGAGAGAAAGTGAGAGACAGACACACATACAGACAGGCATGCAGGGAGAGAGAGAGACAGAGAAAGAGACAGAGACAGGTACAGACAGAGAGAGAGAGAACTCTGAACTAAGATTTAAATTTGAAAAACTAACGTCCATACAAATGGATTCCAAAAAGCGTGATAAGGCTATATAAATATAAATGACAACCAACGAATTGAAAACTTATATATGGATAGTAAAAATCAAATCGAAAGGAAAAGAAAAACGGCCACCGCCGAAGTAACACGCATACATTTAGTACATTCTCTCTTGTTTTCTTCTTTCTTACCATCATTTCTTCTTCTTTCCTTTCATTCTTTCTATATCACTTGGTGTTAATTTAAGGTGTATTTTCCTGTCTGTGTTTCAAACAAGAAACAATATAATTTGCAAGAACATGTATATTGACGGGTTCCATTAAACGCTTAAAGTGTTCTTTTCCCTTTCCATATCTCTTCGCTTGTCACACAGGTCCAAAAGTTCAGGCGTGATCCATGGTTTCTTCGTTGGGCGGTGCTTGCCAAGGATCTCAGTGGCGGCATCTGTCACTGCCGATTTGCGGATGGCACTGATGGATTGGCTGGAGAGGAACAAGAACTTGAACAGCTGGTACAGAGGCTTGACACCACCTCCAAAGCCTCTGGAATGGAAATTAGTGCAGAGGAGACCAAAATGATTACTAACAACACCAATGGCATTAACATGGACATCAAAGTCCAAGGCCAATCCGTCAACACAGTGCATAGCTTCAAATATTCAAACGCTTGAAGTCGTTGATTGTAGCCCACTGCAGCCTCAGCTGTACTGGAATAACGGCTAGTCCGCTATTTTCATAATGCTGACAGACGGAGATGAAGTGGATTTCACCATTTCTGCACAGAGGACACAGTTTAATGTTCCTGTTTGTGTTGTATCTGTTCTTGTTACAATTTAATTCGTTTACTCATAGCCTGAATCTCACTACCGCATTCCTATATTTTAGTAGGTTTACCTGGAACGAAGACAGATAATTTTCGTATTTCAACATTTGTTTGAAACTTTTGTAATAAATAAACCTATATTTACTGATTGTGTCGTGCCAGGTTTGTGCATAGCGGTCTATCAAACGCTGTTTAAACCTGTTCAAAATCATGTCTTATTTCCTAGAGAGAGAGAGAGAGAGAGAGAGAGAGGGAGAGAGAGAGAGAGAGAGAGAGAGAGAGAGAGAGAGAGAGAGAGAGAGAGACAACGCCTAGTGCATAGTTCGTGTGTATGTGTATGCCTTTTGTGTATGTGCGTGTGTAGGTATGTTTGAGTGTGTGTGTATGTGGTGATTGTGTGTAAAGGGGTGTGTGTGTGTGTTTATGTGTGTATGTTTGTCCAGCAACGAGATTATTGCACTGGCATGCTGCAAACTGGGCATATAAAAAGTGATTGATGAGGAACACAGGATAAAGTGAGAAAACGTATTGGAGAGAGAGAGAGAGAGAGAGAGAGAGAGAGAGAGAGAGAGAGAGAGAGAGAGAGAGAGACAGAGAGACAGAGAGAGAGACAGAGAGAGATAGAGAAAGAGAAAGAGAGAAAGAGAGAGAATGCTGCCGTGAACTGACAAAACCGAGCAAGTCCACAAAACCTACTTTCGAGAAAATCGACGTTTTGTGTTGCGCTATATTACGCGATCGTTTCTGGAAGTTTAAGGGCATATTATAATGCAATTCCTCGATTTAAGAGTGCATACCTTGAATGTTAAAGAAATGTTTGATAGATTTGATGTTTTAAGACTATTTGTGGACTTGCTTTGTTTTGTCAGATTATTCTTGAGATAGATCTTTGTTGAGAACATGACAAAACCAAGCAAGTCACCCGCTTGGTTTTGTCAGTTTATTATTGAATTAAATCCTTGTTAAAAAAATTCACAAAACCAAGTAAGTCAAATCCGCTTGGTTTTGTCAGTTTATTATGAAGTAAATCCTTGTTTTCAAAATTCACCAAACCAAGTAAGTCCCATAGGCCGTTTCGTTTCTTTGTTAAAAAGTCTGACGAGATGAGTCACATAAGTTTGGTTTTGTAAGATGTGGGTGCGGCAGTTACAGTGAGTGTATATGTGTGCCTGTTTATTGTTTTTAGCCATTCTTCACGTAATATTCCTGGGTTGGTATGCAGGAATCATGGTTTTTTTTGCTCTCCCTTCAAAATAATATTAGATGCAGCCAATTTAATTTTAAAAATACAAAACTATTTTCCTTTCAGTTTCCTATTGTAGCGATCTTCCTGCCTTTACACCACGTGTATGTCTTGTATTTTGTTGCCCTTGTTGTGTGTCTGTAATATATTTGTTGCTGTTTGTTTGTGGGTTCGGGCACTGAATAGAATAGGCCCAACGTTTCCCGGCGTGTCGTAAGAGGCGACTAACAGGGGTAATGTTAGCACGGCATCACTGGGCGAAAGTCTTCTACACAGAAGTCACCGGCCAGGGCGAGGAACCTCACGTTGCTACAGGTTCAACGACCACGTGCTCGGGGCCAAGGCGAGCCACACTGTATTCGTGGATTTCGGCTGTGCCCAACAGCCTGGAGAGGATTGGGCACCGCCAGGTCCTTTTTTGCCCAAGACACACTACATGCATGATGACACTATCCACTAATTCCATACCGGATAGATCGTCGCCCGGCTCAAGGACCGCGCCTTCCGTTGGCCACCATGACGGAGGTGTTAAGTATGCTACTGATGGACAATTTAGCAAGATCCGCACGAGAAACAACATCGTCATAGGAACCTGGAATGTCAGGACCCTAACTGCGGAAGGAAAATTAGAAGAACTGGCCCACGAGTTGGACCGCTATCGATGGAACGTTCTAGGTATCAGCGAACTGCGCTGGAAAGGCCTAGGTGAAACAACGACAGACAAAGGCCACAAGCTCTATTTCAGCGGTAGAGATGACAGGCACGAACACGGCGTTGGATTCTTGGTCCACAAGAACATTCTAGCCACTGTCATGGCTTGCCGCCCAGTCTCCAGTAGACTCATTACCATCCGCCTGAGAGCAGCCCCTTTCAACATCACCATCATCCAGACCTATGCCCCAACATCAGACTATGACGACAGCAAAGTGGAGGATTTTTATGAAAATCTACAGGCGGTCCTTGACCAAGTGCCGAAGAAGGACATAGTCATAGTGCAAGGCGACTGGAATGCCAAGGTTGGCCAAGATGCGCACCACAACTGGGGAGACACATGTGGACCCCACTGCAACAACGAAACAAATGACAGGGGTCTGAGATTCTTGGAGTTTGCCAGATACAACAATCTGGTACTGGCAAACACGCTTGGTCTCCACAAAAACTCCAGAAGATGGACATGGCACAGTCCCGGGGGTGGGGGGTGGGGGGGGAAGCATCACAACCAAATAGACTACATCATGGTCAAGAAACGCTTCGGATCAAGCATCAACATTGGCAGGAAACGCACCTTTCCAGGAGCAGACATCGGAAGTGACCACGATGATGTCTTTCCGGCTCCACTTGAAGAGAGTAAATACTGCACTAGACTGAAGTTCGACCTGGACAAACTGCAAGACCCGGAGGTGGCAGAACTATTTCAGGCCACAATTGAAGGGAAATTTGCACCACTGCTCATTTTGGGGGCTGGTGAAGTAGACGTCAACACCATGACCACCACCTTCAACTCAGCTGTGACAGATGCCGCCACTGAGATCCTTGGCAAGCACCGACCAAAGAAGAAGCCGTGGATCACACCTGAACTTTTGGATCTGTGTGATAAACGAAGAGAGATTAAAAAAAAGAAAGAAAAAGAACACCTCACAGGGAGCTGATGTCTACCAAAAATCAACAATGACATCCGAAAAGGCATGCGCACAGCAAAGGAGAACTGGATAGAAGATCAATGCCAGGAAATAGAGAACAGTCTGAACAAGAACAACAGCAAAAAGGCCTACCAGACTGTAAAGCGGCTGACAAGTTTCAAACAGCCCAAAGTCTCCACGATCCAAAGCAAGTCTGGAATATGCCTTACAGAAGAACAAGAAGTCTGGACAGATGGACAGAGTACTGCTCTGACCTTTACAACCATACACCAAATGGAGACCCATCAGTTCTAACATGTCCAGAGAACAGAGAAGAAGAAATCCTCCCAATTCTCCGGGAAGAAGTTGAGGCAGCAGTGCAATCGCTAAAGAAAGGGAAGTCAGCGGGAGTGGACAACATACCCGCGGAACTGCTACAAGCAGGAGGAGAAGCGATGATTGATGCCCTCACCATTATCTGTAACGAGATCTGGCAGAGTGGAGAGTGGCCTATACCATGGGCACAGTCGCTTGTCATCACTCTTCCCAAAAAAGGTAACCTTCAGGAGTGTGAAAATTACCGCACCGTCAGCCTCATCATCCATCCCAGCAAGGTCCTCTTGAAAATATTACTCAACAGGTTGAAACCCCAAGCTGAACAAATCATAGCTGAAGAACAAGCAGGATTCAGGGCAGGGCGAAGTACCACTGAACAGATTTTCAACCTCAGAATAATCTGTGAGAAATACCTACAGCACCAACAACATCTATATCATGTGTTCATAGACTTCAAGAAAACGTTTGACCGAGTCTGGCATGCAGCTCTATGGGCAACAATGAAAGCGTACAACATCAGCCCTAAAATTATTGAAGTCATCAAAAACCTGTATGACAAGGCTACCAGTGCAGTCCTCCACAACAGCGCCATCGGGAACTGGTTCAGAACAACAATCGGTGTGCGTCAAGGATGCCTACTCTCTCCAACACCCTTCAACATCTTCCTAGAGCCCATCATGTCAGATGCGCTTGCAGATCACGAAGGCACAGTCAGCATAGGGGGTAGAGCAATCTCCAATCTTCGTTTGGCGGATGACATTGATGGATTGGCTGGAGAGGAATAAGAACTTGAACAGCTGGTACAGAGGCTTGACACCACCTCCAAAGCTTGTGGAATTGAAATAAGTGCATAGAAGACCGAAATGATGACCAACAACACCAATGACATCAACACGGACATCAAAGTCCAAGGCCAATCCCTCAACACAGTGCATAGCTTCAAATATTTAGGAGCCATTGTATCAGACAATGGGTCCCGACAGGAAGTCCTCTCCAGGATCGCACAAACAACTGCTGCCCTGACCAGGTTGAAGCCATTTGGAAAGACAGGACCATCATTCTACATTCCAAAGTAAGACTGCTGCGCTCCCTTGTCATCTCCATCTTCCTATATGCTTGCGAAGCATGGACCCTTACAGCAGATCTCCAACGAAGAATACAAAGCATGGAGATGAGGTGCTACAGAAGACTTCTGGGCATTTCATATACCCAACACATCACCAACGACGAAGTCCGACAGACCATCACACAAGCCATTGGACAACACGATGACCTGCTCAAAGTGGTGAAGAAACGGAAACTCCGATGGTATGGCCACGTCACCAGATCATCAGGCCTTGCAAAGACTATTCTGCAATGCACAGTGCAAGGAGGTAGAAGAAGAGGGAGACCGAAAAAGAGGTGGGAGGACAACATTCGAGAGTGGACTGGTTTGACACTGAGCGAAGCCATCAGGGCTGCTGAGGACAGAGAGAGATGGAGTATGCTGGTTAAACGATCATCTGTGGTGCCCCTACGACCTAAGGGTTACGGGACAGGATAGGATAGGATAGTTTGTTTGTTTGTTTCCACACCTCGTGGAAGTTGCCGCGTAGGCGGAAGATCTACAGGATCCTTCATGGTGGGCAGGAAAGTAGGCCTACATGAAGAAAACTCTTTTTCAAAAAGCCGAACACGTCCTTTCCTGACCGAAATTTCGTCATCATTTTCACAGGAAAATAATATTGCACAGCATCAATAACAAGGATTCTCACTGGTCCACTTCATCTTAAGGCGCTTTTTCATTGGTCGGGAGGACTTACTTTTCTTTGTCAGGTTATTGTAGAAAATGACGTCATCATGCCAACTCGAGCATCAGCCAGAGGATCGCCGAAACAAAATCGCAAGGGACTTGCTTGGTTTTATCAGTTTATTCCCCCACTTAAATTTTTTTTAACAAGGACTTACTCTATGATATCTCCAAATCTAAACATAGTTCGGATTTGATTTTTACAGGTAAGATGCGTCATTCTCTTGCAAGTTTGATGGCGCAAAAAACTCATTTTCGACCTTAGGTGGACTTACTCGGTTTTGTCAAATCACGGCAGAATGGGGCATGTAAGCATTTCAAGGGAAATAATAACTGTAGTGATCCCAAAGTGTCAAGATGACAGGAATTCAGCCCCTTGAAATAGGCCTACTATGTAACTTGTTACGTTGAAACGCGAAGGATAGTATGTCTGAAACGCGCACGATAGATCTAATCGTTTCGCTTTGCAAATTATTCAATAATAGAGTGTATTTACCTTTGATTTGAGTTTGCATTGTTGTTAGAAGAAGCTTTGTATAACGTTCATAATTTTCGTTAGTCGATATTATTGGACAATTCTCTAGATTTGCGTGTTTACGGTAGATCGAAGATTCCCGATAAATGTAAATATTTGAGAACATTCTTGGAATGTGAAGAAAGATGTATGACGTAAGTCAGTGATGACGAACTTTAGTTTGATTGGTGGTAAAGCGTCATCGGGAACATTCTGACGTTATCTCGATCGAGAGAAAAACTATAAAATGGATGCTCTGTGTGAGAGAGGGAGTGAAAATGTGATTGTATGCAGTTGTTGATGAACGCTGAATAAAGTTTGAAAACTTCATACGAAGACTTTGCCTTGTTGCTGAGTGAGCAGGCTGCGTGGATAAACGAATCAGAGTTACACCTATCAGGATTTCAAGCATCGGGGCTGAATCAAATACTGATAGAAAAACACCATCATCGAACGAGTGTAACATAACTACAATCCTATTCCATACTTCTGAGGTCGTTGGGGCACACCAGATGATCGTTTAACCAGCGTACTCCATCTTTCTCTGTCCTCACCAACCCTGATGGCCTGCCTCAATGTCAAGCCAGTCCATTCTCAAATGTTGTCCTCCCACCTCTTTTTCAGTCTCCCTCTTCTTCTACTTCCTTGCACTGTGCCTTGCAGGATGGTCTTTGCAAAGACTGATGATCTGGTGACGTGGCCATACCATCTGTCATGGCTAAACTGTGGTGGAGGGGCAAGGGCTACCATTTCTTTCAGTCGGACGGTACAATGGTCAAGCCAAGCTGTGAAAGTACAGAAAGGGCAGCTTTGTTTGTGACTAAACGCTACAATAACAAGATGTTATTGTAGAGTGTAGGTCAGGAAATTGGCTAATAGATTATACAATTTAGCACGTGCTGAGGCCAAGGGCATGTTTGCGCCGAGTCTACCAACCAATCATTGGGCTCAAATTGGTTGCACAAATGCAGTACAGTGCTGGAACTAAGCATTCGTTGTTGAACTTGGGCAGCAAGCGGATCGTTATAGAGGTGCAGGGAACAGAAGCCAAGAGGAGACATTAAACTGGGAACCGGATTGTGGTCAAAGTGAAGACACCCGGGAGGTTAATGAGTTATCGAGAGCTAGGTAGCTGTCACTCATTTATGGAGCGTCATCGGGCGTGATCCATGTGATGTCGTCAAAGAGAAATCTCTTATCATAAGTCGGTAAGTGAGATTCGACCTCTGGAACCTTGTCTCTAGCGATCGTCAAAGAGAGAAAGGGGGGAAGAACTATTTAGGGAGGGCTAGTAGCAAAAATGGGTGAATGAGAATGTATAACGTAAAATTGTATGTCCTTAAACGTTTATAAAAAAATATGTTAATTGTTAAGATGTTATATTTAGAAATGTTTCCATGATAAAACGTATCTTTGTTGTAAATAATAAAATGATGAACGGAGGCAGTCAGCCAGAGTCAACAGAGAGAGGTGAAGAGAAAATTGTATATACAAGATAAAAACGGAACAAATGTATGTTGAATATGTGGAATTTTTATAATGGTTGTATGCTGTATAAATAGTATGAACATAACGAAATGGAAAATAAAATTGTGAATATATGTATTAGAGAAGTTATGACCATGTAATTTTCTTCAGGAGGCGAGGCGAGCAGACCAGGTAGTTAAGAGTATTAGATATAGAATTAAAATATTATGCCAGAATAGTAGCCTGTACCTTTATTGATTTCAGGTTGGACTTGTTGTTATTATTACTATTGAAGGACGCGTCGTCGACGGGACGTGTTGGTGGTACCCGACTCGTAGTAGTCGTCTCTACGGCAGTTTTGGGCTGTAGTGGTCATTCCTCGGTCATCCGTGGAAGCGGGGGTTACTGGGTGAGAGTGCAGTGCCTGCCGTAGAAGTCATCTGAGGTGGTGGAGAGAAGCAGAGAAGGAAGAGAGGGGAGAAGTCAACGGAATTGAGGGGCCGTCTGGAAAGTGAATCGTCAGTGTTAGAAAGAGCAACGGCATCCATCAGTGGTTATAGCAAGAAAGAATAATGCCATATTAGTTTTAGAAATAAATTCGCAGTTTTGGACACAGGGACAAATAAAGACTTATCATCCAGTGACTCTAGTTAAGATTGTGTGGAATTCTACATGGACAACTCTTACATCCACATTGGATTGTTGAACTGTGTGTGTGTGAACTTTAATCAGGGAAAATAAAAGAGAAGTACACAGCTGGACCGCATCATCAACGGCTGTGCACTTAGCGTGTATATATATATATATATATATATATATATATATATATATATATATATATATATATATATATATATATATATATATATATATATATATATATATATATATATATATACATATATATATATATATATATATATATATATATATATATATGACTGAACTGGGGCATCAGGGGGGGGGGGGTTTATACTGTTATTTAGAGTATCATTGTGTATATAATATTTTTTGTGTGTTTAAATTAGAAACGATCAGGTGAGAGAGTGATTTTGTTTTGATTCATCATTATATAAATGCGTTGATTGTGTATGGTTTTGGACTGTTTTAAGTTTTAAATTTTGTTTTACATTTTTCTTTGGTTTCATTCTTTGGTTCCTTAATTGGGTTTTTGATTACATGTTTTATTAAATAAATGTTATATTGTATTTTTACAATTTATTTCGCTAGTTGTGTTCTTAGTTTAGTTTAGTGGGAGAAAGGACGCTCTCACACGCATCACCCACCCCTATCTACCCTATCACTCCTTGCATGAAGGACTAAGTCACCTACTTTAAACACCAGAGGGAGGAAGTAGGCCTGACACCATCGGAGTCCAATGGTTTGTGTGATGGTCTGTCGGACTTCGTCGTTGGTGATGTCATGGGGCTTTACTCGGGGCGACTGGACGTGTTTGTGCTGGGGGGCGTACTTTGGTAAAATAATATATAGATGTCCAGTAAGAATGTGAAGTGCCAACTGTGTAGGGCACCGGTGTTATGTTTTCTTTTTATGGATCGATGACTTCCTTTGAACCCGAAAGACCGATATATCGGTCTAGCCCTTAAACAGCAGTGCCCCGATATCGGTCTAGCCCTTAAACAGCTGTGCCCCGATAGACCGATAAACCGGTCCCGTAACCTTACCTTAGTCTTGCGGTCCGTACAAAGCTTACTGTTCTTTCTAGTACTTGCTGTTTGGAATAGGGTTATTGGGAATGGGCTCAGAATTGGTGGGGCATCCAGGGTTCAAAGGGTTAACTGCCTGCAAAATATGTCTTAATTTCTCAGAGTGAGATAATAAAATTTTCTTGCATCTTGTATCTTGTATGTGCTGGGAATAGAAAATACCCAGAAGTTGTAGCACCTCATCTCCATACTTTGTATTCTTCGTTGTAGATCTGCTGCGAGAGTCCATGTTTCGTAAGCGTATAGGAAGATGGGGATGACAAGGGAACGCAGCAGCCTTACCTTGGAACGTAGACTGATGGTCTTGTCTTTCCAAATGGGCTTCAACCTTGACAGGGCAGCAGTTGTTGGTGCGATCCTGGAGAGGACTTCCTGTCGGGACCTATTGTCTGATACAATGGCTCCTAAATATTTGAAGCTATGCATTGTGTTGAGAGATTGGCCTTGGACTTTGATGTCCGTGTTGATGCCATTGTTGTTGCTGTTCATCATTTTGATCTTCTGTGCACTTATTTCCATTCCATAGGCTCTGGAGGTGGTGTCAAGCCTCTGTACCAGACGTTCAAGTTCTTGTTCCTCTCCAGCCAATCCATCAATCTCATCTGCAAAACGAATGTTGGAGATTGCTCCACCAACTATGCTTACTGTGCCTTCGTCATCTGCAAGGTTATCTAGGCTCTAGGAAGATTTTGAAGAGTGTTGGAGAGAGTAGGCATATCACCACTTCGTTGAAAGAGGGCTCACCCCTGATCCGTATAAAAGATCTGCTGAAACAATCCCAGAACAATATTAGACCATCAAAACATAGACCTGCTTAGCAAATAATGAAGAAAACCTGCTAAAGAAATAGCCCAGCACATTGAACAGTTATCCTATCCTATCCTATCCTGTCCCGTAACCCGAAGGTCGTAGGGGCACCACAGATGATCGTTTAACCAGCATACTCCATCTTTCTCTGTCCTCAGCAGCCCTGATGGCTTCGCTCAGTGTCAAACCAGTCCATTCTCGAATGTTGTCCTCCCACCTCTTTTTCGGTCTCCCTCTTCTTCTACCTCCTTGCACTGTGCCTTGCAGAATAGTCTTTGCAAGGCCTGATGATCTGGTGACGTGGCCATACCATCGGAGTTTCCGTTTCTTCACCACTGTTAGCAGGTCATCGTGTTGTCCAATGGCTTGTGTGATGGTGTGTGAACAGTTATAGTTATTAATTTATATTTAATTGAAGTCATGCTAAATTTGTGTTGAACATATAAAAGTTGAAATCACATACATATACGACTGGTGTCGTTCTATTTGTATTGTTGTGTGTCCACTAGCTCTTCTTCTCTTGAGACCAAGTAAACTAGTTATTTGATTAGTAAAAAGCATTTCTTAAAGTGAGCCAATACTTTAAAACCCGAGAACAAATAAAAATGTTATGTGACCAAGCACCGTGATTAGTCTCTCACATCGCCTTGGAATTTTGGTAAAAGAATGTCTGATAGAGGTAGCTTAACGCCCCATCTATCTTTAAGTCTTACTCCCCTTGTAAGATGAGCGTATCTTCTCCAGGATATCATCACATCATCTGTGGTGCCCCAACGACTTTCGAGTTACGGGATAGAATAGGATAGAATAGGATGTACATTAGAAAACAGGTCAAACATTAATTTACTGGTGAGTCTATTAATACGTTTGGGAAAGGTAACTCCTGTACGACTTATAATGATTTTTTTTGTCAGGCAGTTTGCTCCCTTCAATTAACAAAAAAAAAAAAAAAACAATTTTTTTGGGAACACTTTCTCCACCCTTACCCCCCGCCCCCTCCCTCTCTCTTCCCCCCCCCTCTCTCTCTCTCTCTTTCTATCTCTTCTTCTTCTTCTTCTTTTTCTTCTTCTTCTTCTTCTCTTCTTCTTCTTCTTCTTCTTCTTCGTTAAAATCCGTATCAACCATTCTTATCCTATCCCGTAACTCGAAAGTGGTTGGGGGCACCACAGATGATCATTTAACCAACGCATTCCATCTTTCGCTGACCTCAGCAGTCCCAATGGCTTCAATCATATCATATCCCATCCTATCCTATCCCGTAACTCAAAGATCGTTGGGGTACCAAAGATGATCGTTTAACCAGCGTAATCCATCATTCTCTGTCCTCAGCAACCCTTAATGTCAAGCCAGTCTATTCTCGAATGTTGTCCTCCCACACCTTTTTATGTCCCCATCTTCTTCTGCCTTCTTGCACCGTGCCTTGCATGAAGGTCTTTGCAAGGCCTGATGCTTTGGGTGGCGTGGCCATTACATCGGAGTTTCCGTTTCTTCACCACTCTCAGCATGTTATCGTGTTGTCCAATGGCTTGTGTGATGGTCTGTTGGATATCGTTTTTAGTGATGTGCTGGGTATAGGAAATGCCCAGAAGTCTTCTGTAGCATGACTAGCATCTCATCTCTATGCTTTGTATTCTACGTTGTAGATCTGCTGTGAGGGTCCGTGTTTCGCAAGCGTATAGAAAAATTGATATTTTTATTGTTGTTTTATTGTATCGTTCTTATATAGCGCTTTTCCAGCTCAAGAGCTGCTCAAGGCGCTGGCCGATACAGGATCTAACTCAAGCCGCCCGAGACGCCCACCCGCAGCAAAGGAGCGCAGCAGTCTTACCTTGGAATGTAGACTGAACAGACGGCCCTGTCTTTCCAAATGGGCTTCAACCTTGTCATAGCCGCAGTTGTTTGTGCGATCCTTTAGAGGACTTCTGTATGATACAATTGGCTCCTAAATATTTGAAGCTATGCACTGTGTTGGGGGATTGGCCTTGGACGTTGACGCCCAAGTTGATGCCATTGGTGTTGTTAGTAATCATTTTGGTCTTTTCTGCACTAATTTCCATTCCATAGGCTCTGGAGGTGGTGTCAAGCCTCTGTATCAGCTGTTCAAGATCTTGTTTCTATCCAGCCAATCCATCAATATCATCCGCAAATCGGCAGTGACAGATGACACCACTGAAGAAGTAGAAGAAGAAGAAGAAGAAGGAGAAGAAGAAGAAGAAGAAGAAGAAGAAGAAGAAGAAGAAGAAGAAGAAGAAGAAGAAGAAGAAGAAGAAGAAGGAAGAAGAAGAAGAAGAAGAAGAAGAAGAAGAAGAAGAAGAAGAAGAAGAAGAAGAAGAAGAAGAAGAAAACCCACATTTTTACAGCGCCACCTTATGGACTTGCATTTACGTTATTAATTGTCTACTACCAGTGAAGTGGAGTCGTACTTTAGATCAGCACATATTATACTTGCTCTACTGTTACGCCTTAAGGCGCTTCCTCGAGCGTTTCTGTATGCATTCTTATGCAGTCATGTGACGGCACACAAGTCGTGTCCTGAGTATAACTGCTAGTCTTGGATAACGCTGAGGCACAACGTTTAGAATCGTGTATCAGACCCAAGAAATGTATAACTATTTAGAACTCGAAATTAATTCTGTTTATGATTGTTTTGTATACCGATCGAATTTTCAGACTAATTTGACTATAATTTTTATTTTTATTTTATGTCTATTCATGTATGTGATGTTAGAAATACAATTACATTACAAACAAAATTATGATAACTGTTTGTTTTTTTTTTGAATGGGATCAAGTTACATTACTTTACATGGTTATTGCTGGACCTAAAGCAATAATGTAATGTAATGTAACTTGATCACATTTAAAAAAAATTATTTCATCGAGCGCCTGTATATTCTTTAAGCTATTTCTTGCGTGTCTAGCTTTCCCTTTTCAAGTTGTATAGGTTATGGAACTGATTACATTTTTTCTTAGCCGAAATTGTAATAATGATCACCGAATACCTATTATGAATATCTCTGTTCATGCTATCAGACAGGCGTTTACTCACTGCAAAATGAATATTACGATTGAAAACGCGCGATAGTTCCGATTGCTTTATTTCGCAAAGCATGCAATGATAGCGTGAATTTACCTTTGATTCGATTTTGCGCTTTGCTAGAAGAAGCTTTGTCTATTGTTGAACCCCTTGGGGTCATGAGCAATCTTGTCACTGTAGATTGTTCTAACCTATAAAGGGAACAGTGAAAGCCCCAGTTGAAAACCTGTCTTGCCTTTGTAGGCATGACTAATTCACTGCGGCAACAGTTCCCCCCGTTGGAGTGCCGGGGGTTTCAGTATAAATAGTATCCCCACTTTCTGGAAATTTAGTGCTTTAAATTCCCACTGTCGCTGTCTTCATCATTTGCTCTTTCCCATTCCTGATCTGTCCTATCACTCTGCTATACTTTCTTCTTCTTCGCTAGATCAATGACCTACCTTTTTTCTTGAAAACTCTTCCTGGACAAGACTCCTTGTTTGTGTATGGGGTCTGTTGGATCAGCTTGGGAGTGTTGGACGCTTTCTGCCGGGTGGTCACTAGGGCTTCCTATGATTGTATTATTTCGCACTATAGGCATTTTATATGTATGTGTTTTGTTGATGATTTATAATGATGGTTGTATTCTATTTTGTTTTTGTAACCGGGGTGTTCGCGTAGTTGAGGTCAACCCTCAGCCGTCCCCCGCGTGGGATGTCTTTATTGTAAAGTGACTGGCCGGTGGAGGGCATTCAATTTTCCCACTAGGGTTGTTTCGGCAGATCTTTTATGCGGATCGGGGGTTGTCCGGTCCTGATTTGGCTCGGAAGAGTCCGCTGGACCTAAAGCAACAATAAATCAATCAATCAAGTCTATTGTTGAGAATTTTCGTCCGTTGATATTGAGGAATTACTTTGTCACGAATACAGGGGGTTGGGGGGATGAGGATTAGCAATTATTCCCCCGCGCTGTGTTGCCTCCCTTGTCTAGGCCAACTCGCGGCGACATTCAGGGAAATAATGCTGGGAATACTAAGGAATGATAGACAGTCAAAAGGCCAGACGAGAAGAATACAACTAACTAGTAGAGAATTTGAAACAAGGGGGAAGTCGGTGGTTATAATATTATACTAGTCAATTTATTAAATAGAAGTAGGTCGGCTGTAATAGGTAAGCTTAAGGCTTAGTCACTGGTATTTGTCTATGAGTCCAGAGTATCTTGGAGCTATTCGGGGTTGGCAGTTTGGGGGATACTAGGGCGCTTGAGGACTGATGTCATCACTAGGCAGGAGGGTATCTATATTCTGCGCGTGGCTTAGCCAGATTATCTCAGAATTGTGGTGTGCGCTTGGTGCGCACTTAGCTGGAATAGTGTAGGGGCGGAGGTTGTCTCTCGGTTCTGGATGGCGATTGTGCAATGTTTCAGGCGTTTAGCGTCAGATGGCCAATGCAGGTCAGTGGGTCGACTTCTTGAATAACAGGGGGTATGGTGCAATGCGGCCTTCGTTGCTGACCGTTAGCGGAGTTTCGTTTCGTACGCTTCTCAGTGACGACCAGGTTGTCTGGGTCGCACGCAGCGGGTCTTGAGTCTCGTAGCAGCCGGTATAGGAGCCCGTTCTGTAACGTAGTATCGACTCAAGATCAGCGGTGTACACACACTCTGGATGCTGCGCCGGTTAGCGCGCATGCCAATCAGATTTTCAAACTTGGACGCACCGGCCAAGAGTTGACCGGTTCGCTCCAACAGTCCAACAATTGCAACAATGGCTATGGGGCTTTGGTGGAGTTTACTGGCGGCCGCTAATATATAGTAACTCTGGCGCCTTAAGATGGGGTGATGGACAACAGGGGTAGATATCTATACAATCGGAACATGGGAGAAGCAAATGGGATAATTACAGGACAATGGGGGTTGTAAGCAAGGGTGCTGTACTGGGGGACTTTAATCTAGATGGTGGGACAACATGGCATGGGAGATTTATACAAGGGTCTAGCAGGGAACATACAGGTATAAATACAAACATGGCATGTACAGCAATCAAAAATGCAGATAATATATACAAGGAATAAAATGCATACCACAAGCAACACATCAAGACAAAACCACAAACACGAACGAACATATCTACAAGACATACGAACATGTTGGGAAATCGACGGGTGATGGAACGCTAAATGATATGAAGTAAATTTCCTCTCTTACCTTGACCAAGAACGGGTGGAACACAAGAATATTGCCGAGGGTCAGGGGTCACAACGTGGTGTGGCGTGTCCTTGGCAGGCAGTTGTGCTTACGGGGGCTGACGGCTGAAGACTGACCAAGAGGCTTGGCTAGTTGGCGGCTTCAGGGCGATTCCCGAGGGGTGGGGCTTAGTTGGCTTGGCCGGCGGGCGAGGAAATGGAGATGGGACGCAGGCAGCGCCAGAAATAATTGTCCGTTTGTTACAGAGGCCCCCCCAAGGAAAAAGGCGAGGTCCTCGGCCTCGACTAAGACGCGGCCGATTAGCTCTGGGGTCTGCTGCGGGATGAGATGATGGTTGAGGTGGTTCGGGTGATGCGGGGCGATACAGGGTTCCGGGTGGTAGGTGGCAGATGCCCAATGCTGGGGTCCGCGGAGCTGCCGGGTTTCGGCGACGGTTAGTGGGTGGCGGCTGGTACGAATGCTGGGGCGTCGGCCCTCAGTGGGGACTCGGTGGAGTCGGATGCGGGATGGCGGCTGGCGGTGATCTGTGCGGGGGTGGTGCTTTCTGCTGGGCTTGCGTGGCGGCACTCTGTCGGCGCTGTAGGGAGAACGAGGTGGAGCAATGACTCCGGCTGGTTGCGGAGCCTCAACTTCCTCCTTACTACCTGCTGCTGGGATAGCGGGACGGGGTATGGTTTCTGGCGGACGGGTGTGGAGTCCGGCAGGGTTAGGCGAACTTCTTCAAGATCCGTTCTCCCAGGTACGTCGGTAAGTACTTCCTTGTAGTCGGCTACGATGGAGCGTAGTTGGCGTTGCTGGCCGGCGGGGAGTGATGGGTCGAGAGATACGTCCCGGAAGGATTCCTTCCCTTGTAGCGGATATTCGGCGACGCCGGTCTCCGTTCCATCCACCTCGACGGCCAGCGCGACCGTGAGTAGCGAGTGGGTATCCGGGGTGACTGCGGGCTGTTCCAGGTACCGCTTGAGCAAGTTGATATGGTGGGTCCTGGGTTTTCCGTCTACCTCGATGCGGTAGTTGGTTCTGGAGAGTTTCTCCAGCACCGGGTAGGGTCCTTGCCAAGCGATATCGAGCTTGTTCGTGCCGCTGGGGAGAAGTAGCAGGACCTGGTCTCCTACTTGAAGTTCTCGGTCGCGGGCGCGACGATTGTGATATCGGGCCTGTCTCTCTCTCGCCTTATTCAGGTTGGCGGAGGCGGCTTTCCATGTGGCCTTGAGGGTCTCCTGGAGCTTGGTGACGTACTTCGTAGCGTCGACTGGTGCTTCGCCCAGCTTGGCGTCTGTCCAGCTGCGTCGCAAGGCAGCTAGGGGTCCAGAGAGGGGTCTCCCAAAAAGCAACGTGGAAGGGGTGTATCCGGTGGAGGTGTGTGGAGTCTCCCGGTACGCGAAGAGCGCTGACGTGACGTAGGTGTCCCACGCGGTAGGTTGGTCGTCGGCGATCTTCCGGATGATTGAGATGAGCGTCCCATTCAGGCGCTCGACCTGTCCGTTGCTAGCGGGGTGATAGGGTGGGGTGCGGATGTGCCGGATGCGTAGTAGATGGAAAACTTCCTGCATCAGTTTTCCCGTGAACTGTGACCCGTTGTCGGTCAGGATGCTTTCCGGGAATCCGACTCGCGTGAAGATGGTGACGAGCGCGTCGGCGACTCGGGCGGCGTCGATCTTCGGCAAGGGAACGGCCTCGCACCACATGGAGCATGCGTCGACTAGGGTGAGCAGATACTGGTTCCGCTTCTTGGTCCGCGGAAGGGGTCCAACTATGTCGACGGCTACTCGTTGGAAAGGCGTTCCTACGACGACGGTGGGGCTGATGGCTACCGGTACGGTATGGTGGCGGGGTGAGAATCGTTGGCACTGGCGGCAGGACTTGACGTAGCGCTTCACGTCTTCGGTCATCCCGGGCCAGTGGTACTGCGCGCTGATTCGCAGGGCGGTTGCTCCTATCCCCATGTGACCACTTAGGGGCATGCTGTGGCCAAGTTCCAGGACTTGGGGGCGAAGGGTCGCGGGTACGACTAGCTGTGAGTGGTCGTCCTTCTGACGGTACAAGAGTCCGTCCTCGACGTAAAAGTCCCCGGTCTTGGGTGCAGTGCGTGCGGCGGGTAGCTTTCCGTAGCACTTGCGCAGGGTGGCGTCTTCCTCCTGGGCTTTCCGGATTTGTTCCGGCATCTGGTTGGGTATCGGTGGTGGGGTCGCGGCTGTTTTCGTTTGGGCGCGCGTCTGGACGGCGGCCATCGACTCCACAGGCTGGGGCGGCATTCCCAAGAAGACATAACGGCATCCTAGAATCAAGTCATAGAGGGGCTGGTCCATCACGGCGGCTTGGATGGGTCCCGTGACGTAGCGGCTTGTGACGTTGATCCGGGCGATAGGGAGCGTGGTGCTGGGCTGTGACGCGTCGGCCAGTTTCAGGGTGATCGTTTCGCCGGTCAGATCTTGGTCCCTGATCAGCGAGCGGCGGACGACGGCGTCGAATGTTAGACCGGTGTCGTAGAGGCAGTGTGCAGGGTGGTCGTTGACTGTCACCTGCTCGGTGACGGCCGGGCGATCGGTGGGAGTGACGACGGGGGTTACCGGGTTCCCGTCGGGAGTGACTTGGCGTAGAGCCAACGCAGTTCCTTGTTTGCGACGCTGGTCGCTGAGGCGGCGAAAACACTTCTCCCGGGTGTGTCCTCGGCGCTGGCAGTAGCCGCAGTAGAGCTCTCCGCTCCGCTTCCCAGGCTCTGCTCCGGGGTTTGGGCGTCCTTTAGGCGGGGGTGGACGGTTGTTCGCTGGCGGGACGGGCCGGCGAGGTTGTTGGCGGGTACCTGGTGACGAGGGTGCGAGGGGTTCCCGGCGAGGCTGTCGGTCGTCGGGGTGGGCGGTCAGGTAGCGGTCCGCGACTATTATGAGATCCTCCAAGCGGGCGGCTCCCTGTTCGGCGGCGAAGGTCCGAAGTTCCCCTGGCATGGTTCCTTTGAGTTGCTCGGCTAGCATCAGTTCGAGCAGTCCGTCGTACGTCTTGGGCTCGTCCGTCTGCTCGATCCACTTGTCCCGTAGAGTGGCTAGCCGGTCGGCGAACTGAGTGAATTTCTCGCCCTTCTCTCTCCTGGAGTTACGGAAGCTCTTCCGGTAGTGTTCGCCGGAAAGTTCGAATCCGTGGAGTAGCGCTTTCTTTAGGGCGGGGCAGTCGGAGTCTTGGCGAGGATTTCGTAGGCCTTCCCCTTTAGGCCGTGGCTGAGTTTCCTGTACCAGTATTGCTGGTCGAGTTGGTTTTCTCCCGCGACTCGCTCGAATCGGGCGAGGTAGACCTCTATCGATTCGTCGCGCTCGACGAAAGGGTCCAGGGTGAAGTTCATCCCCGGGATCGGCGGGATGACTGCGGATGTTCCGGCGCTGGCGGTGAAGCTGGATGCGCTGAGGGAGAAGTCGTCGCTCGCGGGCGATCCGAGGCCTAGCTCGCGGCGGTCGCGCTCGAGCTGGAGTAGTTCTCGGCGCCTCTCGAGTTCCTTGTCCTTCCTCTTCTCTTCGAGTGCCGCGGCTCTCTCGTCCTCCTCCTTCTTCCGTGCGGCAGCCCTCTCCTCCTCGGCTATCCTATCCTTCACCTCCTCTCTTCTCCGCGCGGCGGCTATCTCCTCTTCTGCGGCTCTCTCTTTCTCCTCGGCTCTCCTCTCTTTCTCCTCCTCTCGCTTCCGTGCGGCGGCTCGTTCCTCTGCGGCGATCCGCTCCTTCTCCTCCTCCCTCTTCCGTGCGGCGACTCTCTCCTCTTCTGCGACTCTCTCTTTCTCCTCCTCTTTCTTCCGGGTTGCTGCTCTCTCTTCCTCCTCCCTCTTCGCCTCCCGTTCTTTAGCCCTCTCCTCTCTCTTCAACTTCTCCTCGGCAACGTCCGCATCCACGTTGGTGAGGACGTAATCCTTGAGTTCAGTGCCGGCGAGCCCTAAGCTCTCGCCAATACCCTTGTACTTGAGGGCGAGTTCTCCCCGGTCGGCCATGGTAAGAGAAGCGACTTACCTCAAAAGGTCCTAGCCGTGATGAAGGGGCGCTCACAAGGGGGTACACTGACAGCAAACAAGGGGCGGGCTGGAATGAACTAGGATGAAATGGCAAAGGGGCGAATACAACACAACACGGACACAGAGACACCAAGCAATCAATCAAAGCATAAAAAACGAATGCAAGAAAAACCTCTGCGTACCACCACAATTCTGGAGTGCCAGTAAGGGACCTATGGGGCTATGCTATACACTACTAGGCTAGGGGGCTAGGTCCTATCTCTACTGGGGCTGGGGTGGAAAGCTAAGTCTTTTTTCTCGTCGAGTGGGGGTGGGAATCTAAGTCTTTGCTCCCGTCGGGGTCGCCAAAATTAATGTCACGAATACAGGGGGTTGGGGGGGATGAGGATTAGCAATTATTCCCCCGCGCTGTGTTGCCTCCCTTGTCTAGGCCAACTCGCGGCGACATTCAGGGAAATAATGCTGGGAATACTAAGGAATGATAGGCAGTCAAAAGGCCAGACGAGAAGAATACAACTAACTAGTAGAGAATTTGAAACAAGGGGGAAGTCGGTGGTTATAATATTATACTAGTCAATTTATTAAATAGAAGTAGGTCGGCTGTAATAGGTAAGCTTAAGGCTTAGTCACTGGTATTTGTCTATAAGAGTCCAGAGTATCTTGGAGCTATTCGGGGTGCGAACTTATTTTTTCCAACCTAGTTCCAGTCACTTTCCCGAAAAAGGCAATTACCGAAGTCGAACGAAGCTCTCCGAGTCGAGCGAAGCTATCCGATGTTTTACGAACGAATGCTGGCAGGACTACGTGAAACCACAGGCTTTGAAGTCTCGTCTTTCGTAGGCCTCAATTACATACTATACTACGTACGTATTTAGGAGTTTACAAAGACAAAAGAAAAGACTTCATAGCCTGTGGTGAAACATCCGTGCATTAAAATAGCCGCTGCTAGATCTAATTCTATTTCGATCTGCACAGCTTCAAGCTCAAGTCGAGATTTGCATTTTGAAGCAGTTATTATTATTATTATTATTATTATTATTATTATTATTATTATTATTATTATTATTATTATTATTTTATGATGAATAATATACTGACACAATTAGTAATAAGGAGTAAAAGTAATACATAACACATAAAGCACACATACAACGATTTCACATCTATATCAACAATAAAACCATGACAAAACTTCTAAGCGCTATGGATACGTTGATGTCCCTTCAGCACAACAAGGCAAAGCAAATTTATAATGGTCTCAAAAAACAGTAATATTTTTATTGCAAGCACCAAAACAATTATTTATTTAACTAATATTATTCTTTTTAACTGATACAGTAAATTTGTTATATGTATTTCAATTATATGTATTGTAATGAGAAACACGTATGAAAAAAATGTTGCGTGGCGGGCGGAAATTTCTATAAATCATCTGAAAACTTTGTTAAATCTATAAGAAAAAATAACCAGTAACACCATCTGAATATTTCGAGTTACACCCAACTTCAGCAAAAACAAACAAAACGTCACTGACCATATTTACACCATTGAGCACGCACAGCAGCACACTATTCTTTTATTTTTTTAAAGTAGGAATAATAATAATAATAATAATAATAATAATAATAATAATAATAATAATAATAATAATAATAATAATAATAACAACAACAACACACAAACAAAACAAATAAATAAATTAAAGATTTAACTAAATAACTATACTACTACTACTACTACTACTACTACTACTACTACTACTACTACTACTACTACTACTACTACTACTTGGGAAGTTGTGGTCTCGATTTTGTGGTCCTGATTCGGCTCTTTGCAGTCCGCTGGACTCTGTAAGCAATGAATAACTAATAAGCTTTTAATTTAACTCTGATCTCGAGTTCTTGATTTTGTGGTTCTGATTCGACTCTTAGCAGTCCGCTGGACCCTGTAAGCAATGAATAACTAACTATTAATTTAACTCTGATCTCGAGTTATAAAAAAAAAATTCGCTTAGCCTACTCGTCCTTCTCCGGAAATTTCAAGATTCGAATATTATAAAGTATAGGCCTAAATATTATCAATTAGAATAGATATAGTTTATACATTTATTTATGTATAAAACAAACAATACAGGTCTAATAATTATATTCAGCTAGTGAGCTTCTTCGCTGGGCGGAGACTGACTTATAATATAATTATGTAGATTAAGCCTATGTATACTGTATAACAGTGTCTACTTGGTTCTAGGCAGGAAATGGGCAATGCTATTATTAGCCTTTACTGCTGAGAACTAACAAAATGCAAATCAAGGAACGCAACTATTAAATATGGTCGATAATAATTATACTCATATTATGCTCATATTAACAAAGTATACCGTTGCGAAATGCTAAATCTGTGTAAATCGAACAGAATTAGAAGCAACAGCGATCATTTTTAATGTCAGCTAGTCGTAGTCATGCAAGCATCATTTCGTAACACATCGGAGAGCTTCGTTCGACTTCGGTGATTGCCTTTTTGGGCGAATGACTGGAACTAGGTTGGAAAAAACAAGTTTGCATTCGGGGTTGGCAGTTTGGGGGATACTAGGGCGATTGAGGACTGATGTCATCACTAGGCAGGAGGGTATCCGGATTCTGCGCGTGGCTTAGCCAGATTATCTCAGAATTGTGGTGTGCGCTTGGTGCGCACTTAGCTGGAATAGTGTAGGGGCGGAGGTTGTCTCTCGGTTCTGGATGGCGATTGTGCAATGTTTCAGGCGTTTAGCGTCAGATGGCCAATGCAGGTCAGTGGGTCGACTTCTTGAATAACAGGGGGTATGGTGCAATGCGGCCTTCGTTGCTGACCGTTAGCGGAGTTTCGTTTCGTACGCTTCTCAGTGACGACCAGGTTGTCTGGGTCGCACGCAGCGGGTCTTGAGTCTCGTAGCAGCCGGTATAGGAGCCCGTTCTGTAACGTAGTATCGACTCAAGATCAGCGGTGTACACACACTCTGGATGCTGCGCCGGTTAGCGCGCATGCCAATCAGATTTTCAAACTTGGACGCACCGGCCAAGAGTTGACCGGTTCGCTCCAACAGTCCAACAATTGCAACAATGGCTATGGGGCTTTGGTGGAGTTTACTGGCAGCCGCTAATATATAGTAACTCCAGATGGGGTGATGGACAACAGGGGTAGATATCTATACAATAGGAACATGGGAGAAGCAAATGGGATAATTACAGGACAATGGGGTTGTAGGCAAGGGTGCTGTACTGGGGGACTTTAATCTAGATGGTGGGACAACATGGCATGGGAGATTTATACAAGGGTCTAGCAGGGAACATACAGGTATAAATACAAACATGGCATGTACAGCAATCAAAAATGCAGATAATATATACAAGGAATAAAATGCATACCACAAGCAACACATCAAGACAAAACCACAAACACGAACGTACATATCTACAAGACATACGAACATGTTGGGAAATCGACGGGTGATGGAACGCTAAATGATATGAAGTAAATTTCCTCTCTTACCTTGACCAAGAACGGGTAGAACACAAGAATATTGCCGAGGCTCAGGGGTCACAACGTGGTGTGGCGTGTCCTTGGCAGGCAGTTGTGCTTACGGGGGCTGACGGCTGAAGACTGACCAAGAGGCTTGGCTAGTTGGCGGCTTCAGGGCGATTCCCGATGGGCGGGGCTTAGTTGGCTTGGCCGGCGGGCGAGGAAATGGAGATGGGACGCAGGCAGCGCCAGAGATAATTGTCCGTTTGTTACATACTTAGTACTTGTTTATTATCGATTGAAGTTGCCAGATCTGTCTCGTAATAGCTAAGCAATTCTTCTAACCTAAAGAATGTTCCGTGACGTAAGACAATGCTTAGTTCCGATGACGAGTTTAATTTTGATTGGGTGTTATTTGCGTCTTGCTGGAAGGTTCGAATTGTTTCTTGATTGCAGAGAGGCTGTATAAGTAATGCACTGTCTGCTTGAGTGATTTTAAAGCGATTTTTGGAAAGTGATCTTGTATGCAGTTGTTGGTGTGTGCTGAATAAAGTTGGAAAACTTTATACGACTGACTCCTACCTTGTTGCTGAGTGAACAGGCTGCGTGGATAAACGAATTCGGGTTACACATATCAAGATTCAAGCACCCGGGCTGAATCCACTATTGATAAATAACGTGTAACAATGAACCATACGTTACCCTTATTAGTAGTATTATATTATTACCTATATTTTGTGAATAAGTAATGGTATACGTTCATGAAGACCGTTAGTACTGTATAACAAAGTTAGTGTGCATGCACCTGTTCACACCTTTTTGTCCAGATTGTATGTCAATTGCGTGTCGACGCTTTTGTTTTTTTTAATATAATTATTATTTCTTTCGCATTGGTGCATGAGACTGCTCCAGCATACCTGTGTGAGTTGATTCCTATGTATGACCCATCTCGTCAGCTTCGCTCGTATTCCCAGTCCTGTTTTCGCCTGCCATCCTCTGAGGAGACAAACAGAAAGATCTGGTGCCCGATCCCTGCAGAATGCAGTCCCCAAATAATGGATGACGCTACCTGAGACTGTCAAAAAGGCAGACTATGTCGAGTCGTTCAGGAGAAGACTGAAGACTCACTTGTTTACATTGTAGTAACTTAGCGAATCAAACACCTCTCTCTCTCTCTCTCTCTCTCTCTCTCTCTCTCTGTCTCTCTCTCTCTCTCTGTCTCTCTCTCACTTCTGCTGTCCATATAAATCCCCCCCTCATCACCACCACTCTCACACCAGGCTTTATCTTTCCTGTCGTTTTTGTTATTCTTTATTTCTTCTTGATTGTTTCTCCTGTTGGACAGTCTTTTTGAGGTGGTTTGATTGTAAACATGTGTATGTGTGTGTGGGCGTGTGTGTGTGTGGGTATGTTAACTGCGACTTCTGTCGACGAACTCAGGTAAAAGTCACACGTTCTGTCGACCGCTGATTTGTGACGACGTCGTCAGTTTTTGTGACGACGGTCGCCAGAATTTTTTTGGTCAAAATAGCGTTTTTCACCACTGTTTAGCCGACCGACGTTGAAAGCATGCAAAAAAACAGTGATGTCGTCTAAAAGCATAATCTGCCACGTTGGATTGTGTATAACTTACACACTTTGAGCCTGGGCTTTTACACTCCTGCTTGATTCCAATGCCCCTCTCTCTTCGTGTGTATATGTCGTGACCAATCAGATTGCATCGTGACGTAAGTAGCCAACGAGACAACGAATTTTCACGAGATATGTCAGTGCGCCATTGTAAACAGTTGACAACAGTGTGGTAGGTAAAACTTCTTCTTGTTGGGACTTTGATTTCTTCATATGTTATCAGTTTTCAGCTTAGGACTTTTTAGGATTCATTAAATATTAAACTGAAAATGACTATATGTAGCACCTGACGAATCGAAGTGAAGAAGATTAATTGGTGCAGACCCGAGACCGACTTGGCAAAAGAAAACCCAAACTGTGGTGAATTAGTAGTCTTTTACCTTCACTTTTACCGTCAATTTACCGTCAATAATATGAAATTTGCAGAGCAAGTATGTACTTTTAGCTAGGAACAAGGATGTATTAGATTCTGGCAAATGTTTTGATTGACAAAATTGCAAGTTGCAACACTTCCACGTAAATGCATAAAACGGCAAAGAATAGACTTAGGCCTACATTTTTTACTGGAGTAGTGAAGATAATTTTATAGAAAATTCTCCAATAATATTGACCAACAAAATTATTAACATCATACAAAGCTTCTTCTAACAACAACGCAAAATCAAATCAAAGGTAAATACACTGTTATTGCATGCTTTGTAAAACAAAACGATCGGATCTATCGTGCGCGTCTCTGACGTAACAGAGCTGAGAGTGGGGGTGAGAAATATATGCTTGACCTAATTCCACGTAGCAATATCATTATTTATTGCAAATGCTTAACCCTTTGAACCCTGGATGCCCCACCAATTCTGAGCCCATCCCCTGGGCTCCCCGGAGAAAAATGGCATTTTTAGCATGCTTTTAGTAAAACAACGAAAACATAACCAAAGTGTTAGACAAACCAAAGTACTTCAAATGTCATCTCTTCATCTTCATTATCATCCCACAATTGATCGATTACTCCCTGAGTTGTGTACAGTCGCTTAGCGACGCTTCCTTGATTTGTAGACCTTCGTTTCATGACTCAAAATTGAGAAAAAAACGTCACAAAAACACGCACTGTGATCGCACTAGAGCGCAGACATTTTGCTTTACCTTATTCCCAATAGCCCTCAATAACCCTATTCCAAACAGCAAGTACTAGAAAGAACAGTAAGCTGTGTACGGACCGCAAGATTAACGGTAAGGTTACGAGACCGATTTTTAATCAGACTATTACTTTGGATAAAAATATTATAATGACTTTTCATTGTTCAGTGGTCCATGCATGTTCACGGTCTGTGTGTGTTCTTTCTTTAAGTCCGAGGATACATTACAACAAAAGGATTTAAGAATGTTGCCTTTGTTTATTTTGGCATCATTCTGCACCTTTTTTTAAAATTATATAAGCCAAGCCTTCTTTATAATTTTTATGTCACATTTATGTCATAAGAAAACAGGGAAAAATGTATATATATCTCTCTCTTTCTCCCCCCCCCTCTCTCTCTCTCTCTCTCTCTCATATATATATATATATATATATATATATATATATATATGTACAAATCAGTACTTCAGGCGACCTTTGGGCACCCAAAAAGTGCTTTTTACTGTATTTGGGTCTTTGGGTGACCGAAAATCGGTCGCCCAAAAGTTTTTTCCTCTGCCGCGAGAATGAAACACGTGACAGACTGTATTTCGGCGCTGAAAGGTTCTGTTTTGATTGGGCAACACAATTTCAAAGAGCGAATGGTTTGTGGTCATGAATATTCTTATTAGGGGGTAGTTTGTGTTGTGGTATTTGGGGTGACCACATAACATTTAGGACATCAGGTGACCATGAAAAAAGTTGGAAAATATTGTTCATTTCGTAAATATATCTTTTAAAATCATGTACAATTATTGAAGAAACACCAAATAATCGATCAAAATCAACGATTTTATTTACAAGGAAGAAACATGTTCAGAGCCAAAAACCCATGTCTCCCTTTCTCTTTGTGAAAAATATACGCCTTGTCAAAGGGACGTTACTCGCAACTCATCAAGATTGGAATATGGCGATCACGTACGCATAGACTGACAATGTTTTCGAAATGGAGTAAATTGGTAAGTTTGCAATTTTTAATCTAATCAATAATGTGATTTTATGTTAGCACTGATTCTGTTTGCCTATTGATGAATTATTAGACGCTTGGTTATCTTAAAAATGTATGAAGTGATCAGTAAAGATCGAATCGAAGCGTTTCGTTCAAAGTTGGTCACAGTGCAGACAAAGGCATGATTTACTTTAGTTTACTGTTTAGTGATAATTCATAGTTTTTTGACTCGCGCATCGGGAAAGCTTGAAAAAGCTTTTGTAAGGACCCATTTTCAACTCAATTAGCAGTTGTGAATGTTGATATGAATTATGATGTTTTACACTTACAAACCAGAATGGATCAAATCGGTAAAGGAAAACCGACATTACGACAAGTCAGATGGGTCTTCTTCGACATGTGGATGGTATCTCTCAACTTCCTTATCACTTCCTTCAAAACTGACTTACAAAAAAGTATTATATACCATTGGATTCCTAATTTTTGCTCATTCCAATGATCAATTTCCCTCTTTCCAAACAAAAGTCTATGAACGTCCCAATCAGCCAATGTCCTTGACTTTCACTTCCAGTTTCACTGTTTCGATCAGTCAGTGTAAATAAGCTCTTTGGTAAGACTGAGACCGCACAACACAATAGCTTTCAATTTATCACAACCCAAATCAATACCGCCAAACACGCTTTTCAGAATAAAATGAGGAAATGGATAAACAGGATTGTAGAATATGTGTAATTCTCGAGGTCGGCGTGTCGTCACAAGTCACGTGACAAACTTGACAACACTAGCCGCCATGATGGCTTGGGGGAAAGCTTTGACGGAAGTCGGTGTAAGATATTGAAGAGCAATTAGATTTCGCCTAAGTTTAGTCAGCAAATTTCCACTACCATGTCGTTTACATATTTAGAGGAGCTTTCATCAGAAGCAAGAGAGCGGTATTTGATCAAAATGCAGCTTACAGGATTGGATACCCGACCGTATAAACTTCCAGCAGACGCATGGGTGAATGATCCCAAGCAGTGGCCTTCTATCGAGTACACTGACGTGTACAACTTAATACATGTAGTAAATAAAATAAAGATCAAGACGAGAAAGTGAAAGGTAACTCAATAACTGACACTGCAACAGGCAAAAACTTGTTTGAATGATTTTATTTTTAGTCCTTAGTTATATTAGTATTTTTGAAAGTTGTATTAGGCTTACTGAGGTGAAGCCTATAGTAAATGAATCTGTTAGGCCTATTTAATAAAATTTTGTTTATGTAAATTTGATTTAAAGAAGACAATGTTTTATTTTTTTTTTAAATATTATCTATCACTATAATGAATGATGTAGTAAATTGCTCTTTAGTTTAGAGTATAAACAGTAGTTCATAAGCACACCCACAATAAAGGCACACACACACACACTCATACACCTTCCATGTACATGTATTCATATGATATTTACACATTCACATGAAACAAATGATTAGACTCCTACACATATACATCCTATTATTCATGCACAAATCACATGCATTTTTACTTGAATTACTGCACACTGATATGATAAGTGATATAAACTTTGATGTAGGTTTTTGTGGTATTGATAACCACATGTAAGAATTCTTGAAAATGTACTAAGGACTGTAAGTGTGATTATAATTTTGTTGTTGTTGTTGTTGTGTGTTGCAACTTTTAATAGTTTAAGATAATACTGCTGATTTTATTTTAATGATGTACACTTGGACTAAGACAAGAGTTGTTTCCATTTTTTCCAGGCATGCTAGTCTTTGCCTTTAGTTCATTGACTGGCAATCACCTGTTATAGCCCCCACAATTTTAAACTTAAAAGCTCAGTTAATTTACTTTTATTTGTAGAAAGAACTTCATTTTCTTGTTGGCGGTAAATAATATGATATGAAATGCTGCTTTTTCCATATAAATAGTTCAGTTTAAAGGAAGGGGGGAGGGGGGAGCGTAGACCACTTTTTTTGGTCGTTTTAGCAGCTTATTTGTATATTAAAATAAAGAACACTATACCTTATAACATTTCAGAGCAATTTATAGCCCGTAAGACAAAACATTGAACAAAAAAGGCTGTGTAAAAATCAGACATTCAAAATTCCGGAAATGAAAGATTAACGAGTTAGTTACCTTTATGATTTGGATGGTGACTTTAAGTTGGAAACTAAAAAAAAAACAACAAAAAAAACCCGCTATCTATAGCCTACATTTCTGGCTTCCTTATGTTCGTATCACGTTGTACTTACATTTATAGCCAGCGGATCAGATAATCAGCATTTTAGTTTCTCTTTTAATTCATTAGATGCCATATCATCTTTTAGATACTCTGATCTCTCTACATTTCTCACTGCCGCATGTTTTGATCAAAACATTCAACAAAGTATATTACAGCATGACTAAAAGTACAATTTCTGAGTCATTAATTTAACAAACATTTATTTGGTTGACAAGAATAATACTTTATAAATAAAGCAAGAAGGGAGTAGCAGGCTACTACTTTTTTCTCCATACTCAGAGAAACTAGCCTACCTTAAAATTAAAATTATCATATTTTTTACAAAGGGATTTAATTCAACTTCAAATATGTTGTGAAACCTTACAGCTTTACTTTAATGATATCTAAAGTAATTCATATAGGTAATAATAATACCAGTAAAATTTATTTAATGACTGTGGGTGACAGACAAGTTTTGTTGTCATATAATGTAAAAGAAAGAGAAAGACTTCAGTATTACTTTTGACACTATATTACTAAGCTAGGTTTTTATATCCATATTAGTGTCCAAAGCTATTAAAGCAAATAATTTGCTTGGTATTATTAAACGAAGTTTTCTATAAGTATATATTATTATATTGATTTACCAAGTCAATCTTTTACATTTTTATAATTTATATTTGATTTAATTAATATTAATTTATATTTAATTTATATTTTTATAATTTATGTTTGGTTAGACCCCATTTTGAATATGGCAACATTATTTGGTACCCTTTGTTTAAAAGACAGTCTGCAGCAACTGAGCACGTACAAAAAAGAGCACACACAAAAAAAAAGTGTTGCCCATCATCGTCCCCTGTACGCTTATGTGTCCGGGGACGTTAATCTATTAAACTAAACTAAACTAAACTAGTGTTGCCCAAAATTCAAAATTTATCCTACGAGAAAAGATTGAAATATTAGTCTATTAGATAATTTACCAAGTGTGAAGTCAGAATAGCCCTGCTATAGCCTAGTATCAAAGGTAATTTACCTAAGTCTTTCTCTTGTTCACAACATACTTGACCGTCACCCACTGTGATTAAATAATCTTTACCTGTGAATTTTTACGATTTATTTCTTTTTATAATTTCAACGGGTGGAATACTAGCCTACAACTCGTGCCTGTAATGAAATGCAGTGAGCAGACGTAAACGTCAGAAGATTTCGGCGACCACAACTTGTCTCTGTTGACTGTTCCATCCAACTGAACTAGCGCTCTTCGATAGCAAGAAGCCATTTTTTGCGTCTCATCTTTTCAATGGGCATCATAAAAAACTTCCGGTCCGGATTCTTATAAATATTGGCTATACAGCCTTGTACGCAACAATTTTTCGGCATCTTCTCTGTATTGAAAGTAGGGGCTTTTTCCCCCAAGCCACTGTTGCTATGCTAAAGTCACGTGATTATGACCCGGATGTCCGACCTCGAGAATACAATACATTATACTGTACTGCATACTGTACAAATTTATGTATTCTAAATAATGTATGTAAAATACTGTACACTCAAATTAATGAAAAACAGCTCCTGTATTCCTGGCCAAACATCAGTCTAACTTGTGTCAATGTTTTCCTCAAGCTTTCCGCTATTGCTGAAGTTAATTTTTGGTTTGTTGCTTGAAGATAGTCTCACAACATGAGAACATAAGTAGTGTGTAAGTCTTGTTACTGTTGCCGACTATCAACAATTTACCCCGACACCTCAATTAGGTGTGAATGTGATGTCAGTCTGACCAAAAGAGTAACTTCAGAAATGTGCTGTAAATTGACAAAGTAAATGAGTTCTTTGCCATGGCATGGTATTGTATCATTGGTATAGATCTATAAAAAAAAAAAAGATGACGGTCGAGAGTTCAAATACTCTCTGGTTCTTTTCAGTACAAAATGGTATAATGCTATAAAATGCTTAAAATGATATTACTGATGCATTTTAAATATTTTGGAGTTTCCTATTCTTTTTTTATGCTCATTTAGTATTTTCTTAGAAAAAAATAAAATGAGAAAGATAAAATACATAAAAAGGAGCCAAGAAAAAAAAAGAACCCTGAGCAGATTTGAACCACTTCCCTTACATAACTGTGATAACACCACATCTTGCAAAATCCACTCTCCAAAGCATTTAACCACTGGACCAGTACGGATAATCACTGTTTAATCTCAAGTTACAGGGGATCTTCAAGAGAAAACAGGAAGTTACTAACAGCAACACAGCGATCATAACTTAAATTGCTATCCTACAACTTCAAACGCGGAGATTACCAAATTAAAATTGCCCTCCCCAACCCCTCCACCCTCAATATTTATAAAACTTTTAAAGACGCAGGATATGATGTGTTGCTTACTGACTACTGTCTGAAAAAAACAACACTATTGCTCACATTAACCAGTCAGCCATATTTGGGGAAAAATAAATGAATAAATGAATGAAAATTTAAGAACTCATAAAAAAGCATGATCACAACGCTGGGTTTAATAGAAATAAGTAAATAAATAACAAATAATAATAATAATAATAATAATAATAATAATAATAATGCCCTGTGAATAGAATCTGAGGACAGAGAAAGATGGAGTATGCTGGTTAAACTATCATCTGTGGTGCCCCTACGACCTCCGAGTTACGGGACAGGATATGATAGGAATAGAATCTGAGGCTATTCGTAGGGAGCCCCATGAATAGCCTCTGTCTTTCTAAATTGTGCAATGTGTCAGTCACCATTTTGGGCTCATGGCACAAAAAATAAAAGAGAGCAGACAAAACTGAAACTTGTGAGTCTTCAAATTGCAAATGAAGAATTGTAAAACCTCTTGTTTGCTTCAAAATTGCAAGTGAAAGACATTAATTTGAAAAGAGTTGTGTTTTGAACTTTTGTTTTGCTTTCAGGACAGCAATTATACAAGCCATTTGATTATTACAGACGAAATAGAATGGTGCAGGTGGCTTTGGAAAAACAAAGAAATTCAATGGCAGGTAAGACATGTTGCATTTCCACATCACAATTTACACAATTTATTTGTTGCCATACCCTTGTCTTTTAATCTGAGTCTTCTGCTTTCTCCATGAATTGCAGCACACCAGTTTATCATTACGCTACTCTGAGAGTGTTTTGTGTACTATTCTAGTAGAAATTCTGATCGGCAAGTAAAACTTTAACTTTAGTAGTGATTAGGTTGGGTTTGGTGTAGGCAAAAGAACTGTTGATCAGGAAATCAATAGGTAATTTCCAATAATATCTGACCGTCAGAAAATCGTCATTGCTTTGCGGCCAATGGTTAAATTTAAAAAAAAAAATTAAGTTTGCGAAAGTGAACATAAATGCAATGCACTGATCTGATCTTTACCCTCCCTCCCTTTCCCTCAACCACCCCTTCTCCCCAATCCCCACCCCACACACACACCTTTTTTTTAATATTTTTTTTTTTTAGAAAGAAGTGATTATGTGTGAGCGAGGGCGATTAACACAACTTGTTTCTCTCTGTGTGTCTGACAGAAACTCCAGACACCACTGTCCTCCCCAACACCAACGACAACAGCAGCCTTGCAGAGGGCAGATTCTCCTTGAGCAAAAACAACACCTTCAACCTTTGGATGGACAAAGACAAGCCGGGTCAGTACACTGGCAGCGTCAATCGGGATTCACCGGCCGCTATAGGTGGGCTGAAAGTGAACAACAGTTTGATCAAGGTGAACCGAGAGAAACATCGCATCGCAGGCACACTCAGTGTTGATCGGGAAAAGCAAGGCGGGCGGTTAAAGGATGGAGATTCCGGACCTCGACAGGGCGATGGATGACAGGAGTCCCAGAAGGAACATACCCTCCACACACTGCTAGATCAAGTCATCCAGAGGGGAAGGTGAGTGTTGAGTACAGGGAAGGAGAAATGGAGGGAGGGCTAATCAAGGGGTTGATCATTGTGTCAGTACACTGACTACTGTTGCTCAAATGTAAAGCCTGTGCTGAAACTTAGGTCTTATGTGTGTCAAACTCAAAGCAGCATCACCCTGACTTGATCCTTAGCGACTGTCTTGTCATACATCTTTAACAAATAAATCTTATTAAAGCAAAATGTGATTCAGTCACTATCAGTTTTGGTCTGGTGCGGACATGATAACAAGAAGACTGAAAAGGCTGTGACGCATTGGCATTCATGAAATGCTCGGGGCGAGACTGTTTTACGTCCCAAAACACTGTTAGTGCCATATCTGATTTTTAAAAATGGTAACAAGTAATGGTAAATCTGTTTAATATTTGTTTACGTGGTCAGGTTTTTATATTGTTTTCAGCGCATCCACTTCCAGGAAATCTAATCGGCGCATTTGATTATCTTGAGGCATTAGAATGGATAGTGGTCTTATTGGATCTGTTCAGTCGAAGGTAAACGGTCTGAATAACCAGGGTTTAAGTTTTTTTTTCTTTTTGGCCTGGCCCCAGCAACACAAAAGCTGTGGCAGCAAAAAGTTATTACTATTGTGCATTCAATCGCACATCATGTCATAATCTTCTGACTCCCCCTTTCAATATTTGCAGGCCTACAGTACTGTAGTCTTTAGAGCAAAAATAGCCAAGTGTTGAATAATGCTAGTGTGCACTTTTTTTTATTACTAATACTGACCTGAAACCATAGAATACATGCTGTCCATGACTGTTACAATCTGATGCAGAATCTAGTTTGTAACCGCTCACAACCACTTGAGGAACCAAAATAAAGTGGAGTTAAGGAAAGCAGTGCCGTGTCAGTAAACAATCTTTTTATGAATCTTGAAAGTTTGGCATTTTATTTTATTTATTTGTGTGTGTATGTTTGAATGAACTGGGCTGAAATGTTTTGGGGACCGAAATATCCGCCACCCCTTTGTAGAATCCGGCCAACATTATATACATTGTAACGTTACTATGGAATTTTAACTCATTTCGGCAAGTTGTAGTCATGACTGTAAACCCAACAAGTATATGTGGCATACTTGGCTAAATTTTTAGTTAGGGTTTGTCCCATTTATTATGGCTTTTTTGTTGTTGGGGGGAGGAGGGGTGGCAAGCAGCTGGCCCAGATAAAGATATTATTGACAAAGTTCATAAAACTAATGTTTTTTTTGTTTGTTTTTTTTAAATGTGTTTCAGAAAATCTGCCAACTGAAGAAAGACCCAACAATCTGCTGACTGGAAAGAAGCCAGACATTCTGCAGAAAGGAAAGAAACCAAAGCGACCATGTCTCTATTGTGGAGAAATGCAGTCACGACTTCCAAGGCATGTCAAAAGAAAGCACAGTGATGAAGATGCCGTGTTTGCAGCTTATACACTTCCCAAAACATAAAAATAAAGCAAACCTGAACTTTTGATTGCTGACAAGTTTCGGCACCGTGCCTCGACACTGTTCTCCCTTCAAGACTTGGACTCAGCGACCCGAGAGGCATTGTACCGGCATATGGGACGCTCTGAGTTGATCAATAAGACTGTCTATCAGTGTCCCTTAGCCATAAGTGAACTCACCTCTGTGGAAGGATTCCTTCAAGGTCTGGATTCAAACATGGCAAGACAAATGTCACTGAATTGATTTCAGGTTCTGCATATAACGATGTCAATATTTAGTGAACAAAAACGTGAATTCAAGAACACTTTTCCGTTACCTCATAATAATTTGTGCATAAACTCCAATTTTTATTAGTGAAAAGTAGTTTTTAAAAGATAAGTTTGTTTGAATCGTCTTCATGTTCCACATATAATTGTGGTGACACCAAGATCTGTCTCACTGTTGGACCATTACAGTTTGTCACATTAATCAGTTTAATAATGTAATCAGATTGCCATACAAATGCAAGATGTGTACAGTTTCATATTTATTTTGGAGATAAAAGGTATATAGAGTGGCTTGTGGATTTCAGTTTTGAAGTTTATGAGATGAAAATAAATTTCGATGATTAAAAAAGCAGAACCAAAAGTTCACCTTATTCCTATCCTATCCTATCCTATCTTGTCCCGTAACTCGGAGATTGTAGGGGCACCACAGATGATCGTTTAACCAGCATACTCCATCTTTCTCTGTCCTCAGCAACCCTGATGGCGTCGCTCAGTGTCAAACCAGTCCATTCTCGAATGTTGTCATCCCACCTCTTTTTCAGTCTCCCTCTTTTTCTACCTCCTTGCACTGTGCCTTGCAGAATGGTCTTTGCAAGGCCTGATGATCTGGTCAGGCCATACCATCGGAGTTTCCGTTTCTTCACCACTGTGAGCAGGTCATCGTGTTGTCCAATGGCTTGTGTGATGGTCTGTCGGACTTCGTCATTGGTGATGTGTTGGGTATAGGAAATGCTCAGAAGTCTTCTGTAGCACCTCAGCTCCATGCTTTGTATTCTTCGTTATAGATCTGCTGTGAGGGGCCATGCTTCGCAAGCATATAGGAAGATGGAGATGACAAGGGAGCGCAGCAGTCTAACTTTGGAATGTAGACTGATGGTCCTGTCTTTCCAAATTCTTAAACCTTATTCCTATTGCGATAAAATTACCCGAAGTCACTTCAGTTACATGGTAATCCTTAGGGCGATCAGCAAAATTATGTATATCTTTACAATATAAAATTAAAGAATGCATACTGCATTATATTACAGCATTTAATGTCCAGATTATGTTAAGCATTCAGTTGAATCTGGACATGTGTTATAAGCAGATTTATGTGAGGTCACCCTAAGGCATCATTCCACTGCGGTCACCCTAACAGTGAATTTTGTCACACCTGGCAGCGACACAGCGTGATTCCGATTCCCCTTAGACTGCTAAAATCACTAACTCTATTTCTTGGATCTGTATCTCCTTTATAATTATATGTCATAACTACACCATACAATAGGCCTATATTATTTAGTTATGAACGCGGCATGCGTGAGGGGTTGTGCAGCTGGATGCACCCTCTGTGTGTGTGTGTGTGCGTGTGTGTATGTGTGAGCGCATGCTTTTTTGTTGTTTTCTTTCCTTATTTTGGTAGTCTGCTTTTTTGTTTTGTTTCCTGACAAAATTTGTGTGCGGTTCGCTGATGCTTTGTGGATGTGAGTGAATGAAGAAATTGTTTTTAGGTCCCGAGATATTCACAGATGTCGGGACCAATTGTGTTTTTAATTGTTACTTTTAATGATTTATGCCATTCCCAGACGCGCAAAGCAAATTCTTCTGTGTGTTACATTTGAAGCGAATAAAGAATCTTATGTCGAATTTGTACATAGTTTTTGCAAGTCTGAAGTTTTCAATTGATGCACTCTCCAACCCATTGTCGCCTTTATGTCCTGTGAAAGGGATTGATGTACAGTTTTTTGTTGTTGTCGACAATTTATGCCCATTTCTATTCAAACTTAAACATATTGTAATTAATTATGCAGGGACTTATATCCATATCGGACACCCGATTCAGTCCAGTATCTATAGCCATTGTCCTGTAACCTATTTTGTCAAGCAGCACAATGTCCTGTCCTTTTAAAAAAATGTCTAGTTCATTTCTGAGATTCAGACATATGTCCTGAAAATTACCTCAGTGACCAGGACATGACCTGTACGACCTTACCTCTGAGGGATACATTATATACATGTATGTGTTGAGTCTATATCATGGCTACTAGATGAGTAACATGTGGTAGTAAACTAATATTTGCGCACTTTCGCTATAAATATACTTACTTGCATGATGTTTTACACTTAACAAAATAAGATACACCATTATATGCAGAACTTGATCAAATGTTGTTTTGTTCTTGCCGAAGTCTCTGGTGGATCAAAAAAGAAAATTCCAAGACCCGTGCTGACACAAATTCTAAATAAAAATATTGACTCACCAGAAAATGGATAAACTGTGTCACTGAATTGATTTCAGATTCTGCATATACCAGTGTCAATATTTAGTGAACAAAAACATGAATGTCTGTTTTGAAGTTTATGAAATAAAAATGAATTTCGACGATTAAAAAAGCAGACATGATATATGCAGAACCAAACGTTCACCTTATTCCTATTGTGATAGAATACAAATGAACTTTCAGAAGTGGATATATATATATTTTTTGGTTTTCATTGCATATAGATTATACGAGATATGTCTCTTTAAACTTGCTTTGGGTCAAAAGAAAAATTGACTAAGCTTGTGTACATGACCAGCATTGGAAAATATAAAAATGTGTAAGCTGTGTAATATAATACGGTAAAGAGTGAAATCTGTATACAAGTTAACTGCACAGAGTACCCATGATCTAGACTCGCACATCAAAATATAAAATCTGTACTTGAGGCGACCGTTGGGCACCCTAAAAGGGATTATCACTGTATTTAGTACTTTGGGTGAACACATGTTTTATGTCATGTTATGTTCCCTCTCTCTCACCTGTCTGTCCCAACCTCTATAAGAAAAAGGCAGTGACAGAAGTTTGTATGTATGTCTCAATTACTGGTAAATGGGAGGTAATTTTTACTTTTCAATACTTGTACATTAAATTAAGTATTCAGTTAACATTCCAAGAAACTTTTTATTTATTCATTTGTTGTTGTTTTAATTTTTAGTACAGTGCTTAAAGTTTAATTTACAAGATTACCAAATTCCAAGGTTAATTTGTGGCTACAAATTTGTACAAAGTGTTTAAGAAGCATTTCTGTCTTTGTTTTGGCATCTAAAAACAGACATGATAAATTTAGTGGCTTGATGAAAATGATTTAAAAAGCAAGTCATCGTTAATTTAAAAAAAAATTCATTTGCCTTAATATGGTGTTTTATTTGAACAATTGTGAATGTGATAGGTGTTATTTTATACGCGCAAATCAAGTGGTTATACAGACTCCTCTAATTTTGTGCCTATAACCTAATAAGGGCTTGCCATAAGCACTTGAATTTGTTTGTGCATGTTTGTGGGGAGTGATGACCATTACTTCATAATTTCCAACGTTGTTGGAAGTAATTAAAAAAAAAACACATTACTTTATAATTTCTTATGAAGTAATGGCTATACTGTAGCTCCCCACAAACACCCCCAAGTTCATGTGCCTGCAGGGCTACCATTCACCAATACAGTGCCATGCTGGTGATTGAAAAGCATTGTGCTAAAGAGAATGTATAGATATGTTAATTCAGCATTCACCGAAGGTGTGGGTAAATCGGGCGCCCAGTTTACTTTTTTTTCTTCATCAGCGCACAGTTTATTTTTCTTATGTTTTTTTTTTTTAATCAAGCCTCAAAGTTTGGCTATGATCAAGCACATTAGGTGTCTTATGTGCACAAAGTTTCATCTAATAACACTTTTTACACACGCTTTCACTGTTGACACGTATGACCTATAAGGATTATGTGGGTCCTGGTGTACCTATACCTTCCAAAAGAGAACAGTATTTTATTTTGAAGGTATGGGATTGATTTAAAAGTTGTCTGATGGCAAGCTACTCGATCGGATGTCTGATTCACCAAGTGTTTACAGAATAATTCGTATTAGCTATGGATGTATGACCGGGTGAATGTTAAGTTGTAGTCCAGGCATAAAACGCAAATAAACACAGACAAATCCTGCTAACTTTGGGTATGGGCGACTGAGGCACCTATTCCTTTGTTGCCTTATTGTACATTTCAATCAGCTGATTTTATTCTATTCTATGAATGCCTTGGGCCTAATTCGTTGGATGAAATGTTTGTATTATTTTTCCCTTCTATTTATGTTAATTATTTCATCCGATTGAGATGTAGGGGTATCACTATGATCCAGGCCAAAGAGAAAATCTTCATAGAGAAAGGCCCTCAATTATAGGTTTAAATGTCGCGTTTTTGAAAGTGCTGCAACTGAAGACATATTTTGTATTTAATAATAATGAAGCCAAAACATTATGAATTTGTAAAATAAACAGGAAAAAATGCTGACGTTCCCAATGGAATAATACACTTTATGAGAGTATTTCTTCTTTTTTTTTCTTGTGTTATTTTTAAATTGTAATTATTATTATTATTATTATTATTATTATTAGGTACTCCAAGTTGCGCCATTACTGTGTCGGCCCTATGGGCCACTTTCACTGCAATTGTTCTCTTGATTGTTTTGCCTGATGTTGAATAAAAACATACCAAATAAATGCCTGAGCCTTTTATCTTTTATGCGTGTGTTCTTTGAGTGAAAGATATCCAAGTTTCAAAGTACGAAACATGTTTTGCGATGCACTGCCTCGGTTGTGGCAGACGCCATCTTCACAGGGCGCTCTCAACCCCACAGTTCAGTTCAGTTCAGTTCAAGGGACTATGTTAAGCTTCGCAGCTTTTTTGTGTCCCTGTTTTTATACAACTTTAAATTTTCCGGTTATTTTTGCAATTGTTCAGAGAATTAGAATTAAATGAAAATCATTCATCGAAATCAAATTTGGATTCCACAATGAAACTTACCTTTTCCAGAAGGTTTTTAAAAGTATTTAAGTTGTTAGCTTTTTTAACATGTAATGGTAGTTTGTTCCACAGTGGTGCAATTCTATGGCTAAAACAGTGCTTTCGTTTGTTAGTACGACAGTGCTGGATAAAAATTTTGTCTTCTGAGTTTCTAGTTTTGCCTCCATCATAAAACTTAAAGAATGTATTAGCATTGACTTTGTCGATGTTATTTAATATTTTGTATGTTTGTATAAGATCACCTCTAACTCTTCTAAATTTCAAACTCGGAAGGCCTAGTTTTCTTTAGTCTTTTTTTGTAAGGCAGATTTTTCAAGGATTTTACCAATTTTGTTGCTCTTCGCTGCACTTTTTCAATTACTGACGATTGTCTTTTCAGTAGCGGTGACCAAACAGCATTTGCATATTCCACATGAGGTCGGACAAGAGTCTTATACAGACATGTTAACGTATCTTTATCAAGGCAGGTGAAAGATCTTCGGATAATCCCCAGCATTTTATTTGCCTTTGCAATTGCATTATTAATGTGTTTATCAAATTTTAACTCTTTATCAAAAGTGACCCCCAGATCCTTCTCTTCGGTACAGCTGTCAATTGACACTCTCTGTCCATCAGCGGTCATATAATATTCATGGCAAGAATTTTTCTTACCAAATTTTAGTACCTTGCATTTGGAAGTATTAAAATGAAGTTGCCACTTATCAGACCATTTACCAAGATTATTTATATCGGACTGTAGCTTAAGACTCTCACTGGACAAGTTATATAGTTTTGTGTCATCAGCAAAAATTTTACAACTGCTGGACACCTCATCTGGTAAATCATTTATGAAAATAGTAAATAAAACTGGACCCAAAATGCTACCTTGAGGTATACCACTTAACACAGGAGCTTCTGAAGAGAAGGCCACCTCCATACAAAATGAAATCTCAGTTAGGGAATTAGTCTCCAACCAAGAAATCGACAATGAAAGAATCTGTACTATTTTGGCTTTCTTCTGGTGCAATTTTTTTTAAAAATTCAGTGGGAAATTCATTTTGTGATCTGTTGTGGAACTTTTTGTTGCTTTTTTTAGAGCTTCTACTGAATCGATCTGTTTAAAAAGTAGCTCGTTGGAAAGGCAAATCTTTTTTCTACAATAATATGTAATCAGTTTAGGATTTTTGAGTTCACACTAGCTGAGATTATTTAGAAATGGAGAGTGGTGTTGAGCAACAGCTACTAATGTGCGTCGGTAATGGCGGAGTACGATTAACAAGGAGACTGAACCGCTTCAGTCGATCGTCAGTGTATCTTCTTGCACGTCGTCACAAGTCAATCTAAAGGCACTTGTTGGTAAGTTTAGCCTTTAAATACTTGATAATAACATTTGTATTGTCGATAAATATATTTTTTCAAATGATAGGCCAATTGTTTAGCAATTATTTGAAGACCGGAAGTTGACAATCGAGAATCGATGTAGGTTGAATGGTATGGTCAAAAATATGTAAAATTAATTAAGATACACCTTTTCCACCAGATTTAACTGGTAACAAATTTTATCTGCATATATTAAAGATTCTTAGCATATACATGTATTCCATTGGGGTAAAATATGTACAGGGACTTAAGAAAAAACGATCTTGCTCAGTCACGTGACTTCAGCACTGTTTACTTTCGTTTTCATTTACAGCTAGTGAGCTAGAAACTTGTGGCAGTGGTTAGGCCTATATGTTTTCGGGCAATTTGTGTTGAAGCTATTTTTGTTATTGATTTTTTATTTGAGCTGTTCTGCAAGCATCCAAATCTCTCCCAATTACTTCAAGACCCAATGTTTTTAAACATAAATTAAATTGCAGCCAAATATAATTTTAACTTTTAGTTTTAGTACTTTTACTTAGGCAGAATTGAGGATATTTTTTTTGTGTACATTAATTTTACTGATATATGCGATAATAATTTTTAAAAAAGCAATAGTGATTACATTTTACTTTGGTTTTATCTGTACTTTTATGCCATTGTTGTTCATTTGTATGTTATTTAAGTTTAACAGTTGTTTGATATGAAAAACTATGTTGTATAGTTTTAATGTTTATGGGTGCCATTGTAAAGATTTATTATTATTATTATTATTATTATTATTATTATTATTATTATTATTATTATTATTATTATTAATCTTATTATTATTATTATTATTATTATTATTATTATATTGATGATCCATAGTTCTTGTCATAATATTTTGGTTTGCCCTTTCCTCTATTCACTCACCACCCCACTGCTTTTTTTCTTGAAGTTTTCTTTTTCTTTCTTTTTGTTTTGTTTTATTTTTTGCCTCCTGTGTCATATTAATGCAATGCTGTCCTATTTTTTCTTTTTTCTTTTTTTTTTTTTTTGTAGCTGATGAAACATACAACAAACTGAAACTGAGTTTCCTGCCAACCAAGCGAGGTGCTCCAGACTTGTTGTGTACGAATCGACTACTCCTCCAGCTGGTTGCTCTCTCAGAAGAAGACTTTGAGTGACCGTGTAAAATACATACCTTGGGTGACCACTGGTAATATATATGTTTATTAGTGGTGTACAAAATGCCTTGTGTTTGCATCCTATTAGTTAATTTGGTTGTATTGTTGTTCATGTTATCACTAGCCTCACTAATTTTGTTCCCCAAGATCATCATGAAGCTTGGTTTTGTATCCCTCTTGTTGTTATTATTATTTGTTGTAGTAGTACTGCAATACAGCTACTAAAAATAATACAACAGCAGCAACACAAAAAGACTAATACTATATGGTAACAATGATAGCAATAATAATAACAGTACTACTACAACAAATAATAATAACAACAAGAGTGATGTTGAATGTTATATTTGATGCATGTCAATGAAAAGGGATACCTACTTCTTTTTTTTCCCACATTTTACAAAAATCGAAATAAAAAAACCCGTATATTCATTTGAAAAAAAAAGGTGATTTAATAATAATAATATTAATAATAACACTAATAATAATAATCATAGTCATAAGAGTAATTATAAAAATAATAATATTAATAACAATAAAGCTACTAAAAATAATACAACAGCAGCAACACAAAAAGAGTAATAATATATGGTAACAATGATAACAATAATAATAACAGTACTACTACAAGTACAACAAATAATAATAACAAGAGGGATACAAAACCAAGCTTCATGATGATCTAGGGGAACAAAATTAGTGAGGATAGTGATAATACGAACAACAATACAACCGAATTAACTAATAGGATGCAAACACAAGGCATTTTGTACACCACTAATAAACATATATTATCAGTGGTCACCCAAGGTATGTATTTTACACGGTCACTCAAAGTAGCATTTTTACAGTGGTCACCCAAAGTCACCTCAATTACATGGTAATCCTTAGGGCGACCAGCAAAATTATGTATATCTTTCAAATATAAAATTAAAGAATGCATACTGCATTATATTACAGCATTTAATGTGTAGGTTATGTTAAGCATTCAGTTGAATCTGGACATGTGTTATATGCAGATTTATGTGAGGTCACCCTAAGGCATCATTCCACTGCGGTCGCCCTAACAGTGAATTTGTACTTATATATATATATATATATATATATATATATATATATATATATATATATATATATATGTATATGTATTCCTAAATAGGTAGTTTAATCTTAAAAAGGATCATGTTTCAGACTCTGCACCATCGAAGGCAGCAACAGCAGAGGTACTAGGGTCAGCAGCACCTGCCCCAGCCTCCGCCTCAGCCCTCTCCTAACCCATTTCAGCAGCAACAGCAACTACATCCACCTCCACAGCTGTCCTCATCGTCGTTGTCTAACCCCCAGAGACCTCCACTGTCTTCTTTTCAGGGAGCTTCACCCAGGCATCTGTCGCTCGGATCGTCTGCCATGCCTGATAAGGGCTCAGATCATGTGAGTAATGTACTTGTTAGAGTGTAGCGCTACAAGGCAAATGAACTTTGACATGGATCGATTTAGCTCAAGATGGAAAACAGTGCCAAGCTATGAAGTTTCAGGTTAGCCCCAAGTAGTTTAAGATAATGGCACACCAGTCCTACTGTCACAGGGCAGCTGTGAAGAAAGCCATGTAGTCTGTGTGTGAAGAGTATAGGGGCGGGGGTGGTACTGCGTGTTGCCGTATGTGTGATTATTGTTGTCTCGGGAGCGTGCAAAGCGTGGTAAACAGCATACGCCGGTTAGGCCAGGTTAGGAATGTGCTCACTATCAGCAGAACGTGTTTGACAGCAGTACAGTGTAGACAGTGTTTGTCTAGTGCTCTGTGGTTTTGCTGTGTTCTGGAATTAGGGTGGGACGGATATTAACGAAAAATAGTATCTGGTTCTGAGAAAAATACTAGTTTAAAGATTGCCAATTTCTAAAGTGATACGCTCGGTTGGAGTGTAGTTGTAGAAAAGCAAGCCTATTGGTAGTGTGGTAGGTAGTATTGAGGCATTGTCTACTACGGGAACTACACACTACCGGATTACCCTAATTGGATGTACTTTCGTAGACGAGCAGTGGAGAAGGGGCTACGGGGTGCGGTTACATCGAACCGTGTGGGTTAGTGCAATGGTGGTTTTTTCCTCACTGTGCTAATAACCAAGGGCAGGCTGTTGGGGTGTTGAATGATAGCTGTGTGTGAGACAGGAGGAGGATGAGAAAGTTTGCACTGAGGAGAGGCAGAAGAAAGGAAGAGTGCGACTGAAGGGGGGAGAATGAGGGAGAAGAAAGGGGGTGGAGTGTGATGAAGGTAGGATGGAAGTGGTTGCTGTTGTTGTCGTTGGGGATGCTTGATATGAATAATGTGTTGATGGTTATTTGTATTCATTGCAGCATCGTTCATTCCATGCATTCATGATTTCATTGAATTGTATGATATGTAATTGTTTCAAGTGACGATAACAATAAAAGGCAAGAGAGAGTCAAGGACGGGGAAAATAGACTGCAGTTGGACCCCTCAAGTGTCAGAAGTTTAGTGGAGTAGCTAGTGAGAGTGGGGGGGGGTAAGTGTGATGGAGGGAGGGGGACAGAATCGAGAACATGACATTTACGATGCGACAAGCATGTTACAGGTTCGTCAAGGATTGTCGTTGAGGACTGAATTCGAGGCTTGTGTACGAGGATCGAGTTAGAAGTTCGCAGCTCAACGTTCGTCAATCCTCCAGTTCGTCGCTGGATAACGTGAGGCAGCAACGACGACGACACCTGGTCAAGTGGACCAAACATCATCAACATCGCCATTCGTTTGTCTACCACCTCTGTTGTCAGCGCCATCATCATCACTCCATCATCATCGTCAGTGGCGACCGCGGGTGGCAACGATCCTTCGTTTGGACGTCAACGGAAGGGAGTGGATACTTTTGAGGAGACTTTACCAGGGACTGCATTTCGCCAGGTGGGCCCGTTTTGTGTTGTCCCTCTCCTACGCTTAACCCCCCTGTCTGAATGTTAACACGTGCCTCGGACTTTGGCTGTGCACGTTCGATTTGAGGACGTTGGTCGATTATCGACCCCCGATCACCCACGAACCATTGCATCGTTCCATTGACCCATTGATTGTTCCATTACCATTTCTTCGTTTCATGTGTAAATGTTGTATGTGTATGAGTGTGTGGTATGAATGAATAAATAGCTTGAAAGTTGTATATTATTTGTTGTGTTTTCATCACTTCCGTCTGCGGGAAATCGTCATTCTTTCTGGGTTGTCTGCGTGTGAAAGTTGTTTGTTTGTGGCGTCTGCCCAGGGGGAGTCGTGGCGGTGACATGTGGTGGAGATGCAGGGTATGTGTGAGTGTGCCCAGACGTGAAGTTGTCTTGTGATTGTCTTGTGGTGTCCGTGTGTGTGAGGCGTGATTCGGTGAGAGTGTGCACCCCAGCGGGTGGTTGGAGGGAGTCAGGTCGCTGTTTAGCGGAGGCTCACAGCCGGCCTGGGTTCGACCACACGTGAGGGGAGGCTGCCATTGCACTCTCCATCCGGTTCGCTACCTCGCGGGCCAGTTTCCACTGTTTGAGTGGGAGGAGGTGGGTGATAGGTAGGGAGATAGCTTAGGTAAGGTTTATTAGTATCTTAGGCTAGGCTAGGTAAGGTTAGGTTTTTGACTTCTTGTTGTTGTTTTTGGTGTTGTTGTTGCTTTCCTTAAGCAGGATGGCATCGATCGAGGAGACTGAAGGAGTGTCACCGATCGCGGCTCGTACGCGTTCTCGCGTGGGTGTCACGATGGACGAGCGCACGGCGGCAGCAGCTGATACGGGAGTCATCGATTTACCTTCTGCGACCGAGCAGCGGAGATCGCCGGTCAGGTCATCGCGTCGTGGGTCAGTAGACGAGGAGTTGACGACGTTCGAAGCCAGAGGCACAGTGAGTGATCCTTTTGTGACGGGATTTGGTGCGACTGGCGGGATGTCAACGGGCGCCGACTTCTATGGAGACCAGGATCGTCTGAGCGACGCAACGAGGCCGAAGAGGTTCGAGACCAACCCTTACCGTTCGGTCTACAAGGTCGAGGCGGCACCGACGCCGAGGACGGGACTGTTCCCGGGCGAGACGCCGGTGGAGAGGATCTTGAGGCTCGCCAAGCGCGAAGGATTGAAAGGTCAGGCAGCGTTGGACTACGCAATGGACCAAGCGGCTAGGGAGGAAGACATGCACCAGAGGGCCAGGGAGAGAGAAATGGAACACGAACTAGCGATGGCGCAGCTGACGTTGCAAGCAGGCGCCGGGAACCGCAGGGATCGTCAACCCGAGTTCGAGACGGTCAAGCTTAGGTTACCTTTCTTTGAGGATAAGGACGACCTAGAAACCTACTTGTGCCAGTTCGAGCGATTCGCCAAGGCTCAAGACTGGAAGAAGGACACGTGGGCTATTCGCTTGGGGACCTTGCTGAAGGGGAAGGCGAGGGAAGTTTACGTTGGTTTGAATGAGGACGACTCTGCCGACTATGAGATCCTGAAGGCAGCGTTGTTGGTGCGTTTCAACCTGACGGCCGAGACGTATCGGAAGAAGTTTCGCCAGCTACGAAGGGAGCCACCAGAGACTTTCAAACAGTATCTGCGGAAGTCAGAGTTGTTCCTGGAACGCTGGATGGGACTAGCGAACAAGAAGGCCACGTATGCGGACTTACTGGACTTAGTGCTGATGGAGCAGATGGTCAACGGTTTGACGCCAGAGCTGGTCACGTTTGTGCGCGAGCGCAACCCAGCCACGGTGGAGGAGGCCGCGACGTTAGCGCAGCAGTACGTCGACGCCAGGGCGGGAACCAACCTACGTTTTCCACCACGTCAGCCCTTTACACCCAGGGACAAGAGCGAGGGTCGCCAGCCAGCAGGACCACGACCCAACTCGCCTGACAAGCGGGTGTGCTACACTTGTGGTCAGAAGGGGCACCTTAAGCGGGATTGTCCGAAACGCAGCGAGCGAGGTGGGGCAGCGTTGCGCATCTTGAAGGAGGCAGGCAAGGAGGGAGATCCTCGGTTCCAGAGCCTAGTGGTAGTGGAAGGTGTTCCGCTGACGGCTGTGAGGGACACGGGGGCCGACTTGATTTGCCTGCGGAAGGGAGAGGTTGCCAACCTTGTCTACACAGGACGCACGCGGCGTGTAGGATTCGCCGTTCGCCAGCTATCCAAGTCGCTACCGACAGCTTGGGTACAGCTGGAGTCACCGTTCTACACCGGGAGAGTGGAGGTAGTGGTGGTGCCGGACTTGATTTACCCAGTGGTGATCGGCAACTGGGCGAGGACGGAACAGCAAGGAGACACAGCACTGCCAGTATTCGGCGAAGGAGACGCGGAGTGTTGTGCTGTGCGGACACGAGCGCAGCCAGCCAAGGAGCAAGTCGCTACGGAACCGGTGGTGGTCGGACCGACTATGAGCATCGTCGCGACGCCGAAGGAGATGCGCCAACTGCAGTTGGGAGACGGCGAACTTGCGAAGGTGCGACAGTTAGCGGACCAGAAGGCAGGAAAGGAGAAACGAGGCAAGGGGCAAGTGGCATTTGTCTGGAAGCAGGGCCTTTTGTACCGCGAGTACACAGGACAGGACAAGGTGGATCGCAGACAGTTGGTGGTACCAGCCAAGCTTCGACCGGAGGTGCTACGCGCGGGGACACGACACACCTATGGCTGGACATCTAGGAGCCAAGCGGACCCTGGATCGCGTGTGGGCCGAGCACTACTGGCCAGGGATGTGCCGTGATGTGAGAAAGTACTGTGCTTCATGCGACGTGTGCCAGCGAACGACGCCAAAGGGGAGAGCCAGGAAGGTACCAGTGCAGAGAGTCGGCAAGAACAGGAAACCGTACCACACGATCGTGCTAAAACGCTACGTAGAACGTAGAGCGGAACCAGAGGCGACGGTGGCAGTGGTGTTGGACCAGGCCGAAACAGAGGGAACATTAGACATCGGCTACCAGGGCACCGTACCACTGATACCGCCGCGAGCGAGCGAAGGACCAGAAAACGTACAGATAGACCCGTCGCTGTATGCACATCATCGGAGCCAGCTACGGGAAGTGAATCAACAGTACGCGAGTCAGCTGACAGATCGACCCCAGCGCACCAGCGTGGACGAATGCGAAGTGGAATTGACTGACGACAGCGCTGTTCGCGTGCACCAGCATCCGCTACCATTCTCACTGATGGAAGTCGTCAAGGGTGAAATGGAATCGATGCTGGAGTCGGGGGGGATCAAGTCTTGTACGTCGCCGTACGAAGCTCCGATCGTGCGAGTAAGGAAGAAGGGAGAGACAACATAGAAGCGGATTTCTTCAGCAGATCTGACCCTGTGGAAGTTTAGGTTTTGAACTCTCCGTAGGTTCGTCTTGGGAGGGGGGTGTGTCACAGGGCAGCTGTGAAGAAAGCCATGTAGTCTGTGTGTGAAGAGTATAGGGGCGGGGGTGGTACTGCGTGTTGCCGTATGTGTGATTATTGTTGTCTCGGGAGCGTGCAAAGCGTGGTAAACAGCATACGCCGGTTAGGCCAGGTTAGGAATGTGCTCACTATCAGCAGAACGTGTTTGACAGCAGTACAGTGTAGACAGTGTTTGTCTAGTGCTCTGTGGTTTTGCTGTGTTCTGGAATTAGGGTGGGACGGATATTAACGAAAAATAGTATCTGGTTCTGAGAAAAATACTAGTTTAAAGATTGCCAATTTCTAAAGTGATACGCTCGGTTGGAGTGTAGTTGTAGAAAAGCAAGCCTATTGGTAGTGTGGTAGGTAGTATTGAGGCATTGTCTACTACGGGAACTACACACTACCGGATTACCCTAATTGGATGTACTTTCGTAGACGAGCAGTGGAGAAGGGGCTACGGGGTGCGGTTACATCGAACCGTGTGGGTTAGTGCAATGGTGGTTTTTTCCTCACTGTGCTAATAACCAAGGGCAGGCTGTTGGGGTGTTGAATGATAGCTGTGTGTGAGACAGGAGGAGGATGAGAAAGTTTGCACTGAGGAGAGGCAGAAGAAAGGAAGAGTGCGACTGAAGGGGGAGAATGAGGGAGAAGAAAGGGGGTGGAGTGTGATGAAGGTAGGATGGAAGTGGTTGCTGTTGTTGTCGTTGGGGATGCTTGATATGAATAATGTGTTGATGGTTATTTGTATTCATTGCAGCATCGTTCATTCCATGCATTCATGATTTCATTGAATTGTATGATATGTAATTGTTTCAAGTGACGATAACAATAAAAGGCAAGAGAGAGTCAAGGACGGGGAAAATAGACTGCAGTTGGACCCCTCAAGTGTCAGAAGTTTAGTGGAGTAGCTAGTGAGAGTGGGGGGGGGTAAGTGTGATGGAGGGAGGGGGACAGAATCGAGAACATGACATTTACGATGCGACAAGCATGTTACAGGTTCGTCAAGGATTGTCGTTGAGGACTGAATTCGAGGCTTGTGTACGAGGATCGAGTTAGAAGTTCGCAGCTCAACGTTCGTCAATCCTCCAGTTCGTCGCTGGATAACGTGAGGCAGCAACGACGACGACACCTGGTCAAGTGGACCAAACATCATCAACATCGCCATTCGTTTGTCTACCACCTCTGTTGTCAGCGCCATCATCATCACTCCATCATCATCGTCAGTGGCGACCGCGGGTGGCAACGATCCTTCGTTTGGACGTCAACGGAAGGGAGTGGATACTTTTGAGGAGACTTTACCAGGGACTGCATTTCGCCAGGTGGGCCCGTTTTGTGTTGTCCCTCTCCTACGCTTAACCCCCCTGTCTGAATGTTAACACGTGCCTCGGACTTTGGCTGTGCACGTTCGATTTGAGGACGTTGGTCGATTATCGACCCCCGATCACCCACGAACCATTGCATCGTTCCATTGACCCATTGATTGTTCCATTACCATTTCTTCGTTTCATGTGTAAATGTTGTATGTGTATGAGTGTGTGGTATGAATGAATAAATAGCTTGAAAGTTGTATATTATTTGTTGTGTTTTCATCACTTCCGTCTGCGGGAAATCGTCATTCTTTCTGGGTTGTCTGCGTGTGAAAGTTGTTTGTTTGTGGCGTCTGCCCAGGGGGAGTCGTGGCGGTGACATGTGGTGGAGATGCAGGGTATGTGTGAGTGTGCCCAGACGTGAAGTTGTCTTGTGATTGTCTTGTGGTGTCCGTGTGTGTGAGGCGTGATTCGGTGAGAGTGTGCACCCCAGCGGGTGGTTGGAGGGAGTCAGGTCGCTGTTTAGCGGAGGCTCACAGCCGGCCTGGGTTCGACCACACGTGAGGGGAGGCTGCCATTGCACTCTCCATCCGGTTCGCTACCTCGCGGGCCAGTTTCCACTGTTTGAGTGGGAGGAGGTGGGTGATAGGTAGGGAGATAGCTTAGGTAAGGTTTATTAGTATCTTAGGCTAGGCTAGGTAAGGTTAGGTTTTTGACTTCTTGTTGTTGTTTTTGGTGTTGTTGTTGCTTTCCTTAAGCAGGATGGCATCGATCGAGGAGACTGAAGGAGTGTCACCGATCGCGGCTCGTACGCGTTCTCGCGTGGGTGTCACGATGGACGAGCGCACGGCGGCAGCAGCTGATACGGGAGTCATCGATTTACCTTCTGCGACCGAGCAGCGGAGATCGCCGGTCAGGTCATCGCGTCGTGGGTCAGTAGACGAGGAGTTGACGACGTTCGAAGCCAGAGGCACAGTGAGTGATCCTTTTGTGACGGGATTTGGTGCGACTGGCGGGATGTCAACGGGCGCCGACTTCTATGGAGACCAGGATCGTCTGAGCGACGCAACGAGGCCGAAGAGGTTCGAGACCAACCCTTACCGTTCGGTCTACAAGGTCGAGGCGGCACCGACGCCGAGGACGGGACTGTTCCCGGGCGAGACGCCGGTGGAGAGGATCTTGAGGCTCGCCAAGCGCGAAGGATTGAAAGGTCAGGCAGCGTTGGACTACGCAATGGACCAAGCGGCTAGGGAGGAAGACATGCACCAGAGGGCCAGGGAGAGAGAAATGGAACACGAACTAGCGATGGCGCAGCTGACGTTGCAAGCAGGCGCCGGGAACCGCAGGGATCGTCAACCCGAGTTCGAGACGGTCAAGCTTAGGTTACCTTTCTTTGAGGATAAGGACGACCTAGAAACCTACTTGTGCCAGTTCGAGCGATTCGCCAAGGCTCAAGACTGGAAGAAGGACACGTGGGCTATTCGCTTGGGGACCTTGCTGAAGGGGAAGGCGAGGGAAGTTTACGTTGGTTTGAATGAGGACGACTCTGCCGACTATGAGATCCTGAAGGCAGCGTTGTTGGTGCGTTTCAACCTGACGGCCGAGACGTATCGGAAGAAGTTTCGCCAGCTACGAAGGGAGCCACCAGAGACTTTCAAACAGTATCTGCGGAAGTCAGAGTTGTTCCTGGAACGCTGGATGGGACTAGCGAACAAGAAGGCCACGTATGCGGACTTACTGGACTTAGTGCTGATGGAGCAGATGGTCAACGGTTTGACGCCAGAGCTGGTCACGTTTGTGCGCGAGCGCAACCCAGCCACGGTGGAGGAGGCCGCGACGTTAGCGCAGCAGTACGTCGACGCCAGGGCGGGAACCAACCTACGTTTTCCACCACGTCAGCCCTTTACACCCAGGGACAAGAGCGAGGGTCGCCAGCCAGCAGGACCACGACCCAACTCGCCTGACAAGCGGGTGTGCTACACTTGTGGTCAGAAGGGGCACCTTAAGCGGGATTGTCCGAAACGCAGCGAGCGAGGTGGGGCAGCGTTGCGCATCTTGAAGGAGGCAGGCAAGGAGGGAGATCCTCGGTTCCAGAGCCTAGTGGTAGTGGAAGGTGTTCCGCTGACGGCTGTGAGGGACACGGGGGCCGACTTGATTTGCCTGCGGAAGGGAGAGGTTGCCAACCTTGTCTACACAGGACGCACGCGGCGTGTAGGATTCGCCGTTCGCCAGCTATCCAAGTCGCTACCGACAGCTTGGGTACAGCTGGAGTCACCGTTCTACACCGGGAGAGTGGAGGTAGTGGTGGTGCCGGACTTGATTTACCCAGTGGTGATCGGCAACTGGGCGAGGACGGAACAGCAAGGAGACACAGCACTGCCAGTATTCGGCGAAGGAGACGCGGAGTGTTGTGCTGTGCGGACACGAGCGCAGCCAGCCAAGGAGCAAGTCGCTACGGAACCGGTGGTGGTCGGACCGACTATGAGCATCGTCGCGACGCCGAAGGAGATGCGCCAACTGCAGTTGGGAGACGGCGAACTTGCGAAGGTGCGACAGTTAGCGGACCAGAAGGCAGGAAAGGAGAAACGAGGCAAGGGGCAAGTGGCATTTGTCTGGAAGCAGGGCCTTTTGTACCGCGAGTACACAGGACAGGACAAGGTGGATCGCAGACAGTTGGTGGTACCAGCCAAGCTTCGACCGGAGGTGCTACGCGCGGGACACGACACACCTATGGCTGGACATCTAGGAGCCAAGCGGACCCTGGATCGCGTGTGGGCCGAGCACTACTGGCCAGGGATGTGCCGTGATGTGAGAAAGTACTGTGCTTCATGCGACGTGTGCCAGCGAACGACGCCAAAGGGGAGAGCCAGGAAGGTACCAGTGCAGAGAGTCGGCAAGAACAGGAAACCGTACCACACGATCGTGCTAAAACGCTACGTAGAACGTAGAGCGGAACCAGAGGCGACGGTGGCAGTGGTGTTGGACCAGGCCGAAACAGAGGGAACATTAGACATCGGCTACCAGGGCACCGTACCACTGATACCGCCGCGAGCGAGCGAAGGACCAGAAAACGTACAGATAGACCCGTCGCTGTATGCACATCATCGGAGCCAGCTACGGGAAGTGAATCAACAGTACGCGAGTCAGCTGACAGATCGACCCCAGCGCACCAGCGTGGACGAATGCGAAGTGGAATTGACTGACGACAGCGCTGTTCGCGTGCACCAGCATCCGCTACCATTCTCACTGATGGAAGTCGTCAAGGGTGAAATGGAATCGATGCTGGAGTCGGGGGGGATCAAGTCTTGTACGTCGCCGTACGAAGCTCCGATCGTGCGAGTAAGGAAGAAGGGAGAGACAACATAGAAGCGGATTTCTTCAGCAGATCTGACCCTGTGGAAGTTTAGGTTTTGAACTCTCCGTAGGTTCGTCTTGGGAGGGGGGTGTGTCACAGGGCAGCTGTGAAGAAAGCCATGTAGTCTGTGTGTGAAGAGTATAGGGGCGGGGGGTGGTACTGCGTGTTGCCGTATGTGTGATTATTGTTGTCTCGGGAGCGTGCAAAGCGTGGTAAACAGCATACGCCGGTTAGGCCAGGTTAGGAATGTGCTCACTATCAGCAGAACGTGTTTGACAGCAGTACAGTGTAGACAGTGTTTGTCTAGTGCTCTGTGGTTTTGCTGTGTTCTGGAATTAGGGTGGGACGGATATTAACGAAAAATAGTATCTGGTTCTGAGAAAAATACTAGTTTAAAGATTGCCAATTTCTAAAGTGATACGCTCGGTTGGAGTGTAGTTGTAGAAAAGCAAGCCTATTGGTAGTGTGGTAGGTAGTATTGAGGCATTGTCTACTACGGGAACTACACACTACCGGATTACCCTAATTGGATGTACTTTCGTAGACGAGCAGTGGAGAAGGGGCTACGGGGTGCGGTTACATCGAACCGTGTGGGTTAGTGCAATGGTGGTTTTTTCCTCACTGTGCTAATAACCAAGGGCAGGCTGTTGGGGTGTTGAATGATAGCTGTGTGTGAGACAGGAGGAGGATGAGAAAGTTTGCACTGAGGAGAGGCAGAAGAAAGGAAGAGTGCGACTGAAGGGGGGAGAATGAGGGAGAAGAAAGGGGGTGGAGTGTGATGAAGGTAGGATGGAAGTGGTTGCTGTTGTTGTCGTTGGGGATGCTTGATATGAATAATGTGTTGATGGTTATTTGTATTCATTGCAGCATCGTTCATTCCATGCATTCATGATTTCATTGAATTGTATGATATGTAATTGTTTCAAGTGACGATAACAATAGAAGGCAAGAGAGAGTCAAGGACGGGGAAAATAGACTGCAGTTGGACCCCTCAAGTGTCAGAAGTTTAGTGGAGTAGCTAGTGAGAGTGGGGGGGGGGGTAAGTGTGATGGAGGGAGGGGGACAGAATCGAGAACATGACATTTACGATGCGACAAGCATGTTACAGGTTCGTCAAGGATTGTCGTTGAGGACTGAATTCGAGGCTTGTGTACGAGGATCGAGTTAGAAGTTCGCAGCTCAACGTTCGTCAATCCTCCAGTTCGTCGCTGGATAACGTGAGGCAGCAACGACGACGACACCTGGTCAAGTGGACCAAACATCATCAACATCGCCATTCGTTTGTCTACCACCTCTGTTGTCAGCGCCATCATCATCACTCCATCATCATCGTCAGTGGCGACCGCGGGTGGCAACGATCCTTCGTTTGGACGTCAACGGAAGGGAGTGGATACTTTTGAGGAGACTTTACCAGGGACTGCATTTCGCCAGGTGGGCCCGTTTTGTGTTGTCCCTCTCCTACGCTTAACCCCCCTGTCTGAATGTTAACACGTGCCTCGGACTTTGGCTGTGCACGTTCGATTTGAGGACGTTGGTCGATTATCGACCCCCGATCACCCACGAACCATTGCATCGTTCCATTGACCCATTGATTGTTCCATTACCATTTCTTCGTTTCATGTGTAAATGTTGTATGTGTATGAGTGTGTGGTATGAATGAATAAATAGCTTGAAAGTTGTATATTATTTGTTGTGTTTTCATCACTTCCGTCTGCGGGAAATCGTCATTCTTTCTGGGTTGTCTGCGTGTGAAAGTTGTTTGTTTGTGGCGTCTGCCCAGGGGGAGTCGTGGCGGTGACACCTACGAAAGTGCACTCCGAAAGCAAAATGTGAAGTATAAGCTGTGCACATCAATTTTGTTAGGCTTTTATTGATTAGGATTACTTTTTTTAGTGTTTACATACACCACCAACCCAAGCTCCATTACGCACACCTGACCCCCACAGATAGCAAAGTTAACAAGGACGTCGTCACGGGTAGAAAGACATAATATGCATGCGTTCAGTATAAGTGGATGTTTCAGGCATATGTCGAACATCTGTAGGCCTAGTGCTTGTCGCAGTAGGAGTTGTCGATATTGGATCTCTAGACATGTCGTCTGCTTCCAGCACACATGTGCGTCAAGAATGACTCCCCACTTTGCGTCATTTCTTTATTTCTTTATTTTGGGGTCAAATACGCACTGCAGTGCGCAATCGGGAACACGGAATGGGTATACTACATTTAGCAGACATAGGCGCGTTTGCAACAAAAATAAAAGACAACCCTTATTAGATTTCCTTGTCTGCTACTCGAACCAAGCGAGCAATGAAATGGTGGATCGTAATCTTCCATCATATTGGTATTTTTCTAAAGGGATAACAAACATACTGGCCGCAAAAACCAAACAACTAAATCTATACGTCCTTTGGATTCAGGGTTGGATTTTTATTCGCCATTTCGGGCATTGTGCATGTATTTTGCGTGCTACAATGGGATACATTGCATTTATTGTCATTGTAATAAATTGATAAATATTCACATAGTTATATTTTGATTTAAAGCATAATTGTATTTGTTCTGTTGGTTTGTTGTTGATTTAGATAAATGTATTTAAATGAAAGTAGCCTTTTGATTTAGATATGCATTTTAATGAAAATAGCCGTTAATTGTAGTTGTTAGATCTGTCAATCGGACGGGTGAAATTATTGATTTAATTAACCTGCTATAATTTCTCATCGCTAATAGTCATGTTTCAAAATAATGATGTACAGTAACACAGTATTATAATCTGTTGACAGGAATCTGACAACCTAGTGGACCTGCCAAATACTCCCAACACTGAGCACTGCCGCAGCGGATATTACAGTGATCATGATGATCGCATTGTGACTTTATTCCATCCAATGATTCAAGTGGCACTGAATCAAATGACAGCTTAGCCATGGTTTACGAAAATGAACCCGATTCCAGCTACAGTCAAGCCAGGCTTTACAGAATGGGAGCCACCGTGTTCACTGAAACTAGTGATGAGTCCCTGTGCATAGACTTTACTGACACTGCAAAAAAGACTGGCAACATTCAATGGCCTGCGCTATCAGCTGTCCTTTTTGTTTTTTCAAAACATCAAGATTGTATAGATAATTGCCCATGTTCCACATTCTCAGGAGGAGCAACTCTCTTTTTACCATCCGTACAAGAAACCCCCTCCTGGACATTTTCATTCCCATGTACTTCGCAAATGTCTAGGAAAGACAGTTTGTCCTATTTGATAATGTAAGCAGTACCCCTTCTTACACAGGCAATGAAACATTCATGATTTGGTGAGAAATAGACCAGTGTTTAGACTCGTTTTGTGTGAATATTCTGATTTGGCTCTGTGTAGTCCGCTGGACCCTGTAAGGAATGAATAGCTAACTTACTAATTGTTATGCAGAGAAGTTTAAAGTCTAACAGGACACTACAGTCAATGATTGTAGGTACCCAAATCTTTTGTGGCATGCGACTGACCTCATATTTTTGTGCTCCAGATTTCTTTATTTTAGGTTGAAGTTAATAATGTCTAACATCAACAAATTCTGTGTTTCTTGCTGTCTCATTTCATTTGCATTTTTTTTATTTAGCAAGAAGGGTTATTTTTTAATATTTTGTTTGTTAAAGTGAACGATAATTAATGACGCACTACGCAAGATTTGTGAAGCATAGTGCTCTATTCATTTTAGCTGAGTGATCGCGGCAATTCCCAAAAGCTCTAAAAATAGTATGCAGATGAAAAGCAGAGTGCATTCTGTTACATGAACAAATTCTGTGTTTCTTGCTGTTTCATTTTATGTTCATTGTATTTTCTTAGCAAGAATGCTTTTTTTCATTATTATTTTTTTTATCTCCCGTGGGGTTGCCGAGGTATTCTGTATAAATAGTATCTCCACTTTCTGGAAATCTAGTGTTTTAAATTCCCACTTCCGCTGTCCTTCTCCTTTGTTTTTTTCATTCCTACTCTGTTCTATCTACTATCTTATTTGCTAGAACAGTAACCTACCTTCCCCCCGTTGGGATGCCAGGAGTTTCTGTATATATAGTATCCCCACTTTCTGGAAATTTAGTGCTTTACATTCCCACTGTCGCAGTCTTTCTCCTTTGTTCTTTCTCATTCCTGTTCTCTAAATCTACTATCTTCCTTCTTCGCTAGACTAGTCACCTACCTTTTTTCTTGAAAACACTTCCGGACAAAACTCCTCATTTGTGTGTGAGCTTGGGAATATTGGACGCTTTCTGCCAGGTGGTCACTGGGGCTTTTATGATATTATTATTTGGCAGTGCAGGCATTTTATATGTATTTGTTTTGTTGATATTTTATAATGATGTTTATATTCTATTTTATTTTTGTAAATTAGAGTATAGACTCAACGTCCCCTGTGTGGGATGTCTTTATTGTAAAGTGACTGGCTGGTGGATTGCCTTCAGTGTTACCACTAGGGTTATTTCGGCAGATCTTTTATGCTGATTAGGGGCGAGTCCTCTTTCAGCCAAGTTGTGGTCTTGATTTTGTGGTCCTGATTCGGCTCTTTGCAGTCCCCTGGACCCTTTAAGCAATGAATAACTATTTTGTTTTTGTAAACGGGGGTTTGATAAATTAGAGTATAGTCTCAGTGTCCCCTGCGTGGGTTGCCTTTATTGTACAGTGACCCGCCCGGTGGAGTGCCTGAAATGTTACCATTACGTTGAGTAGATTACCGTCCCCGGACCACTAGGGTTGTTTCAGCAGATCTTTTATGCGGATCGGGGGTTGTCCGGTCCTGATTTGGCTCGGAAGAGTCCGCTGGACCTAAAGCAACAATCAATCAATCAATCAATACCGTCCCCGGACACGGAAGCGTATAGGGGAGGCCTGTTACCATTAGGGTTGTTTCAGATCTTTTATACGGATCAGGGGTGAGCCCTCTGTCAACCAAGTTGTGGTCCTGATTCAGTTCTTTTCAGTCCTCTGGACCCTTTAAACAATGACTAACTCACTCATTCATTGGGGATAGGGTGGTCATATAATTGTGAATTTGTACTTGTATATGTGTTTTATATGTATATTTATGATTTTGTGAGCGATAGACCAATGTTTAGACCTGCTTTGTGTGTCCTGCTTGGCTTTATGTAGCCCGCTAGACCCTGTAATAAGGAATAAGTAGCTAACTAACAAACTTGCTGTTATGCAGAGAAGTATGAGGAATGATTAAAGTCTAACAGGGGACTACAATCAATGATTGTAGGTACCCAAAACCTTTGTGGCATGCGACTGACCTCATGTTTTGTCTATTTATAGCAGCTCCAGATTTCTTTATGTTAGGTTGAAAATAATAATAATCAACAAAGTCTGGAATGAATAGTTAACT
>CM072516.1:8058634-8198634 GCA_036898135.1 Oncomelania hupensis
TTGAAAGCCTGTGCACGTCCGATAGCTGTACCTGACTGTTCAGTCGTATTAACGAACATTTAATTGTAATCCAGCGCCGGAACAAACATTTTAGTTCATGCCCTCACGACATCAATAACTCAATGAAATTGAGTTATATTAAAGACATATAATTACTATGTAATAGCCACTACACAAATGCCATTCTTTTATTGAAGAATCGTATAGACATTATTGTAATAGGGCGCCTGTACAAGCAGTTTTAGCCCATGTCCTCACGGCGCAAGTAGGCCTAACAATGAACTTGGTTTATACTTGGGACAAATAATTATTATGTGACAGCCACCACACAAAGGCCATTGTTTTTTATTGAGGGATCGTATTAGTTTTATATTTAATTGTTATCGCGCGCCTGTACCAACCCTTTTACGACGACACTACGCAGCTTTAGTTACCTGTTCAGATTGATATAAGGAGGTACGGAGCAGCAAGTTAGTATTGCACTTGGTCGTCAAGTTGACTTGGTTGACGCCTAGCTTCGCTCTAGGAAAAATGTGTTGTAGTCTAGGGGTTGCAAGTTTTACATTACCTGTTTAGATATCGATTGATTGGTTATCCGCCACAGTACAGACTATGTAGTATGGTAGGCTGACTGAAACATGGTCTCTAGATGCGTTTCGGAAATAAAATGAGCTTTTTCTCTTTTTATGGTACAAATGCTAGAATATCTACTAGTATCCAGCACGAGTTCTAATTAAGTTTCTTCTTTCAAATGATATAACTTATGCTAATAAACTGTCTGTCTCGGTTATTGATTGATGTGTAATATGGCAGTCTGACGGAAAACGTGTGTTTCCAGGTAAGTGTCTTTTCTCAATGAAATGTATATGAGATAGTATTTTTTTTCCCGCGCTTTGGTTTCAGTATGCTATAGAATGACATCCAATTATGTGCAGATTAAGTTCCTTCTTTAAAATTCAATAACTGATGCTAACTTGGGTAACTGATCCCAATGTGTAGAATCAGTATGAATGAATGACTGCTGGTAGAAAAGACGTGAGATATTATAATGTGTTTGTGTGAGAGATGTATGACCGTAGTCGTGATGGTATTTGCCTGGGGTGGGCGTGTGAGTGTGTATGTGTGTGTGTGTGTGTGTGTGTATGTGTGGCTACGTAGAAACGCCGTTATTATGACATACACTTGAACCTCTACGTACATTCTTTTGACGGACCCCGTTATTTTGAGATCAAAGCAGTGTTCCGTTAGGGTTAGGGCTGTGTTAGGCAAAGGGTTAGGGTTAGGGTTTGGGTTAGCTTCAAAATATGGACAAATTTGTAAAAATGTCAAAGTAACGTATGTAGAGTTTCATGAAAGTCATCACAACGGCGTTTCTACACGGTTGTGTAAGCGTGTGTGTTTGTAGGTGTGCGTGTGTGTGTGTGTGTGTGTGTGTGTGTGTGTGTGTGTGCTATGAGTAAAATCTGTATTCTGTATTTCTACGGTACGTTATTTTATGACTTACGTTCAGTGAAAAGTGTCGTTTCTAAACATAAGCATGTCTCTTGATTTTCTATATATGCGCTTGCCTTACCACTTAGAATAATTATATATATAGAGAGATATATATATATAAAACAAAGATCTCAACTCAAAATAAATGTTGTAAGGTTTTCACTATAGATTCACAAATGCTTGCAAACACAAAGGACGCATATGGCTTTAAACCAGGACACGACTTGTATCCTAGTATAGTATGAATCACAAAGCTCCTGCTGATAAATGCTTCATAAAGGGTCCTCGTAAAAGTGCACTGGAGCTGAACATAATGCTATGCGTTATTTGGTCCTATTATGAAGTATAGGGCCTACATTGAAAGGCCACAACTCCAAAGCGCTGTTTACTTTTGACGACAACGGGTTGACCCTAACATTGTGGAGTTGGTTGCTCAAGCCAATTTGCTAAAGTTTGAATTTTCCTATTTCGGTTTCCACCGCGAGTTATTTCCCCTGTTTTAGCAGTACATCGATACCATAGCCCTGTGAACGTTGACCTGGTTAAGAGTGAACAATTCAATTCAATTCAATAATGTAATTTTAACATCTTTTCACATAGGTGATTTTAGACCGTACAGCCATTCTCACGCATGTCCACAAACATATAATATAACAAGGTAAAGTTGAACTGTAATCATACAAAATATCTAACAGTACTACAGACGTTTACCAGCAGCTGCAGACTTGTAAATTATTCGGGCACTATCTATCATTGCTGGACTAGGCAACAAAATGTCAATTGATTCTTGACTATTGACATCGATATTTGTCACAGGGCGATCTGTGGCGGAAAGAAAAAAGCAATTAGCAGGCGTGTAATTGCAAGTTGCAGTGTGAATGTTTACGGTAGGGTAGGGTAGGGTAAGGTAGGGTAGGGCAGGGTAGGGTAGGGTAGGGTAGGGTAGGGCAGGGCCTGTTATCAACCTAAAACGAGAACCCTTACGAGCAGTTGTTTTTATGGTTTCCGTCTCTTACCGCCTTTGGTAGCTATTTTTAGCTGCAAATGTTGTTGGCTAGCCAATGGCTGCTGCTATTAATAGGCCTGAAAACTACGGGAATGTACTCGCTTCAATTTACCTACACTTTCCAAAGAGTTTTTTTTTTGTTGTCAGCTCATTTTTTCAGTGGGGCAACGCTCACTGTCAATGATAAAAAAGGATATGTCGAGGTGGGCGTAGTATAAGTGGTGTCCCTTTGCCTTATTTTACAGTAATATATACCTTGAACTTGACACGTCTTTGGCAAATGTCAAGAAAGTTATGGACCCTATGAGGATTAGTAGACATTTAAACTGCTGGGTTGACTAAACCGACCCATTAACTCTCGCTACTGTGAGGCTCATACAACGTCGCTGATGCTCGACGAGGCGTTCTCGAACTAGTATAGGCCTCGTTGAGTCTCAGCAATGCTGTATGTGCGTTTGTGTGTCTCTGTCTGGGGTATATGGTACACTGAGAGTTGTAAGGTCGTTGGTTTGTTTTTGAGGTGCTGCTGCCGTGTTGTTGTTGGAGTGTGTGTGCGTATGTGTGTGCGTGTGTGTGTGTGTGCGCGTGTGTGTGCGTTTTGTGTGTTAATACATGATTTATTTTACTCAGCAAAGTAAACACACAGAGAAAAACTAAACACGAAGTCGCACCAAACTCACACTAAGTGTGTATTCATTGTGTGTTTGTTCGCAAACACTTATTAGGCCTACATGACCGGTAAACAGGTCACGTTTAGGACTTGTAGGTACTGTCGCTACACTGAAGTATTAGTCTCAGTGAATATGCCTATTACCCCCACCACCACCCCTCCCCCCCCTCACTATTCCTCCCCAAACCTTTTGCAGCCCACCTCACCCTCCTGCGTCCACCCATCGCCATCCTTTCTTGTCCCAGCGCTCCCCTATCACACACAGTCACATACACCCAAACACACACATGCACACAAACACACACATACACATAAACACACACACACAATCACATGCATCTAAAAACACCCACCCACAGACACACATACACACAGATTTAATAATAATAAGATAATAATAATAATAATAATAATAATAATAATAATAATAATAATAATAATAATAATAATAATAATAATAATAAATGTAGATTTATATAGCGCCGCATCACAGCCTCAAGTGGCTGTGCTCTCTGCGCTTGACACATTCATACACCATTTATACTACAGAACAACAGTAGGTATATAAAGTCTGAATAAATTCACTAAAAATGTACAACATAATGTTAAAAACATTCATTCAAATTACAACATTGAGAAACATAAAAAGGCAACTAAAACTATTATAAGAAAAACTTTTAAATAGCAACCAACACTTATAAGAATTATTAAAAGCGAACACCATTAAAAGCGAACACCATTGCCCATGGAGCGCGACGACATGCATGCATACGTGACTGATGATGAGATTAATTCATGTGTGTTATTGAAAAGGAGCTATAGAAGGTGTTTTTGGAAAAGATATGTTTTTAGTTGTCGTTTAAACGCTTGTTGTGTTTGCGCATGGCGGATATTGTGTGGAAGGGAATTCCATTGAGTGGATGCACAGAAAACAAAGTTGCATTCTCCATAGGTTTCTGTTTTCACAAGTGGGATGATGAAGGTGCGTTGGTCTGATGAGGAACGGAGCTGTCTGCGTGGTACGTAGGGAATGAGCATGTCGGAAAAGTATGCAGGGGAAGTGCCGAAGAAAAAGTTGAAGCAGAGTGTGGAAAGTTTGTATTCTATGCGTGCAGATATGGGCAACCAGTGCAAGGAACGTAGTAGGTGAGTGACATGCGTTGAAGCTAAATTTATGACCTAAAGGGCACATCCGGATACCGACACGACGTCATTAAATTAATTATGAAACGTTATTGTCATCATGCACAGCAGGACAGTGTGACGCCAACAACAGTTTGTCGTAAGTATATCGCCAGAGTGTGATCACGATGTCATAATTATAAGTACGACAAATTATTTTCTTCTCATCGCAACAAAGTCAACGTGTCTGTAGTTTAAAACGCCAACAGCACCACCACGATGACGTCAACTTCTCAGCGCCGCTTTGCTTGTTCATCGTCGGGATCATCGTCACGTCACCAAAACCAAGATGTCATAGCGTCATCGCAGCGTCACCAAGATGTCATGACATCACCGCAAAGCCATCGGACATTGAAGGAGGACGAAGTAGACATTACGTTCCGGGAGCCGTTTATTCTGACAGGCTACCGTCTGCCGGACCAACCTCTGGGGTACTACCTTTCGAGCGCATTTTGGCTACACAATGAGACGGTCAACGTTTGGACACATGCAGTAGGGTGCGTTGTTGTTGTTCTTATTGTTGCTGTTATTGTTGTTGTTGTGGTGGTGGTGGTGATTTTGGTTGTTGTTGTTGTTGTTAATTGTGTTGGGCTGTTAATGTTGCTTTGTTGTTGTTGTCCTATGTTTGAAGTAAACTCTCACCTTGTATAGGTAAAAGTAAAGAAGCGTCGTCATAGAAGATAAAATGGCGTAATTATTTTATTTGATGAATTCACGAAGTTACTAATTTAATTTAAAGTCTATTCACATCGGTGATATTTAGAAGAAAAAAAAGGGGTGGGGGGGTGGGAGGTCGAAGGTGGGGTGAGGGAGGGGGGGGGGGGGGGCGGAAATTCTCATAAATAAAACTTCAAGCGCCGATGACAATCAGTCAAGTTGCTGTTTGTGGCTGTGGGATTGTTAATGTCATCGTCGTCCTCGACATTGTAGTTGTTGTTATTGCTTCTTCTTCTTCTTCTTCATCTTCTTCTTCTTCTTCTTTTGCTTCTTCTCCTTCTTAGTTTTCGTCTTCTTCTTTATATCAAAAAAGGTATTTTTTATTGAGATTATCTCACGGTTTGACAATGATGATGATGATGAGAATAATGATGATGATAATGATGATGATGACGATGATGATGATGAGGTGGAGGAGATGGAAGAGGAGGAAAATGATGATGATGATGATGATGATGAAGAAGAAGAAGAAGAAGAAGAAGAAGAAGAAGAAGAAGAAGAAGAAGAAGAAGAAGAAGAAGAAGAAGAAGAAAACGAAATTTCGGTGTGCTAATTGGGAATACTGTGTTTCATATGTGTGACGACACAGTTTCAGCACATATCAGAGAGAGCTATATTTTGTGCGAAGTTGCACCTCTCTACGTGTAGTGTATATAGATAGCACGGCAGTTTTCTTTATTGCGTATGAAAGGTGCAGTGTCTCTAAGTCCACGTGCTTAACGCAGGAAATAGGGGTATGCTGAATTAGAAAGTTGGGGTATTGAATTCGTTCTCGACCGGTTGCCTGTTGCCTGGCGTGTGTTTAGTAAAGCAGAGTCATTTGGGAGCTTGTTGCGAGAAGTCAGCTTTTAGGCAGGAGTAATTTGAGACTGTGTGTCAGATGAAAGATCATTTCTCCTGTAGGGAATAGTGTTCTTTGTGTTTCGAACCACCCTAGGTCTTACGCCCTTGTCGGGGTAAGAATGGCTAAAAGACTGTGAATAGGAGGAATGTAATCGCCATTTATTGGAGATTAATGTAGGATTCTTTCCTAAGGATGTGTAGTCCTCGATTGGGCACCTGCCAAAGCTCAATTTCTTTGTCAGAGTTGAGATGACCTTATGATTAGCTAGCAATTAGCCAAACGACGAAATAACTCTCAGACTAACCAGTGTGTGTACTGTACTGTGCTGTGTTGTACTGTGTTGGGGAGGTGTGTCACAGGCCGAGACCTAAACGGTGAGTAAAACCCTGTAATTCATTTCCTCAGTGGCGAGCGCTCTGAGACTGCGTACAAACGAATGATGATGAATGAGGGGGAAGGGGATGTATTTTGATGAATAGTGATTTATTGATTTGTATGATTTTCATATCATTTTCTTATTATATACATGAACAGAAAATGTCGTTGCTGTTGTTGCTAAAGTGGGTCAAAGGTGACGATGAAGAATGCATATTAGAGAGAGAGAGAGAGAGGGGGGGGGGTGTATGTAAAGGGAGAGAGATAATGGTACAATGCTGGAGAGAAGGTGAAGAAAGTGATGGATATGAGGGGAGCATGTTTATATTATAGTACGATAAGATAATATGGATGAAGGGAGATAACCATGATGTATTATAACAGTTTAGAGGGATGGTGAGGATGGAGATGAGGATGGAATGAATTGGGACTGTGTGATTGAAGTGTAGTCATAATGATTATGTATATTTATATAAACGACTGTGCTTATGAAAGAGATATGAATTATTAGTATTAAGAGTTGCATTATATTATTGAGATGTATGCATAGCATCCTGTGTTATTATTATTTTTATTATGTATAACCAGGTCAAGATGGCGGACGGCGGAAGGCGTATTATGTTATGTAGTAGTTGAGTTTTGTAGGCAGACTGTTAAGACTATATATTTGTCTACAGGTTTGGGCTGTATTATGCTGTTTTGATACTTTGCTGATGTAGTTGTTTCTCCACTACACCGTTACCATTGTGCCGGTTGTGCATCCGCTCTGTAACCTCTGCCTCTACAGCTGAGAAGTGTGGACGTTGACGGGTCACTTCGCCACCACCGCCTCGTCTTGCTTCGGGATTGTGGGCGTCGCCATTTACCACAGGAACTTCACGCACCACACCCACGCACACACAGATTTGCACGACACGCATATAAAAACATACTTCATTTAGTTAATGTAAATCATCCATCATATTGAGTGAATAACTGCTTTAGCTCCTACTGAGCTCTGACTATCTGACAATTCTGAACAGTGCTTCTGACCTGCAAGCTAGCTTGAATGACAGTGTGAATTTATAAGATTTGAAACTCCATTTCTTCAGCTGAAATTTATAGTATTTTGAATTGATTGTTTACTGCCATTTTGCTGTACATTGTTGTGGGAAAATCGGTTGATGTTTAGTTCTGTTTTTTGGGGTTAAACAAGGGAGGTAATTGTTAGTAAATACTGGGGTGGGGGTCTTGATAGGGGTGGAGGGTGGTTTAGTACCCCATTGTCCTGTGTATGTGTGTTTGATTGTTGAATAAAAGAGTGTGTTTGTTATTCTGGCATTTTGTGTTAGTTATTTTGTTTGAGTTTCTATCTCCCCACTCGTTGCTGAGCTGACGTCGCGGAACCCGCTCGGGTGACGTGACAATATGGTTTCAATTTTATTTTATAGTTATTTCAGTTTGATATAGAATTATTATTATTTTCTGGGGTTTTAGGTCATATGGTTTGACTATTTTCAGGGGCTTGTTGATCCTCGCTCGAACTTTGGTGCTATGTCGGGAACTTGGATGGTTTCGGGACGGGCGCACTTGGCCTGTGATAGGATTTTCCATGGGGTGTCTCATCAGCAGTATGTTCAGCGCTCTGGCCCACCTTTTGCATTCCAAGTCAGTATAATACACCGTAGTCATCGACGTAATCAGCGTCGTTACTGTCGCAGTTGTCATCATGGGGGTGGTTATGGTTGTCATCATCATCATCATCATCATCATCATCATCATCATCATCATCATCATCATCATCATCATCATCATCATCATCATCATCATCGTTTTCCGTCACCGTTGTCATCTTTCCTTTTCCTCTTCTTTTACTTTCTTTCTTTCTTCCTTTCCTTTTTTTCTGTCTTTCTTTGTTGTTGTTGTTGTTGTTGTTGTTGTTGTTGTTGTTGTGTTGTTGTTCTTCTTCTCTTCTTCCTCCTCCTAGATCTGCTTTCGTTACAGATTACATGTCCTCTTCCTATTTCATATGCTTCGCAGAATGGACCAGTGCGTCAGAGAAAGATTTTGCTGAGATGGTGTGTCATTTATTGGTCAGCTAATCAGCTAATCAATCACGTTGTGGGCATTTACATCAGTCATTCAGTCAGTTGGCAGTTCATTTGTTATTGAGTAAATGAGAGAGCTCTGAATTGATCTGGTTATTAGCTATCGGTTAGGCTGATTGACAAATAATAGGTATTAATTTTTGATATTTATCAAAAGATTGTTGAACATTATTTCTAGTTAGTCGGGTAACTTCAGTCAATTGTATTTTATTATTTAAAAAAATATTTTATTATTTACATTATTTGCCCGTCTTGCTATATACTGGATGACCGACCGCTTCACCAACTACGAATAAACTTACACTCATTCTCTCCTTTAATTTTTTCCTTCCTTTTTTTCTTTCTTAATTTCTTTTTGTTTCTTTCTTTCTATTATTTTATTTTTTTTCTTTATGTATTATTTACTTTCTATTTCCTTTTTTTTAAATGTCATTTCCTTTCTTTTACTTTATTTATGCTCTTTCTTCCTTTATTTCTTATTTTCTTTCTTTCTTTTATTTTCTTTTTCTTGTAATACTTTATTTTCCTTTCTTTCTTTTTTAATTTTTAAATTTCCTTTTCTTTCTTTTTTGTTATTTTTTTTATTTTTTTTTCTTTTTTTCTTTTTTTATGTTTTATTTTCCTATTATGTCATTTTCTTCCATTTCTTTCACTTGTATTTAGTGTCCTTTCTTTCTATCTTTTTTTCTTCCATTGTTTTGTATTTCTTTCTTTCTTTCTTTTCTTTTAATTTATTTGTTTCTTTCTTCATTCCCTTATTTATTTTATTTTATTTCTTTTCTTTTCTTTTCTTTCGTTTTTATCCCTTCTTTCTTTTTTTCTTTCTTTTTTTTCTTTTCCTTCGTTCCTTCTTTTCTTTCTTTTTTCTCTTGCCTTTCTTGTCCTCTTGTTTTTTTCCTTTCTTTTACTTTTCCTTCCGTCTTTCCTTAATTCCTTCTTTCTTCCGCTCCACATTCATTCATTCATTCATTTATCATATTCTCACATGGCAGAACTACATAATGTTCATCTTCGATTAACGTTTTCCCGTTGTTTCCTTAAGAGCAATGGAACTGGAAGAGCCTCTCTTCGCCTGGCACACCGATGACCCAGGTTCGAATCCCGTGGTGGGCGATATAAAATGTGGCCATTTTCACTGTCCATTTTAGCAGTATGATTGCTTTGGTGGTTCAGTGTTGATTTAGGTCCCTACCCCTCTTTCCCTGGGATGGTTATCCCCGTCTGCCATATCGCCAATGGTGGGTGTAGACGTTAAACCTCAATGTTCATTCAGAGCCTCTCGCTTGCTTGTTAACATCGCGATCGTTTAGAATCCTCAAAACTCGTTCCCTTCCACCCATAGCACATAGCTACGATCGAAAGAAAGTATACTCCAGGCACACGCTGCGCAGCAGGCCAAAGTATGTCCCTTGTCCCTTGAAGGGATACTTTGGCGAGGTTAGCAGCCTGCTCATTTACAGTGTCGGTGAAAGACTACAAACGAAAAAGTAAGTTTCGTCTCCTCTAGGCGACGAATTAGGTCTCGCTGTATTTGTTTCTAGGTCAACTGTCTTTTACCAACCGTTTGAGAATCTTTTCGAATCGTTTATTGACGCCGGATAGTGTCCTCACTTGGTTTCATACAATTTAAGAATCCAAGAAGGCAAATGGCTTTTGGGGGCGGAAAAAGAGCATTTTTGTAGAGAAAAGGGTTAGGGCAAGGGCTAGGGATAGATCTACAACTAACCCTTACCCGAACCCTTGTAGCAATATTCCGCTCTTTCCGTCACTTGTAAACAGTACTGCGGTTCGCATCCGCGGCTAGCAGCGAGCCCAAAGTATACTTTGAAGGGATGGAGGGAATACTTTCACCTGCTGCTAGCGGGAGTTTTGGCGATACTTTCTACCGATCGCAGCAATGTGTATTACCTCTCCCTTCTTGCCTTCCTTTACTTTTGTCTTTGTTCCCTTCTTCGTTCTCAGGTCTCCCCGTCAACACTATATCATGTTCATCATGGACTACGCCGGTATCACCTTCTATAACTTGAGCAACGGAATCGCAGCTATGTACACGTGTTCCCATCCAGACCATTTTGAGACCCTCAAGCCTTTCTTCTTGCCAGCCATCGTGGTGCTGGGGTGGTTGTCCTTTCTTCTCTGTATACTGGCTAGACTACGGTACAAGGTCAGTAGGGTAGGATTATGAAAAGAAGGGCAGAGGGTATAGTTATATAATGAACATTGAAGGTGATGATGATGATGATGATGATGATGATGATGATGATGATGATGATGATGATGATGATGGGGATGATGGCGAGGATGATGGTGAGGATGATGGTGAGGTTGATGCCAGCTTCTAACGCGCAGGTTTCCATCCCGAAGCATGCTCATGACGTTTAAGGAGAATGAGAAGTAGGCCTACACAAGGACACGAGAGCGATAGGACAGCCCAAGTCATGGCGGGACAAGGGTATACATGGGATAGATAGAGAATCAGACCGGTCGCTTCGCAAAACCTGATCCAATCTGGAGCAAAGAGATGCGTCTTCCGTCTTGTTGCTTCTTGAAGATTGTATCAGTTTAAGCAATCTCTAGAAGAAGGAACATGCATAAAGAAGGAGGAACATGCATAAACAAAGGAAGGATGAAGATAAGCACTTTACTGTAGCAATGGTCGGTGTGGGGGACATTGGTAGCAGTCTCAGTAATTATTATTATTATTGAGGATTTTTATAGCGCACTTATCTCGCCGTACTTGGCCAGACTCTAGGCGCTGGCCGATACAGGATCTAACTCAAACCGCCCCAGACGCCCATCCGCAGCCTTTGGGCGCATGGTCTGACGCCCTGACAACTGAGCACTATCCTGGCCAGGCAGGGATTGGGGAGAAGGACCAAGTGCATGCTGGGTGTGTTCTTGTTACCGGCACTCACCCGTCTAGGACATGAGCGTCAGGATCTTTAAAGTCCGTTATGATGGAATGTATGCGACACACGGTTTATACTCTCATCCGAAGGAGTAGGAAACGGGAGTAAAGTGTCTTTCCCAGGGAAACAACACAATAGCCCGGACAGGGTTCGAACCCGGGACCTTTAGATCCGCAAGCCAAAGCACTACCATTAGACCACCGTGCCTCTAATAGTCTACGTGCGCTTATGCATTTTAAATCAATTGCCTGATCACTTTCAATCGCAATTGTGTAGTAAGGTGAGAGTGTTGTGAGTACGCGCGCGCGTGTGTGTGTGTGCGTGTGTGTGTTTGTATGTATGCGTGTGTTTGCACGCACGCGCGCGAATTAATAAATATTGTGCCTACTAGGAGTTGATTGATGCTAATATTAAATTCTGGTAGCTTGTTTAAGCATACATTCTTTAATAATTAAAACCGTACTTCCGCTTATTTTATTATTAGTAGTATTATTAACATTTGCACAGCGCCCTTTCTCATAGCGCTTGCCAAATTTAGTTAAATCTTACACTTAGGGCGTGATCCGTGAATCATTCCTCCTTTTTTTTTACCCCAGGGTCATTACGAAATCGAGCGCAAGTTGTTAATGATAGCGGTTATGGGGGTAACGGCCGTTTTCACCGGCTGGCCGATAGTTGGTCGCTACGTGGACTGTTGGCACGAGGAATATTGCAGTCTGCACTCTCTGGCGCACATCACCGTCATCTTTGTCTTCTTCGCCATCGACGGCATTCTCTTCGCTGCTCACTGCCCTGAGCGGTGGTTTCCTGGTAAATTATCCTTCGAAAGGAATTTGATATTTAAGCCCTAGCTCTAGCAGTAACGAATAAACAAACAACAACAACAACAAAATAATAATAATAACAATAATACTAATAATAATAATAATAATAATAATAATAATAATAATAATAATAATAATAATAATAATAATAATAATAATAATACTGTGACGAAAATATCACGCTGTACAAACTCGGGCGGCTTGAGTTAGATCCTGTCCAGTCTTAAAGTTGAGAAAGAAATCTTATGCTTAGCGGAGTTAAGTTCGCTCATGCACACGGGGAGTTCAAACTTAAGCTTGAGTAAGCGAACTTAAGCTTAAGTTGCCCTTTAAGATTCTTCATGCACACGGGCCCAGCGCACTGAGCAGTTCTGGAAAAGCGCTAAATGAGAACGGTTAAGTAAATAAAGCTAAACGAAGACAGAATAAGGTATTTTTTAGACTTAAGCTTACTCATGTTAGAAATACAACACAAAGAGTGCACTTTTTCTGTCGTTTGATGACCAAAAAAAAAATAACAAGGCTAGCGACGCTAGTTTTGAGAAACATCGACATTTTACGTCTTGATGACCGTTCTTTGTCTCTTTGTGTTTCATGACTCGCTTGTCTGGATCTCTGAGTCTCAAAACACCTGAAACTGTAAGTTCACAAAGAAGATGCGTGTATGGGTGTACCAATAGAACGTTTGGAGAACCAAAACGGATCTACTCTGTTCTCGGTATATCACTGCAGTTGCTCTCACTTCGTCTGTGATAAAGGTTTTCGAAAGAATTGTCCTAAAGCGCCTAGAAATTTTAGTTGATCCATTTTTAGATCCCTTGCAGTTCGCTTATAGAAGAAAAAGAAATGTGGAAGATGCAGTCTTGTATGTGCTGAATAAAATATATGCACACCTAGACAATGCTAATACCTGCATACGATTGATGTTTTTTGATTTTAGCTCTGCTTTTAACACCATGCAATGTCATCTACTTTTAGAGAAATTGATTAGAATGAACGTTGATTTCCATACTGCTTCTTGGATTTTAGATTATTTAACTAACAGGCCTCAATTTGTGCGCCTTGCCTCTGTATGTAATAGAACTTCTTCTTCTCGTGCAATATATTCTAGTGTTCTCTCTACAAACACAGGCGCTCCCCAAGGAACAGTATTATCACCTTTTCTTTTTTAGTCTATATAGGCTACTTCTGATTGTAGGCATACTCAGGTGACATGCCCCATTGTGAAATTTGCAGACGACACTGGCATGACTGGACTGATTACGGATGACGACGACACGACATACAGACAAGAGATTGACAGTTTTGTTTCCTTCTGTGATAAAAATTTTCTTGAATTAAATGTCGGAAAAACCAAAGAAATTATAATTGACTTTAGGCGCAAGAATGTTGTTTTTGATGAAATTTTAATTAAAGGTCAACCAGTAGAAAGGGTTAAAAGTTACAAATACTTAGGAATAGTTTTAGATGAAAAATTGACATGGAACGACAACTTAGATCATATTGTTAACAAAACACACAGCCGTATATATTGCCTGCGCAAATTAAGATCTTTCGAAATATCACATAAAATACTGCAAATGTTTTTCACATCTGTTGTCAGCAGTGTCATGACCTTTGGCCTGTCTTGCTGGGGTGGGAATGTGACAAAGAGAGACAAAGACAGACTGGACAAAATCATCAAGAAAGCAGGTGGGGTGGTCGGTAGTAAGCAAGACGACATACAGACTATTCACAAGAGACAGGTAGTGAAGAAAACGACAGCAATTTTGGCCGACAGAGATCATCCTCTGTACACGGAATTTGCCAGTAGGTTGATAGAGAGAAGTGGTATATATAGGGCAGTAAAGACGAAAACGACGAGACACAAACATTCATTTATTCCGACAGCCATTCAGATGTACAACGAGCAATTAGATAGGGCAAACACAAAACACACGACTAACTAACATACTGACTAGCTGCATTCCCGCCTGGGCGGGACTCACTACCGCACTATAGAATTAACGTGCAGCATGCTCTTTTTAATGCTAAACTACACTTTTATGTTTTCATGTGTATAAATTCTTAAATAATAGTCTTTTAGACCCTTTTTATGATTGTAGTTTACGTTTGCTTACTATGTGTTAAGCCTATATACTGTTTGACTCCTATTGCTATAAAAAAAGTATAATGCATGCCTAAAGATAAGTGTATGTGGTGTTTCTCTTTTGCCTGACTGTTAGCATGCCGTCTTTAATATCAGTACAACTTATGTTAAACTGATGAATAAAATTTGATACAACAACAACAAACTTTAATGTTGCATATTACATGTATGTTTTTATCTTATTTATAATTGTGATGAGTGAAAGATTTCCTTGACGACATTGTAATTTCCATTTTATGGATTATTAAAGATTATGACTTATGACTTATGACTTTATTCCAGTTAACTAATGTAATTATATGCATACCGATTTTCAGCTGCTTCTCCATTGTTGCAGGTCACTTTGATGTTTAACTAGACTTATTTAAACAATATTTTATTTGTGCAGGTCGTTTCGATCTGTGGGGTCACGGGCATCAGTGGTTCCACGCAGGCACAGTGGTGACCCAGTTTCTTCAGCTGCACGCAATTCACGTGGATCTCTTGCTTCTGGAGCGGGGCCATCACACCAAAACCGAATTGGCCACCCTTCTGCTGCCCTTCCCGATCCTCGCCCTGTTGGAAGGGCTGACCTTCTGGTACTTCCTCCCTTCCATCCAACGTAAAGTCAGTGTCTGTGACGTCAACAGCAACAAACCAAAGTAGTGACGTCATTACTTGTTATTGACGTAACTTATCATAGTGACAAATCAGTGTACCTCAACTGAGACGAACGTAAGGAGTGGTAAGCCAGTGTCTTTGACGTCAATAGTTCAAAAATACCACAAAGTTCACGTCAACTAATGACGCGCGCATTTTGCAAAGTTTTGTGTCACCAACATGTGTCTATTCCTACCTTTCCTACCATGGAAGACAATTTGTCACAAAGGCATAATGGAACCATGACATTATCTTGCAACGACGTATCTGTTACATTGGTAACAAAGAACAATTAACAGTTTTTGCAGCGGTCCGAAAACAACAATACAATACAATACACTCACTACAAAACCATACCATGTAATACATCTCAACACAACACAATATAATACAATATTATACATTCAACACATCTCAACACAACACAATATAATACAATATTACATTCAATGCAATAACGTTAACATACAATACTGTACATCTTTACAAAACCAGGAATTTGCCTTCGCAAGGACAATGCAGTTTGTTAAATATTATTGAACAGTTACCCATCGTAGAATTCCAATGCGTGTGCTTTATATTTTTGCCGTAGAGCAAGCTTTTTGTGATATTGCTGGCTTAATACTCGACACTCACGCGACGTGATTGGTGGTTGGTGGTTGTGATGCCGCCGTCGATGTTCATGATAGTGTGTGCGTGTGTATGTGTGTGCGTGTGGATGTGTGTGTGTATTTATGTATGTGTCTGTGTGTGCGCTTGCGTGCTTGCTTGCACGTTAGTGGGTAGGTATGTGTGCAATTAAACGATCAAATAATTCCATGGTGCTGTTTTTCGAACCATATCCGTCGAGGTAAACTGAGCAATTTTATTTTATTCAGCTTTAAACACAAAACAAAACACGATTAGTCTATTCCTCAGCTTGGTTTATATATATAACAATATATATATCACTGTATATATTTTATTTTTATTTTGTTTGTTTTGTTTAATTGAAAATTTTACGTTTTCATTTAATTCTCGATGAATGTTTCGGTAAATGGGAGCATTGATTAGTCAAAGCTATACTGTCTACAAATTGTCAATTTGTGTAGGCCTACCAGAAAGAATTTATGTAGGTGTTGAGAAACTTTCAGATCTTTTTATCTTATTTTATTGATCTGACTTAAGTTACGTACCCATTTAAATACATATATTTGATTCTTATTTTCAGATTCGGGATTGCGCTTATTAATATTATTTAAATAGTGGTTTAGTTTGCTTTATTTTTATTTTCAGATTCAGGATTGCGCTTATTACTATTATTTAAATAGCGTTTTATTTTGCTTTAAAATTTTTGCGTATCCAATATTATACATATCTTTTTGATGTGTTCTCTTATTTTTCGTCCAGTGATTGTAAAGAGCTAATGCCAGAATGTATACATGTGTGCACATCTTTTATTCTAACCAACAACAACAAAAATTATACACACGTTTAGTTTCAGGTTGATCAAGAACTTAAGGGTTCTACACACGTAGATCTACTTTGAAAATATATTTCCCTCGCAAGGACTTCCAATATTCTGACACTCAAGTCCTAGTCTAAGGATGGGTGCTAGCTACATCAATACACTCACCATGGAGCACAGAACTCCCTTCTCGTTTACCAGTCCCCCCCCCCCCCCCCTCCGGTCGCCCAGAGCTGTGCTTAGTTTTGTGGAGCGTCAAGCTACGCACCTATTGACAGTTGTGATGATTTGAATGGAGGTGTGGGTAAATTTTGTTTTACCTAGGACCGTCGGGAAAGGATAATTGGAATGGTTTTTATCGAGGTTCTCAGATCCCGATCCTAGGTTTCTGAACGTATTTTTGTCCAACACGTTCGCCAGTGGGACCCTCGAGCGCCTTGAGCGGAACAATAGCTCTATAAGAACGATACAGCTGAACAATAGCTCTATAAGAACGATACAGCTGAACAATAGCTATATAAGAACGATACAGCTGAACAATAGCTATATAAGAACGATACAGCTGAACAATAGCTATATAAGAACGATACAGCTGAACAATAGCTATATAAGAACCATACAGCTGAACAATAGCTATATAAGAACGATACAGCTGAACAATAGCTCTATAAGAACCATACAGCTGAACAATAGCTATATAAGAACGATACAACTGAACAATTGCTATATTAGAACGATACAACTGAACAATAGCTATATAAGAATGATACAACTGAACAATTGCTATATTAGAACGATACAGCTGAACAATAGCTATATAAGAACCATACAGCTGAACAATAAGAACGATACGGCTGAACAATAGCTCTATAAGAACGATACAGCTGAACAATAGCTATACAAGAACGATAAATTAAATTAATAATATTTTACATTTTCTGATGCGGGCTGTGTCTTAATCTCAGAGGTAGCCGAAGCACTTTAAATGTATGTGTGGGAAGAGTAGGGGAGGGAGGATAACTGGTACAATTCATTTAAAAGCTGACTGTGTTAAGGATTCCATTAGACTATTGTTGTTTTTAATAGTCTTCTGCATGTCTTTCACTGATTTTCAAAGGTAATTAACTTGCTTTTTTACTTGTACAGTTGTTGTGTCTATTTTATTTTCCTTTTAAGTTGTACCCTATTTATTGGTTTTAAGAGCGAGAGAGTGTCACTTGAAATGTTCTCCTTCACGTCTTTCTTCTCCTTCACAGTTATCCATTTCTTCCTTCTCCTCCTCCTTTTTCTTGTTCATCTCCTCAGCTCATCTTCATCTTCACGGCGCAACACTCACTCGTTCCTCCAATGAAATGACAAACACACACACACACAAATACACACACACACAAATACACCCACTCACACATGCACGCACACATGTACACGCTCACAAATATCCCACTCACCCACACGCTCAAACAGAGAGAGAGAGAGAGAGAGAGAGAGAGAGAGAGAGAGAGAGAGAGAGAGAGAGAGAGAGAGAGAGACTGACTAACACCAAATTCAGAGACTCAAAATATGACAGGATACTTTTACTTTTAGTATAATATTTCAGAAATCTCACCATTGATATGATGTGATGATGGCGGCGTCGGTCGGGAGCGAGTGTTATGGGCTCCCAGTGTTTGTGTCTGTTTGGGATGGATTGGTTGAACTTTTGACGGTCATTCTGGTGTCAGTGTGATCGCGTTGTTCTGCTGCTCAGGGTGTTGTTATTTTCATCGAGATTTGACAGGAGATGGTGTTGTAATTTTCACTTTTCCATTTTGGAACGGTCAGTATTTTGTAACTGGATTATAGAGAAATCACCATCTTCACAATTATTAGCCGCCATCTTCAAGTTTAATTAACTTCTCAATTATGGAATTGACTTTCGCTCACCGCATATTTTTTACCTTGTTTCGTCGACAAATGCTGTCTCAGAGCAACAGCGTGTGTGTTCCTCGTGGCCCAGTGACCCAGTGCCTTATTGAGCATCACTCATGCCTACTACCAGTACATGAGTTGTGGTCACCAAGCACGTTATGACTTTGTTGCTGACCCACTGACCAAGAGACCTGCATACCGTGACCCGCTGACCTACAGAAAAGCGAAGACTTGTGCTGGCAGCCAGGTCCGTCGGTTGTTTTCAGAGCCCACCTTACGCGGTGCTGCTGGTACGACGTCACCGTTTTCACAAGCCGCTCCTCGCGTGTCAACTCTATCGTCCGTCTCAGCTGACGAGGTGCCAGCCTTCTATGACACGACCACTCCGCGCCAGGTAGGCGTAAATAAGGCTAATCTGACCCAGGTGGATTGTCAGCTTTTTGAGCATGAGCTGTCCAGGCACTTCAAGGTCCTGTACTTCAATGCCTGGTCGTGCAGAAACAAGACTATTGCACTATGTGACTTTATTCAGGAAAGTAACGCCGACTTGGTTTTTGTGACAGAGACTTGGTTTAAGCCTGCAGGCGATGAAGTAAAAATGCAGGAGATGACCCCTCCTGGTTATGTGTTGTATTCCTGCCCTAGACTGTTGCACGCTGGTGGGCTAGCCGTTTTATACAGGGAGTCTCTGCGTGACTGCATCATAGTGTCCCAGAGCAGTGACGACTTCAAGTCGTTCGAGCTGTGCAAGGCTCAACTGACTTACGCTGATCAGGGCATTACATTCCTGTGCTTCTACAGACCCCCACCAAGCAAGAAGAACAAACGCAAGGACCATGAGTTCGTCGCAGTTCCCCAACTGGTGGACCAGTATGCTTCCTGCAACACGAACGTATTATTCCTGGGCGACTTCAACTTCCACTTCGAGTCAAACATGGACTGTTATGTCAGGGCGTTGAAGTCTGTACTGAATGTGCACAACATGGTCCAGCTGGTTGACGGACCCACCCACAGGCGAAATCACATCCTGGACTGGCTCATTGTCAGAGATGACTTCGTTGGAGAGATCTTGGACTTGTCTGTGATGGACAAACTCATATCTGACCACTTCCCTATGACCTTCAGCCTCGACCTCAAGAAACCTGGCCCTAGAAAAAGAACTGTTACTTCTCGCAACATAAGGCGGGTTGACCTAAAGGCCTTCAAAGAAGATGTGGCTGCGTTGCAGTTCGGAAAAGAAGATCCTGTGGCTGACTACAACCGTGGACTTACGGATGTCATGGACAGGCATGCTCCTCTCGTGACGCGGTGCGTCACGGACCGTCCTTCCGCTCCGTGGCTGACGCTGGAGGTTAAGGAAGCGAAGAAACAGCGACGTGGCGCCGAGCGCAGGTGGAGGAAGTCAGGCCTCACAGTTCATAGAGACATATTTGTATACCATAGGGAGAAAACCAAGAGACTAATTGAAGATGCAAAGTCTAGGTACACGACTCACAAAATAGAGGAATGTTCCTCTAGTAGGGACCTTTTTTCAGTCGTTGGTCATTTGACTGGTAAGAAAGGTGAGAAGGTCCTGCCAAATTGTATTCCACCAAAACAGCTGCCAGACTCTTTCTGTGACTTTTTCACTGACAAAATATGCAAAATCAGGTCAGAGCTAGATAGAATTAGTGGTAATCCTGACTTTACACCCTTCATGGGAACGCCAATGCTAAACTTTGTCCCTGTAACGTGTGACCAGATCAGAAGAATTATTTTTCAGACACCTAAAAAGTCATGTTGCCTTGACCCCATCCCAGCAAACCTGTTGCATGAATGATTGGATGAGTTAACCCCAATCATCACTGACATCATTAATCAGTCATTGTCATGTGGTGTTGTTCCTTCATCCTTCAAACATGCTGTTGTCTCTCCACTGATAAAAAAGCAAATCTTGACGTTAATATCCTCAAGAACTATCGCCCAGTTTCAAATCTTCCCTTTCTCTCGAAAATCCTTGAAAAGGTTGCTCTCCGCCAATTGCTAGACCATTTTGAAAAATCCGATCTCCTCGAGCCGTTTCAGTCCGCTTACCGCCAGAACCACTCCACAGAAACGGCTCTGGTGCGAGTTGTGAATGACTTGTTGTCCGCCTGTGACCGTGGTCATGTTTCCGTACTGTCTATGCTAGATCTATCGGCTGCGTTTGATACGCTTGACCACGCCATTCTGCTTCAACGACTGCATGTGACCTTCGGTCTTTCCGGAACGGTCCTCCGGTGGTTCAGGTCATACTTGGCTGATCGGACGCAGTCTGTGGTGATCGGGAGCTCATTTTCAGAGCCAACCACACTAGCCTTCGGAGTCCCTCAGCGTTCGGTCCTGGGTCCCGTACTTTTTACCGCATACATTCAACCCCTGAGCTCTATCATCCGCCAATTTGAAATGCATTATCAGATGTTTGCGGATGACACACAACTGCAAAAGTCTGGTCCCCCCTCTCAACTTCCTATAATACTGAACACCACCCAACAAACCATTGAATCTGTCAAGACCTGGATGAACGTAAACAAACTCAAATTAAACGATGACAAAACTGAAATTATTCCCATAGCTACTGATCATAAACTAAAATCTCTCTCTGACTCAGCTACCATCACACTATCAGGCACGCAGATTGAATTCTCTCAGACTGTCAGAAATCTGGGAGTCCACCTTGATAGGGCACTTTCAGTGGAACTCCACATTAACACTCTCTGCAAGGACATTTTCCTGGAACTCCGCAGGATTAGTCATATAAGACCCTTTTTGACAGTGGGCGCTACAAAGAAGTTGATGTCTTCTTTTGTACTATCAAGAATGGACTACTGCAACTCCCTGTTTGTAGGTCTTCCCAACACTCTACTGGACAAACTTAAAAAAGCACAGAACAACGCAGCTCGTATCGTGCTCAAGAAGCGCAAATTCGACAGCGCGAAACCGCTTCTTCAGGAACTCCATTGGTTGCCAGTGCGCGGCGCACACTGACACAACCAAAGCTTTTAGGTTTTGAGGTTAGTTCAGCCAGGCTAGCTATAAATAGCTTTGCCGATAGCTTTGCCAGTGCTTCTTTCCTTTCCTTTCACTGGAAGGGAGGGTGTAGTCAAGCTATAAATAGCCCGCAGCCAGCAAAATGTGAGGGAACCTAAGAGTTCTGCTCACATAGGCCTTGAGCTGGTGTGGGCGTGTCGAATACAAAGTTGAGATGCTTTGTTACCGCAGTCTGCACGGTCTAGCACCTTCTTATCTGTCTGAGCTCTTAACGCCATATCGTCCATCCAGATCTCTCCGTTCCGCTGACGTTGGTCACCTTTCTGTGCCACGCATCAAGTTGGAGACGTATGGTCGTCGTTCTTTCTCATTTGCTGCTCCTACACTTTGGAATTCCTTGCCTCAGCCTCTCCGTGACACCCCTACTCTATCTGCATTCAAATCTAGACTTAAAACACATCTTTTCCATGAACACCTCTTGAAATAAATTCCTGCCCACCAGCCGTCCTCAACCTCTTTTGTGGTCATCGTACCTTCATCATCGTCGTCATCATGGTCATCATCATGGTCGTCATCATCATCGTCGTCGTCATCAGCCTCATCATATCATCGTCACCGTCGTTGTCATCTTCTTTCTCAGTGTCATCGTTGTCGTCATCGTCGCTGTTTTCCTCATCTTCGTTGTCGTTGTGGCCCAGGTGTGTTTGGCTGCTTGAGTATCTGTTCAGGTGTTGTGTTGTGGTGTCTTTTTTTGTGGTGATCATAGTAGTTGTCCCATGGCGTTTTTAAGTAAATTGCTCGTTTCTGTTTCTGTGTGAAATGCACGTATACTGATTGAGATAGACAATTTTATTGTGCTTTGTATTTTTATTGTGTGTGTGTGTGTGTGTGTGTGTGTGTGTGTGTGTGTGTGCGTGGGAGACATAGCGTGAGTGGGTGTGTTTGACTTTGTTTTAATACTGTGGTGATAGAGATAGACAATTTTTTTTATTGTGCTTTGTATTTTATTGTGTGTATGTCTTTGTGTGTGTGTATGTGTGTGTGCGTGGGAGACATAGAGTGAGTGGGTGTGTTTGACTATGTTTTAATACTGTGGTGATAGAGATAGACAATTTTATTGTGTTTTTGTATTTTATTGTGTGTGTGGTTGTGTGTATGTATGTGTGTGTGTATGTATGTGTGTGTGTATGTGTGTATGCGTGGGAGACATAGAGTGAGTGGGTGTGTTTGACTATATTTTAATACTTCAATAATGGTGCAGGATGCAGTCAATATGAAACAAAAAGTTCAAAAATAAAAAATCGATTTTCTTCCGTCTTCTAATAGCGATCTCCCTGCCTTTACACCACCTGTTTGAGTGATGTATGTGTATTTGGTGTGTGTGAGGGTAAATGAGACAGGTGAGCGTGTATGTTGGTATAGATCGCCGCGCTTTGAGCCTTGGGGAAAGGCGCGTACATAGCATCCTGTATTATTATTATTATTATTATTATTATTATTATTATTATTATTACTGTGGTGTTTGGTTTTGTGTTTGATGCTTTTATTCTTTTATGTTCCTTGAGTATTTATTTATGACTGGCTGTAACTGCGCTTTGAGCTTCTCCTGAGGGAAAGGCGTAGAATTTGTAAATGAAATAAATTATTATTATTATTATTATTATTATTATTATTATTTTGAAATAGTCAGAGCTAGTAACATTACTGATTATGATCGGCAAGTGTTACCATTGATTATTTGACTTCGGAATTTACGTAATAAGCAATACATAACGAACTTACAACGATAATACAACATAGAACGAATTAGCATAAGATTTACTTAATATACAGTACGGTTCGCAATTCAGGATTTTACGTAGCAAATAATGTAAAGATACATAAAGTTTGTACCAGAAACTGCTAAAAATAAAATTGCACTTAACAATGAAAGTGTGCGGGAAGAAAGACGTGATTCACTTTTATAGTGCAGAACATCATGCTACGAAGACAATGCTAATGGCGCAATGTCATAAACTATTGTTCATTATCACACCTGTTTGTTACGTTCAATGGAACAGACTCCTGTAACTGATTAAATGAAACGAGGAGAACAAAGTTTAGATCTACAAAAAAATATGACATTGGAACAAAAGCAAGAATGGGAAAATACAATACAATTACAATACATTAGGGAACACGTTTACATAATTACATAAAATGGGAACAAAAGTGGGGTAAATATAATACAATACAATACAATACAAAATGTACGTCACATTATAAAATAACCACAAAAGCAGATGAAAGAACTGAATTGCCTTTGCAAACATATAATGAAGAAAAAAAAAGAAAGTGGAAAATATAATGAAAAGCAATTAGTTAGATAGTTAGTGATTCATTGCTTACAGGGTCCAGCGGACTGGAAATAGCCCAATCAGGACCACAAAATCAGGACCACAATTTCGCCGAAAGAGGACTCACCCCTGATCCGCATAAAAGATCTGCCGAAACAACCCTAGTGGTAACACTAAAGGCACTCCACCGGCCGGTCACTTTACAATAAAGACATCCCACGCAGGGGACGCTGAGGCTATACTTTTATCGTACCCCCGTTTACAAATACAAATTAGAATACAACTATTTTAAAATATCAACAAAACACATACATATAAAATGCCTACATTGACAAATAACATCATAGGAAGCTCAAGTGACCATTTTGGCAGAAAGCGTCTAATGTTCCCAAGCTGATCCAACAGACCTCACACACAAACGAGGAGTTTTGTCCCGAAAGAGTTTTCAAGAAAAAAGGTAGGTCACTGGTCTAGCGAAGAAGAATATAGTATAGTATATTATATTCAGGGGCGGACGAGGGTGGGGGGTTTCCAGGGTTTCCGGAACCCCCCCCCCCCCCCCCCCAGCACCCCAAAAAAAGGGAGAAGAAGAAGGAGAGAGAGAAAGAGAGAGAAAACTTTAAAGGAAACAGATCAATCACTTGGAAACGGTAAACTCCATATCCCATATAATGTATGTCTGTGTATATATATATATATATATATATATATATATATATATATATATATATATATATATATATATATATATTATACTCTATATAAAATTATAAAAATTACAATTTAAAAAAATAAAAATAAACATAAAATAAAGAAATAAATAAATAATATCAATATATAATTATTTTTTTAAAATAATATATATATATATTTAATTTTTTTTAACTTTTTATTTTTTATTTTTTTTATATGAGTATTTGACCTTTTCCACAATATGCAAGCCCTCGCAATCTTCTCCCTAAAAAAGTTCAATCATTGCAATCATTCTAAACAATCTCCAGACGAACACCGTCTTTCGTGCTCCACAAGGAGCAAAGCTGATATTTCCCGTCTTCGGCGACATTCTATTTATTTATTTTTTTTATTTTTTTTTAAGGGGGGGCGCCACGAACGGAACAAATGAAAAGAAAGAAAACGATATTCTTAATGGATAATATAATGAATTACGACAGAAGTGCCCAATACGTCGATCGCGATCGACCGGTCCATCACAAAGGCAGTGTGACTGAGTAGATCCCGTAGCAGTAAAAAAAAATTGACATCAGCCTATTATATGACTATATATATGTTTTGCATTTTGGTGGTAGGTAGATCATTTTGGCTTGGTCATTTTAAAAGTACCTCGCATGCTGAAAAAGTCATAGTGCTGCCAACATTGGCTTACGTTGACGTTTTAGCAAAAAGACAAATAGTCAAAGTTCCGTCCCTTTGCTTGCTTATTCCGACTCGCGCCAGCGCTTCAAAATGCCGCAAACACCGTTGTCGAAGCCCTCCAATTCGAAAGGTGTGGCAAAGCTCAGTACATATTTTGGGAGCAAGTGAGATAAATATTATTTTGATAATTTAATCTTACAAGTAAATAACATATCCTATCCTATCCTATCCCATAACTCGGAGGTCGTAGGGGCACCACAGATGATCGTTTAACCAAAGTACTCCATCTTTCACTGTTTTCAGCAACCCTGATTGTTTCGCTCAGTGTCAAACCAGTCCATTCTCGAATGTTGTCATCCCACCTCTTTTTCGGTCTCTCTCTTTTTCTACCTCCTTGCACTGTGCCTTGCAGGATGGTCTTTGCAAGACCTTATGATCTGGTGACGTGGCCATACCCTCGGAGTTTCCTATTCTTCACCACTGTGAGCAGGTCATCGTGTTGTCCAATGGCTTGTGTGATGGGCTGTCGGACTTCGTCGTTGGTGATGTGCTGGGTATAGGAAATGCCCAGAAGTCTTCTATAGCACCTCATCTCCATGCTTTGTATTCCTCGTTGTAAATCTGCTGTGAGGGTCCATGTTTCGCAAGCATATAGGAAGATGGAGATGACAATGGAGCGCAGCAGCCTTACCTTGGAATGTAGGCTGATGGTCCTGTCTTTCCAAATGGGCTTCAACCTCGCCAGGGTAGCAGTTGTTTGTGCGATCCTGGAGAGAACTTCCAGTCGGGACCATTGTCTGATACAATGGCTCCTAAATATTTGAAGCTATGCACTGTGTTGAGGGATTGGCCATGGACTTTGATGTCAGTGTTGATGCCATGGGTGCTGTTGGTCATCATTTTGGTCTTCTCCGCACTTATTTCCATTCAATAGGCTCTGGAGGTGGTGTCAAACCTCTGTGCCAGCCGTTCAAGTTCTTGTTCCTCTCCATCCAATCCATCAATGTCATCTGCAAAACGAAGGTTGGAGATTGCTCTTCCCCCTATGCTGACTATGCCTTCGTGGTCTGCAAGGGCATCTGACATGATGCGCTCTAAGAAGATGTTGAAGAGTGTTGGAGAGAGTAGGCATCCCTGATGCACACAGATTGTTGTTCTGAACCATTTTCCGATGGCGCTGTTGTGGAGGACTGCACTGGTAGCCTTGTCATACAGGTTTTTGATGACTTCAATAATTGAAGGGCTGATGTTGTACACTCTCATGGTTGCCCACAGAGCTGCATGCCAGACTCGGCCAAACACCTTTTTGATGTCTACGAACACATGATATAGATGTTATTGGTGCTGTAGGTATTTCTCACAGATTATTCTGAGGTTGAAAATCTGTTCAGTGGTACTTCTTTGCCCTGCCCTAAATCCTGCTTGCTCTTCGGCTATAATTTGTTCAGCTTGGGGTTTCAACCTGTTGAGTATTATTGTCAGGTTCCTGAAGGTTACCTTTTTTGGGAAGAGTGATGACAAGCGACTGGGTCCATGGTGGAGGCCACTCCCCACTCTGCCACATCTTGTTACACATAATGGTGAGTGCGTCGATCATCGCTTCTCCTCCTGCTTGAAGTAGTTCCGCGGGTATGTTGTCCACTCCCGCTGACTTCCCCTTCTTCAGCGATTGCACTGCTGCCTCAACTTCTTCTCGGAGAATTGGGAGGATTTCTTCTTCTTCTCTGTTCTCTGGACATGCTAGAACTAATGGGTCTCCGTTTGGTTTGTGGTTGTAAAGGTCAGAGCAGTACTCTGTCCATCTGTCCAAGACTTCTTGTTCTTCTGTAAGGCATAAGCCACTTGCTTTGGATCGTGCAGACCTTGGGCTGTTTAACACTTGTCCGCGGCTTCACAGTCTGGTAGGCCTTCTTGCTGTTGTTCTTGTTCAGACTGTTCTCTATTTTCTGGCATTGAGCTTCTATCCAGTTCTCCTTTGCTGTGCGCATGCCTTTTCGGATGTCATTGTTGATTTTTCGGTAGGCATCGGCTCCCTGTCAGGTGTTCCTTTTCTTTTTCATCTCTCTTCGTTTATCACACAGGTCCAAAAGTTCAGGTGTGATCCACAGCTTCTTCTTTGACCGGTGCTTTCCAAGGATCTCCGTGGCGGCATCTGTCACAGCTAAGTTGAAGGTGGTGGTCATGGTGTTGACATCTACTTCACCAGCTCCCAAAATGAGCAGTGGTGCAAATTTCCCTCCAATTGTGGCCTGAAATATTTCTGTCACCTCCAGGTCTTGCAGTTTGTCCAGGTCGAACTTCAGTCTAGTGCACTTTGCTGTGTTTACTCTCTTCAAGTGAAGCCGGAAAGACATCATCACAAGATTGTGGTCACTTCCGATGTCTGCTCCTGGAAAAGTGCGTGTCCTGCCAATGTTGATGCTTGATCTGAAGCGTTTCTTGACGATCATTAACATTTACCGAGTAAGTCCCTTTAATAGAATTTTGGAAACCCTCCCCCAAAAACTAACTGATCCGCCCCTGATATTGATAGAACAGAGCAGGAATGAGAAAGAACAAAGGGGAAAAAAAGCGACAGTGGGAATTTAAAGCACTAAATTTCCAGAAAGTGGGGATACTATTTATACTGAAACCCCCGGCACCACCACGGGGTGTAATGAAAAGCAATTGTATGATGTCTTATACATAAAGTGCATAGAATTAAAAAAAATAAATAAATAAAATAAAATAATAATAATAATAAAAATCGTCATCGTCATCATTATCATCACCATCACCAATACCACAATCATCTCAACCACAATTATCTCAATCACCATCTCCGTCATCATTATCATCACAGCAATGTGGCTGGAAATAGTGTGCACAAGAGATACAGTATTTATAGAATTAGGATACGAAAATATAAAAGCAACAAATTGAAAGCAAAAATATACAATACAACAGAACGTAAGGAAAATTGGCAAACCAAAAAAGAAAAGAAATGTAAATCATTGCTTACAGGGTCCAGCGGACTGCAAAGAGCCGAATCAGGACTGCAAAGAGCCGAATCAGGACCACAAAATCAGGACCACAACTTGGTTGAAAGAAGACTCACCCTGATCCGTATAAAAGATCTGCTGAAACAACTCTAGTGGTAACAATGAAGGCACTCCACCAGTCGGTCACTTTACAATAAAGGCATCATCATCATCATCATCATCATCATCATCATCATCATCATCATCATCATCATTATCATCATTATCATCAACATAATCATCATCATCATCATTATTATCATCATCAGCATCATCATCATCATAATCATCAACATCATCAACATAATCATGATCATCATCATAATGGATGCTGTACGCCCCTTAGTCTTATTATTCCTACGCACACACTTGTCAGGCCTACTTTCTCCTTTTGGTGTTTAAGCAGGTGACTGTTCCTTCAAGCAAGGAGTGATAGGGTATTTGGGGGTGGGTGGTGCGTGCGCGAGCGTCCTTTCTCCCACTAAACTAAACTAAGAAACTCAACTAGCGAAATAAAGTGTAAAAATACAAATATACATTTATTCTATAAAACATGTAATTAAAAAAAAAAACAATCAAAAAAACAAAAGAATAAAACCAAAGAAAAGTATAAAACAAAATTAAAACGTAAAACAGTCTAAACCATATACAATCAACACACTGGCATCATCATAAATCATAATAAAAATCATTCTCTCACCTTGTCCTAATTTAACACACACATATACAATATATACACAATAATAATTAGCCACACAAGTCATGTGTCCCCCCTGTTGTCCCTGTTCAGTCTTTTATATATAAGCTGTAAGTATAAATAAACTGTTCTTTCTTACATATAAATATAAAAGAAATCCGTGGCTCTTTCTGCACCAAAAAAAAATCCACTTGCCAAACGGCCCCCTATTTCTGTTGACTTCTCTCCCTCTTTCTTCCTTCCCCTTTCCGTAGCCTTAGAGGACCCCAAGCGCTATGGAACAATCTTCGGTGGTCAGCGGCAAGCTCTGGGTCGGTGACGCAATGGTCAATATCCAACCAAGACACCCAGCAACTTCCTCCACCCTCAACTTTTACTGCAGGCACTGCCCTCTCACAGCAGCAACAGCAACAACAACCTCCAAGGACGAACCAAGGACAACGACAACAAAAACAACAAGTCCAACCTGAAACCAATAATAATACAGACTACTATTCTAGCATAACTTTTACATCTACATCTATTACTTTTAAAATACAATTGTCTGCTCTCCTCCTGAAGAAAAATTACATGGTTTTATATTCACAATTTATTTCCATTTCGTTATGTTTATACAATTTATACAAAATGCAACCATCATAAACATTCCACATATTTAACATACATTTGTTTCGTTTATATCATGTATATACAATTTACAATTCACCTCCCTCTGTTGAGTCTGGCTGACTGCCTCCAACTCATCCTCATATTATTTACAACAAAAATGCATTTTAACATAAAAGCGTTTCTAAATACAATATTCATAATATTTAACATATTTCAATAAAAGTTTAAAGACATACAATTTCACATTCTACATTCTCTTTCATACATTTTTACTACGAGCCCTCCCTAAATAGTTTTCTCCCCATTCTCTCATTGACGATCGTTAGAGACAGGATTCCAGAGTTCGAATTTCACTTACCGACTTGTGATAACAGATTTTCTCTTTAGACATCACATAGACAACGCCCGATGACGCTCTATAGACGGGTGACAGCTACCCAGCTCTCAATAATAACCCATCAGCCTCCGGGTACCTCACTCTGACAACAATCCGGATTCTGGCTTAATGTCTCACCGCCTGGCTTTCTCCCGTTCTCCTCCAACGACCCGCTTACTTCCAAGCTCAAGTAACGAATGCCAGTTCCAGCTAAGTTTCTGCAATATGCATCACAAACTGAGCTCAATGATTGGCTCCCTAAATCTGCACAAACAAGTCCCATTCTGACCGCACGTGCTAACTTACATAACCTATTATCCAGTTTCTTCACCTAGAGTCGAGAATAACAACTTGTTATTGTCAATTTGTTGAAAAACACGGTGCCCCCACCGCTCTTCCACAGTTTTGCTATGACAACACTCATCACTCAAATATTTGGCGTAAAGGCAGGGAGATCGCTATTTGAAGACAGAAATAAACTAGAATTTTATGTTTGAAACGTTTAGATTTACATCATCCAATAGCATTATTGACGTGAGGGACAAAAGCGGAGAAAACTCGGAAAAACCTCTCGGTGTGCTGAAAAATCTGGTAACTAAGTCACATAGGCTACGTTGGCGCTCCTTGTGGCGCTCGAACCCACGACCTTCGGCATAGGAAACAACCCCCTGACAAACTGCTATCAGACCACCGCAAAACTGGATACATATTGGTGAAAATTTCACTGCCTCTTGTATTTCCCTTGCGGCGGAGCTTGCGGTCATCGTACAGTACACAGGCGCTTGAATCGGGACACGCGAGCGCCTATGCATGTGACGCGTCTCCCTTTAGTTATCTATAATCTCTCCCCAAAGGAGGCAACGCATTCATTTCAGCAGTGATTCACGCAAACATGCAAAATAATAAATATGCTCTGTCTATTTTCAAACCCGTTATATTTCGATAAAATTGTCTAAAAAATGATTTTTTTCATAATCGCTTCACGGAAGTGCCCTTTGTTTTGATTGATTGATTGATTGATTGATTGATTTATTGTTGCTTTAGGTCCAGCGGACTCTTCCGAGCCAAATCAGGACCGGACAACCCCCGATCCGCATAAAAGATCTGCCGAAACAACCCTGGTGGGAAAATTGAATGCCCTCCACCGGCCAGTCACTTTACAATAAAGACATCCCACGCGGGGGACGGCTGAGAGTTGACCTCAACTACGCGAACACCCCGGTTACAAAAACAAAATAGAATACAACCATCATTATAAATCATCAACAAAAGACAGGCTATAGTGCGAAATAATACAATCATAGGAAGCCCTAGTGACCACCCGGCAGAAAGCGTCCAACACTCCCAAGCTGATCCAACAGACCTCATACACAAACAAGGAGTCTTGTCCAGGAAGAGTTTTCAAGAAAAAAGGTAGGTCATTGATCTAGCGAAGAAGAAGAAAGTATAGCAGAGTGATAGGACAGATCAGGAATGGGAAAGAGCAAATGATGAAGACAGCGATAGTGGGAATTTAAAGCACTAAATTTCCAGAAAGTGGGGATACTATTTATACTGAAACCCCCGGCACTCCAACGGGGGGAACTGTTTCCGCAGTGAATTAGTCATGACTACAAAGTGCCCTTTGTTTACCGAAACTATAACTTCCGTCAGTAGTAAACGAGTTTCGGTTTAAACTATCAATTTCCATCGGTTCTCAAGAACGAATTCAAGCGTGTCACTTTCGCTTTTGGGATGGATGCTAAGATTTTTTTGTGGTAAGAGCTTAATTACAAGAAACATATTGAAATGTAGCAAACGTGCAAACGCCACTTCTGTTGCTATTTTAGGGTTGCACTAAAAATGATGAGGATGAATGAAAAATAAAATCTACTGCACTAGAGCATAGATCTATCTACACAGATGCAATTCAAACCAATATAGGTCCATGTGTGACAAGATCAACTACAATGTCACTAAGCATTCAGCTGTGCTATAAAAGACTGTTGTTGTTGTTTATTCCTTTTGAGACCTTTGTGTGTGTAATTAATCCCCACCCTCTCTACCACCATTTCCCCCTTCTTAATAAATATTTGTGTAGGCCGTTGTGACAGGAGATTGTGGGAGCATCTGTGTTTTGTTTGTTTCGCCTTGTTATTTACCTATTTATTTATTTTGTAGCATTCCCGCATGTTACATGCTAATTATAATGATTGAGGATAAGATTATAGAATAATATAAAAGTCATGTCAAGATATGATGTAAACATTAGTATGGTGTCGGTTGTGTCAGATTTCATCAGTACGACTTAAATGAATTGTTCTTCTATAGCCCTTTTCCAGTTTAAAAGCTGCTCAAGTTCCAGTTAATATTATGATGAATGTGAGCAAGGTAATCACAACAGAGGGAAAGAGAGTATTAATAAAATGGAAAACATGAAAAAAGAGAGACAGACAAACAACAAGAAACGGAGACAGAGAATGTAAAAAGAATGGAAGACAAAAGTGTCATCACATCAAAGAATAACACTATGCAAATCCACTCTTCACTTATACGTACATTTTCATTTTATTTATTTACGTACTTTCACTCTCTGTTCACCTTTTCTTGAGCGGATGAGGAAATACAAATATACACTAACTGTATACTGCTTTCGTGTTATTAGCTTAAAATTACAAATAAAACAAGTTATTAAGAAAATTTCTATGTAATTTGTCAACATTACTACAAAGATCTTGTTAATGTGTATGCAAATAATAAATAACAAGGGAATATAAGAAGAAATAAATACATAAAATAAATTAATCAATGAATCCCTTAATGTATTTAAAGTTATTTATTGGTTTTTCATAAATATAAGTTATTTATGTATTTTTACACTTTTATTTTCTTTCCCTTCGTACTAGTATTGGGAGAGTACAGCAACACTGAAGCAGTATTTTACCTGAAATTTTTAGTCATAGTCATACCAATATTTTGTTTTCGCAGCTGCATTCACATCTCCATAGAAGATCAAACCATGACTTGTGATAAATAAATTCAACGACAAAGCTGTGTGTTTCATATGGCCAAAGAAAATGTTACAAAAAAGAATGTTTAGCTTTTCACTAATTCTTGTTGATGACGAAGAACTCTCATAGAATACTGAGTGTATAGGTAAACAAACCCATATTGGAATACTGCATGATCCGATTGCTGCACACTGTTCATCACAATGTTACTAATAAATGTATCTTCTACTGGTTACTGTTGTAATTTACACTAGTAAAAACATGTGATTATTGATTAGTACAATTAATGATTAAGGAGTGAATAACAATAATAACATTAAAAAAAACTAACTGATCAAATATTTTAGCGCTCATCATGCTGATTTCCTCAACAATCAGTACGTTGGTTGTTAATAATTTGTTGCATTTTGAACGTACATCCGAGACAGCCTCCTCTTTAATGTATCTCCCATCCCTGCCCAACAATGCAAAGTTTCGCCATTGCCATTGGCATTTGTGATTTCAACGGCGTTGCTGCTATTCCCATTTGAAACAGTAACAGCAACTTTCTTTCTCATTTTACCAAGTACCATTGCACTTCCTCGCACAAGAAATGTTTTGACACTGCCTGCTTGACCTAAAACAGCCACTTTTGGCCCAGAAACTATCCGATCGAAGGCATTTTTCTGACACTGCATTGCTGAAGTGAAGGTTGTAACGAATGAGGAGTAATTTCCCTTTTAGTCTCGGCAGAACTCGCATTTCCGTGAAGCGATTACGAAAAATGTCACTTTTTTGATAATTTTACCGAAATTGAACGGGTTTCTGGATCTGGATACTGCCGAGAATGTTGTTGGCAGAAAACACCACAGGAGCCATAGATGGCTATTAACGTGGTGGTGGTGTGTGCGCGCTAATTAATTGTACCTCCCGATTGCAGAGGAGAATGAGCTAGGTGAGGATAGGTTGATGATGTCATCGGGAAGGCTATTCCATTCCACTACTGTCCTTACGAAGAAGGAGTTTCTGTAGAGATCTGATGATGAGGGTGGTAAAATAAAGCATGTGTTGTTGTTGTTTATATGCCTCTCTATGATGTTCTGTGTGTCATATCCTTTAAAGGTGGTGGGGCGGATTTTCCGTTTGTTCTTGGCAGCAGTAAGGAAGGTGTTGGGAGGGAGAGCAGTAACTAGTCCTCTGGTTATCTTGTAGAGCATGGTCAGCCTGAGTTGTTGGCGACGTTTTGCAAGTAGTGGGAGGTGGAGCTCGTGAAGCATCCTGCCAATGCATCCTGGGTCCCGGGATCTGTAGTCTCTCATAATGAACCGTGCAGCCTGGCGTTGGATGCGTTCCAGCTTGTCGATGTCTTGTTGGAGGTAAGGATCCCACACCACTGCGGCATACTCGAGAGTGGATCTAACAAGTGCGATGTAGGCTAGGCGTCGGCACTCTTGTGGACAGTTCCGGAGATTTCGGCGTAGGAAGCCCAGTGTGGATCCAGCTTTCTTGCAGGCGCTTGTGATGTGGTTAGCCCATTTTAAGTCCGCAGAAATTTGAACGCCTAGGTAGGGGGTAGTATCAGTCTGTTGGAGTATAGTGTTTCCAAGGCTATAGAAGTGTTGTGACTTGTGTCTGGTGGAGAGAACGTAGCACTTTTGCGCATTAAATCGCATTCCCCACTGCTTGGCCCATCTCTCTAGGTCTTTGAGGTCTGATTGGAGTGTGATGTGATCCTGGAAGGAGCGGATCTCTCTGTAGAGTAGGCAATCGTCTGCGAAGAGTCGCACTGTTGATTTTACTGTGTCCGGCAGGTCGTTGATGTGGCAGAGGAAGAGTAAAGGACCCATCACTGTGCCTTGGGGGACTCCGGATTCGACAGCTACTTCCTCTGATGCCTCTCCATCCAGGACCACTCTCATCTGACGCTTGGTCAGGAAGTTTGTGAGCCAGGTGTGGATGGTGCCTCGTATGTCGTAATGATCCAGCTTGTGTAGTAATTTGTTGTGTGGCACAGTGTCAAATGCCTTGCTGAAATCCAAGATGATGATGTCGGTCTGATGGCCTTTGTCATGTGAGGAGAGAATGTCTTGCATAGTAGTGAGTAGTTGGGTTTCGCAAGAGTGGCCTGTTCTGAATCCGTGGTTTCTACTGGTGAGGATGGTGTGTTTTTCGAAGTGGGTATGTAGATGTCGACAGATGATGTGTTCCAATAGCTTACATGCAACGGATGTTAAAGATACTGGTCTGTAATTTTCTGCTTTGTTTCTATCGCCTTTCTTGAATATTGAGGAGACGTTCGCTGTTAGCCAGTCTGCGGGGAGCTGTCCAGTCTCTAGTGAGGTGTTGTAGATGGCTGCTAATCCTGGGGCAACAGTTTCGGCGCAGTTTTTGAGAATTTGATTAGGGATGTTATCTGGTCCTGTAGCTTTGTTGGGGTTCAAGTCTTTGAGTAGTTTAACGACGCCTTCTGTAGTAACGGTTAGTTTCTCTACAGCGGGTTTGAAAATAGACAGAGCATATTTCTTATTTTGTTTGTTTGCGTGAATCACTGCTGAAATGAAAGAGTTGCCTTCTTTGAGGAGAACTCTTCTAGTTTGTTCATATAGATTTGAAAACTGCGATGACCCGCAAGTTCCTCTTGGTTCTGTTTGGGACCTTGTATTTATAGATAACCAAAGGGAGACGCGTCACAGGCATAGGGGTTCGCGTGTCCTGATTCAAGCGCCTGTGCTTGGAACGTAGACTGATGGTCTTGTCTTTCCAAATGGGCTTCAACCTTGCCAGGGCAGCAGTTGTTGGTGCGATCCTGGAGAGGACTTCCTGTCGGGACCTATTGTCTGATACAATGGCTCCTAAATATTTGAAGCTATGCATTGTGTTGAGGGATTGGCCTTGGACTTTGATGTCCGTGTTGATGCCATTGGTGTTGCTGTTCATCATTTTGATCTTCTGTGCACTTATTTCCATTCCATAGGCTCTGGAGGTGGTGTCAAGCCTCTGTACCAGACGTTCAAGTTCTTGTTCCTCTCCAGCCAATCCATCAATCTCATCTGCAAAACGAATGTTGGAGATTGCTCCACCAACTATGCTTACTGTGCCTTCGTCATCTGCAAGGTTATCTAGGCTCTAGGAAGATTTTGAAGAGTGTTGGAGAGAGTAGGCATATCACCACTTCGTTGAAAGAGGGCTCACCCCTGATCCGTATAAAAGATCTGCTGAAACAATCCCAGAACAATATTAGACCATCAAAACATAGACCTGCTTAGCAAATAATGAAGAAAACCTGCTAAAGAAATAGCCCAGCACATTGAACAGTTATCCTATCCTATCCTATCCTGTCCCGTAACCCGAAGGTCGTAGGGGCACCACAGATGATCGTTTAACCAGCATACTCCATCTTTCTCTGTCCTCAGCAGCCCTGATGGCTTCGCTCAGTGTCAAACCAGTCCATTCTCGAATGTTGTCCTCCCACCTCTTTTTCGGTCTCCCTCTTCTTCTACCTCCTTGCACTGTGCCTTGCAGAATAGTCTTTGCAAGGCCTGATGATCTGGTGACGTGGCCATACCATCGGAGTTTCCGTTTCTTCACCACTGTTAGCAGGTCATCGTGTTGTCCAATGGCTTGTGTGATGGTGTGTGAACAGTTATAGTTATTAATTTATATTTAATTGAAGTCATGCTAAATTTGTGTTGAACATATAAAAGTTGAAATCACATACATATACGACTGGTGTCATTCTATTTGTATTGTTGTGTGTCCACTAGCTCTTCTTCTCTTGAGACAAAGTAAACTAGTCCTTTGATTAGTAAAAAGCATTTCTTAAAGTGAGCCAATGATACTTTAAAACCCGAGAACAAATATAAATTGTATGTGACCAAGCACCGTGATTAGTCTCTCACATCGCCTTGGAATTTTGGTAAAAGAATGTCTGATAGAGGTAGCTTAACGCCCCATCTATCTTTAAGTCTTACTCTTCTTGTAAGATGAGCGTATCTTCTCCAGGATATCATCACATCATCTGTGGTGCCCCAACGACTTTCGAGTTACGGGATAGAATAGGATAGAATAGGATGTACATTACTGTTTATAGAAAACAGGTCAAACATTAATTTACTGGTGTCTATTAATACGTTTGGGAAAGGTAACTCCTGTACGACTTATAATGATTTTTTTTGTCAGGCAGTTTGCTCCCTTCACTTAACAAAAACACCCACTTTTTTAACACTTCCTCCACCCTTACCCCCCGCCCCCTCCCTCTCTCTTTCCCTCCCCCCCTCTCTCTCTCTCTCTCTTCTTCTTCTTCTTCTTCTTCTTCTTCTTCTTCTTCTTCTTCTTTTTCTTCTTCTTCTTCTTCTACTTCTTCTTCTTCGTTAAAATCCGTATCAACCATTCTTATCCTATCCCGTAACTCGAAAGTGGTTGGGGGCACCACAGATGATCATTTAACCAACGCATTCCATCTTTCGCTGACCTCAGCAGTCCCAATGGCTTCAATCATATCATATCCCATCCTATCCTATCCCGTAACTCAAAGATCGTTGGGGTACCAAAGATGATCGTTTAACCAGAGTAATCCATCATTCTCTGTCCTCAGCAACCCTTAATGTCAAGCCAGTCTATTCTCGAATGTTGTCCTCCCACCTCTTTTTATGTCCCCATCTTCTTCTGCCTTCTTGCACCGTGCCTTGCAGGAAGGTCTTTGCAAGGCCTGATGCTTTGGGTGGCGTGGCCATTACATCGGAGTTTCCGTTTCTTCACCACTCTCAGCATGTTATCGTGTTGTCCAATGGCTTGTGTGATGGTCTGTTGGATATCGTTTTTAGTGATGTGCTGGGTATAGGAAATGCCCAGAAGTCTTCTGTAGCATGACTAGCATCTCATCTCTATGCTTTGTATTCTACGTTGTAGATCTGCTGTGAGGGTCCGTGTTTCGCAAGCGTATAGAAAAATGGATATGACAAAGGAGCGCAGCAGTCTTACCTTGGAATGTAGACTGAACAGACGGCCCTGTCTTTCCAAATGGGCTTCAACCTTGTCATAGCCGCAGTTGTTTGTGCGATCCTTTAGAGGACTTCTGTATGATACAATTGGCTCCTAAATATTTGAAGCTATGCACTGTGTTGGGGGATTGGCCTTGGACTTTGATGTCCATGTTAATGCCATTGGTGTTGTTAGTAATCATATTGGTCTTCTCTGCACTAATTTCCATTCCATAGGCTCTGGAGGTGGTGTCATGCCTCTGTACCAGCTGTTCAAGATCTTGTTTCTATCCAGCCAATCCATCAATATCATCCGCAAATCGGCAGTGACAGATGACACCACTGAAGAAGTAGAAGAAGAAGAAGAAGAAGAAGAAGAAGAAGAAGACCCACATTTTTACAGCGCCTCCTTATGGATTTGCATTTCCGTTATTAATTGTCTACTACCAGTGAAGTGGAGTCGTACTTTAGATCAGCACATATTATACTTGCACTACTGCTACGCCTTAAGGCGTTTCCTCGAGCGTTTCTTTATGCATTCTTATGCAGTCATGTGACGGCACACAAGTCGTGTCCTGAGTATAGCTGTTAGTCTTGGATAACGCTGAGGCACAACGTTTAGAATCGTGTATCAGACCCAAGAAATGTATAACTATTTAGAACTCGAAATTAATTCTGTTTATGATTGTTTTGTATACCGATCGAGTTTTCAGACTAATTTGACTATAATTTTTATTTTAATTTTATGTCTATTCATGTATGTGATGTTAGAAATACAATTACATTACAAACAAAATTATGATAACTGTTGTTTTTTTTTAATGGGATCAAGTTACATTACTTTACATGGTTATTGCTGGACCTAAAGCAATAATGTAATGTAATGTAACTTGATCACATTTAAAAAAAAATATTTCATCGAGCGCCTGTATATTCTTTAAGCTATTTCTTGCATGTGTAACGCGTCCCTATATTTGCGTTATCTATGTGAGAGTTAATCTAAACTACTTAATTTTCTACTTGTACGGGGATCGGGCATGACAAACCAAATTATAATATACAAGACATACAAAATAGAATCAGTCCCACTGCCGTTCAAAAAGGGTTTGCCACGCGCTCAAATAAATCACAATAAACTACAGCTTGTCTCCATTTTATACAATTTTAATAATCTAACTAATACATGTCAACCAAGAAACATAAAACTCGCATGCACATATATTCTAACTAACAATGCAAATAATAGTCAAGTAAATTCATTGTTTCTTACCGCATCTTTTCAGTTTCTTTCGCCCTTCTTTCCTCAATTGAAAACACGAACTTTCATCCTATACTAACAGTAATAGACTAAAACAGCAGTCTAAGCTATGCACACACCCTTAGAACCGACCAACCCTAACTTATTTATCAGCTCAATTACTGACTAACTTTCAATCTCACTTTTGCCTCTAAATAACAAAATCACCAATTAAACAACTACTAAATGCAAGCCACCAAGCTTTGTAGTAAAACATCCTACACACATCCTGACACATTATTGTACAAGAGAAGAGAGCCCGCAGTCTCTTTACACTAAACTCACTACATGTTATATATTGACCGCCCTAAGCTCTAGCATTCTATACAGAAGAGAGGTCTGGAACCCCTGCAGAAACAGAGTGCTGTCTGAAGTCTGGCAGAAGGAGGAAGATAAGAGAAAGATTCCTTTGTTCCTCCTGGGTTTTATAGTACAACTTTGTTAAGATGCCTCCCTCTACATAAGGTCATGCCTTAATTCCTACGTCATTGCCACGTGACTGACCGCACCCAAGTACCTATCACGTGGTCAAAACTGATCACGCTCTTGCACACAAAGGATGCCTGCACATGTGTATGCGTCATTGTCTGACTATGCAAACTATAAACTTTCCCGGCCAGTAACTGCTGACCAGGCGAATGTGTATCGCACGTGCCAATGTTATACTAACACTTGTACATCTGACTCACTATTGTATCCAAGCCAGGCTAAGCAATTTTTAATCATCTTTTACCACTATCTTATTCCCCTATACAATTTTTCCTCTAAGGTTATAATTCATATCTTCCTGTCTTGTACAACTTTTCCCTCAAAGGTTATACATGTCTAGCTTTCCCTTTTCAAGTTGTATAGGTTATGGAACTGATTACATTTTTTCTTAGCCGAAATTGTAATAATGATCACCGAATACCTATTATGAATATCTCTGTTCATGCTATCAGACAGGCGTTTACTCACTGCAAAATGAATATTTATTGATTTATTGATTGATTTATTGTTGCTTTAGGTCCAGCGGACTCTTCCGAGCCAAATCAGGACCGGACAACCCCCAATCCGCATAAAAGATCTGCCGAAACAACCCCAGTGGGAAAATTGAACGCCCTCCACCGGCCAGTCACTTTACAATAAAGACATCCCACGCGGGGGACGGCTGAGGGTTTACCTCAACTACGCGAACCCCCGGTTACTAAAACAAAATAGAATACAACCATCATTACAAGTCATCAACAAAAACGTATACATATAAAATGCCTATAGTGCTAAATAATACAATCATAGGAAGCCCTAGTGACCACCCGGCAGAAAGCGTCCAACACTCCCAAGCTGATCCAACAGACCTCATACACAAACAAGGAGTCTTGTCCAGGAAGAGTTTTCAAGAAAAAAGGTAGGTCATTGATCTAGCGAAGAAGAAGATAGTATAGCAGAGTGATAGAACAGAGCAGGAATGAGAAAGAGCAAATGAGGAAGACAGCGACAGTGGGAATTTAAAGCACTAAATTTCCAGAAAGTGGGGGTACTATTTATACTGAAACCCCCGGCACTCCAACGGGGGGGGGGGGGGGGGGGGGGGGCTGTTGCCGCAGTGAAACTGTCATGCCTACAAAGGCAAGACAGGTTTTCAACTGGGGCTTTTACTTTTCCCTTTATAGGTTAGAACAATCTACAGTGACAAGATTGCTCATGACCCCAAGGGGTAACGCGCGATAGTTCCGATCGCTTTATTTCGCAAAGCATGCAATGATAGCGTGAATTTACCTTTGATTCGATTTTGCGCTTTGCTAGAAGAAGCTTTGTCTATTGTTGAGAATTTTCGTCCGTTGATATTGAGGAATTACTTAGCATTTGTTTATTATCGATCGAAGTTGCCAGATCTGTCTCGTAATAGCTAAGCAATTCTTCTAACCTAAAGAATGTTCCGTGACGTAAGACAATGCTTAGTTCCGATGACGAGTTTAATTTTGATTGGGTGTTATTTGCGTCTTGCTGGAAGGTTCGAATTGTTTCTTGATTGCAGAGAAGCTGTATAAGTAATGCACTGTCTGCTTGAGAGTGATTTTAAAGCGATTTTTGGAAAGTGATCTTGTATGCAGTTGTTGGTGTGTGCTGAATAAAGTTGGAAAACTTTATACGACTGACTCCTACCTTGTTGCTGAGTGAACAGGCTGCGTGGATAAATGAATTCGGGTTACACATATCAAGATTCAAGCACCCGGGCTGAATCCACTATTGATAAATAACGTGTAACAATGAACCATACGTTACACTTATTAGTAGTATTATATTATTACCTATATTTTGTGAATAAGTAATGGTATACGTTCATAAAGACCGTTAGTACTGTATAACAAAGTTAGTGTGCATGCACCTGTTCACACCTTTTTGTCCAGATTGTATGTCAATTGCGTGTCGACGCTTTTGTTTTTTTTAATATAATTATTATTTCTTTCGCATTGGTGCATGAGACTGCTCCAGCATACCTGTGTGAGTTGATTCCTATGTATGACCCATCTCGTCAGCTTCGCTCGTATTCCCAATCCTGTTTTCGCCTGCCATCCTCTGAGGAGACAAACAGAAAGATCTGGTGCCCGATCCCTGCAGAATGCAGTCCCCAAATAATGGATGACGCTACCTAAGACTGTCAAAAAGGCAGACTATGTCGAGTCGTTCAGGAGAAGACTGAAGACTCATTTGTTTACATTGTAGTAACTTAGCCAACCAAACACCTCTCTCTCTGTCTCTCTCTGTCTCTCTCTCTCTCTCTCTGTCTGTCTCTCTCTCACTTCTGCTGTCCATATCCATCCCCCCCCCCTCATCACCACCACTCTCACACCAGGCTTTATCTTTCCTGTCGTTTTTGTTATTCTTTATTTCTTCTTGATTGTTTCTCCTGTTGGACAGTCTTTTTGAGGTGGTTTGATTGTAAACATGTGTATGTGTGTGTGTGTGTGTGTGTGTGTGTGTGTGTGTGTGAGCGCTTGTTTGTGTGGTTTCATTGTCTTATCATTTCGATGGAAAAGTCATTCAAATAAATAAATAAATATTATTTCTCTTTATTGCGTACTATGCATTCAACAATATTGGAGACACGCGTGTTTTAAACACCCACTGCACATAGCTACGATCGAAAGAAAGTATACTCCAGGCACACGCTGCGCAGCAGGCCAAAGTATGTCCCTTGTCCCTTAAAGGGATACTTTGGCGAGGTTAGCAGCCTGCTCAGTTACAGTGTCGGTGAAAGACTAGAAACGGAAAAGTTTCGTCTCCTCTAGGCGACGAATTAGATCACGCTGTATTTGTTTCTAGGTCAACTGTCTTTTACGAACCGTTTCAGAATTTTTTCTAACCGTTTATTGACGCCGGATAGTGTCCTCACTTGGTTTCATACAATTTAAGAATCCAAGAAGGCAAATGGGTTTTTGGGACGGAAAAAGAGAATGTCTGTAGAGAAAAGGGTTAGGACAAGGGTTAGGGATAGATCTACAACTAACCCTTACCCGAACCCTTGTAGCAATATTCCGCTCTTTCCGTCACTTTTAAACAGTACTGAGGTTCGCATCCGCGGCTAGCAGCGAGCCCAAAGTATACTTCGAAGGGATGGAGGGAATACTTTCGCCTGCTGCTAGCGGGAGTTTTGGCGATACTTTCTACCGATCGCAGCAATGTGTATTACCTCGTTTTAAAATGGACATCAACATCATCATCATCATCATCATCATCATCATCATCATCATCATCATCATCATTATCATCATCATCATCATATTAAATAATAACTAAACGAAAGAAGTGAACTGGAGAAAATGTAGTCTACGTAAAATCAGACAAAAGACACAAAGCATTTTATTTCCACCTCCCACTCTACGCCCCCCCCCCACACACACACACAAACACACAAAAAAAAGAAAAAAGAAAAAGAAAACATAAAAAAGTGTTTTCCGACAGTGCGGACAAATTTCAAGAAACGTTTAAATATAAAATAGTAAGAACGATCCGTGGATTCGCATAATGTAGTATTATATTCTTGGCTACCTGTAATATTTCTTGTCTTCTATTGTGTGCCTGAGTACCATACAGATAGGAAAGAAAGAAGAACGTATTCGACCTATGGACGTGATAAAAGCGTTGCTGAACAGCTGCACTCACACGATTATGTAATATAATATTCAGTAGCATATAATTATTATGTACATAAAACGTTTCTAACATTCATCATCTGCACACAAGGAAACAGGCCATTCCTTTTATTTTCCCTATTCAAGCTATATTTATTCGGGCTCCATCGGGGATTTCAATTTCTCCTGCCAGTTTACTTTTGTAAAAGTCACCCACAGTAACTGTAAGTTGGTCATTTCAATTGACTCCCGTTGAAAGCCTGTGCACGTCCGATAGCTGTACCTGACTGTTCAGTCGTATTAAGGAACATTAAATTGTAATCCAGCCCCGGAACAAACATTTTAGTTCATGCCCTCACGACATCAATAACTCAATGAAATTGAGTTATATTAAAGACATATAATTACTATGTAATAGCCACTACACAAATGCCATTCTTTTATTGAAGAATCGTATAGACATTATTGTAATAGGGCGCCTGTACAATCAGTTTTAGCCCATGTCCTCACGGCGCAAGTAGGCCTAACAATGAACTTGGTTTATACTTGGGACAATTAATTATTATGTGACAGCCACCACACAAAGGCCATTGGTTTTTATTGAGGGATGGTATTAGTTTTATATTTAATTGTTATCGCGCGCCTGTACCAACCCTTTTACGACGACACTAGGCAGCTTTAGTTACCTGTTCAGATTGATATAAGGAGGTACGGAGCAGCAAGTTAGTATTGCACTTGGTCGTCAAGTTGACTTGGTTGACGCCTAGCTTCGCTCTAGGAAACATGTGTTGTATTCTAGGGGTTGCAAGTTTTACATTACCTGTTTAGATATCGATTGATTGGTTATCCGCCACCACAGTACAGACTATGTAGTATGGTAGGCTGACTGAAACATGGTCTCTAGATGCGTTTCGGAAATAAAATGAGCTTTTTCTCTTTTTATGGTACAAATGCTAGAATATCTACTAGTATCCAGCACGAGTTCTAATTAAGTGTCTTCTTTCAAATGATATAACTTATGCTAATAAACTGTCTGTCTCGGTTATTGATTGATGTGTAATATGGCAGTCTGACGGAAAACGTGTGTTTCCAGGTAAGTGTCTTTTCTCAATGAAATGTATATGAGATAGTATTTTTTTCTCCGCGCTTTGGTTTCAGTATGCTATAGAATGACATCCAATTATGTGCAGATTAAGTTCCTTCTTTAAAATTCAATAACTGATGCTAACTTGGGTAACTGATCCCAATGTGTAGAACCAGTATGATTGAATGACTGCTGGTAGAAAAGACGTGAGATATTATAATGTGTTTGTGTGAGAGATGTATGACCGTAGTCGTGATGGTATTTGCCTGGGGTGGGCGTGTGAGTGTGTATGTGTGTGTGTGTGTGTGTGTGTGTGTGTGTATGTGTGTCTAGGTAGAAACGCCGTTATTATGACATACACTTGAACCTCTACGTACTTTCTTTTGACGGACCCCGTTATTTTGAGATCAAAGCAGTGTTCCGTTAGGGTTAGGGCTGTGTTAGGCAAAGGGTTAGGGTTAGGGTTAGGGTTTGGGTTAGCTTCAAAAAATGGACAAACTTGTAAAAATGTCAAAGTAACGTATGTAGAGTTTCATGAAAGTCATCACAACGGCGTTTCTACACGGTTGTGTAAGCGTGTGTGTTTGTATGTGTGCGTGTGTGTGTGTGTGTGTGTGTGTGTGTGTGCTATGAGTAAATTCTGTAATCTGTATTCTGTATTTCTACGGTACGCTATTTTATGACTTACGTTCAGTGAAAAGTGTCGTTTCTAAACATAAGCATGTCTCTTGATTTTCTATGTGCGCTTGTCCTTACCACTTAGAATAATTATATATATATATATATATATATATATATATATATATATATATATATATATATATATATATATATATATATATATATATATATATATATATATATATATATATATATATATATATATATATATATATAAAACAAAGATCTCAACTCAAAATAAATGTTGTAAGGTTTTCACTATAGATTCACAAATGCTTGCAAACACAAAGGACGCATATGGCTTTAAACCAGGACACGACTTGTATCCTAGTATAGTATGAATCACAAAGCTCCTGCTGATAAATGCTTCATAAAGGGTCCTCGTAAAAGTGCATTGGAGCTGAACATAATGCTATGCGTTTTTTGGTCTTATTATGAAGTATAGGGCCTACATTGAAAGGCCACAACTCCAAAGCGCTGTTTACTTTTGACGACAACGGGTTGACCCTGACATTGTGGAGTTGGTTGCTCAAGCCAATTTGCTAAAGTTTGAATTGTCCATTTCGGTTTCCACCGCGAGTTATTTCCCCTGTTTTAGCAGTACATCGATACCATAGCCCTGTGAACTTTGACCTGGTTAAGAGTGAACAATTCAATTCAATTCAATAATTTAATTTTAACGTCTTTTCACATAGGTGATTTTTAGACCGTACAGCCATTCTCACGCATGTACACAAACATATAATATAACAATGTAAAGTTGAACTGTAATCATACAAAATATCTAACAGTACTACAGACGTTTACCAGCTGCAGACATCTAAATTATTCGGGCACTATCTATTATTGCTGGATGTTACACTCGATCGATGTTGGTGTTTTCAATCAGTAGTAGATTCAGCCCCAATGCGTGAATGCTCCTGATGAGTGTAGCCCAGATTCGTTTATCCACGCAACCCGTCCAAACAGCATACAAGTCACAGAGTCGACGTATGAAGTTTTCCTCTTTTATTCAGCACACATCAACAACTGCATACAATCGCTTTTCCACTCTCAACTTTTTACTTTCCAACTCACTATCAACAACAACACACATTTTGAAACAGTGCGACACTTATATAGTCTCTACATACTCGGGAACAAACGAGAATATCCTACATGAAACACCACAACCAATCAAAATTAATTTCATCATCACTATTTCACGTGACACAACCCTATTTGGAATGGAAGCTTCCATGGTTACCAACAGAACAATCCATACGCTTCGATCGATAGTAAACAACCAATTCTCGAAAATTCTCAAATAATATCGACCAACTAAAAACACTAACGTTACACAAAGCCTCTACTAATAACAACGCAAAATCAAATCAAAGATAAATACACTCTATTACTGCATGCGTTGCAAAATAAAACGAACAGATCTATCGCGCGCGCTTCACACATAATTATAATATCGTGCGCATTTCACACGCACCATCATGCGCGTCTCAACGTAACATAAGCCCCCACTCAAGAAGAAATTTACTTAATTTCTTTCAACAACGTTGATACGCAATGCACAAACAAAATCAGAAATTAAAACTTATCTCAATCTGTCTGGATATTGTAAATATTCTCAGTTCATACACACGGAGTCAATGTTCTTTCGTCCGCAAGGAAACGACGCCCTCGTCAGTTGCGGTTGTCATCGGCCCAGGGTCAAAGACGATGATCACGTGGGCTTTCCTGGAATCAAGGCATCCTCCGTTGTCTCCTTCTTCCGTCGAATGTCCGACGATGTCGACGTTGAGGCTCCCAGAATGCACTTACTGGGTCTCACGGTCAAGATGGCTTCTGTGAGACGGTGAAACAGCTCCCTCAAGGTCTGCAGATGCTCTTCCCAGGTGTGGGTGTGGACTAGTAGGTCGTCCCAGTAACACACGACGTTGTCCATCTCTTTGAGCATCTTCCTCATTTCTCTCTTCAGGGTAGCTCCGCTGTTGACCATGCCAAAGGGCATCCTTAAGCACTCGTACGTCCCATCAGGAGTTATGAAAGCAGTCTTTGGTATGTCCTGTTGACGCACGGGGACTTGCCAATAACCCTTGCTGAGGTCAATCTTTGAGAAGATTTTACTCCCCGATAATTGGCGGAAGAGGTCTGCTGCTGTAGGCATCGGCTCGGGGTCGAAGACGGTGATCTTATTAACCTTCCTGTAGTCGATGCATACTCTGTTGCTCCCGTCCTTCTTCTTCACGACCACGACAGGGGACGCGTAGGGGGAACTGGACTCCCTGATGATGCCCATCTTCAGCATCTCATCGATATCTTTCTTCAAGGATTCACGGGCCTTGAAAGGGATCGGGAAGGGTCTGGATCGAACGGGAATATTTGAAGTGAGGTGGACTTCATGTTCGACCAAAGTCGTAGAGCCTGGGACATCACTGAAGCTATGGGGAAACTCGCCCATAAGGTCCTTGAGCTCCAACTTTTGACCTTCCGTCAAGCTCGGTCCTAGCTTAACATCATCGATGCCTTCTTTCCTGTGGAAGTCTCCAAGTTCCAACAGTTCCTCGCTGTCAAAGCTGTTGTCGATCTCAGCTGCTGTTGCTGCATGCACAGTCTCTGATGGCCTTTCCACGTACAGCTTAAGGAGGTTGGCGTGGTATATCTTGGAATGCTGGCCGACCTTCACCTTATAGTCGTTGATCCCCACCACGGTCTTCACTTCGTACGGGCCTTTCCACTGCATCAGCAACTTATTATGATCGGTAGGTAGCAGCACCAGCACTTTGTTGCCAGGTTTGAACTTCCTGTTCACAGCCCTACGATCATAGTAGTGCTTTCCACAGTCCTGGGACTTCTTCAGGTTTTCTCTGGCTATCTCGAGAGTCTGCTCCAGCTTCTCCCGTAGCTCAAACACGTACTGGTAGCTGTTCTTCACCTGTGGGGTCTCTACTTCTTTTGTCCACAGTTCGTTCAGGATGTGCATCGGCCCTCTGATGGTTCTTCCGTACAGCAGCTCGAACGGAGAAAAGCCGGTGGACTCCTGCGGTACTTCTCTGTAGGCGAACAGTAAGGCGTTGATATAGCGATGCCATTGTCTGGGCTGCTCGCTGCACAGTTTCTTCAGGGTGGACTTCAGCGTAGCATTGAACTTTTCGACAAGCCCGTTACACATTGGATGGTAGGGTGTCGTAGTCAAATGCCGGATGCTCGGCAGTCTGTTGACCTCCTTCATGCAGTCATAGACGAACTGCGTCCCGAGGTCTGTCAGGATCTCTTCAGGCACTCCGAGTCTGCTGAACATGTCTACCAGTGCTTCTGCTACAGTTTCAGTGTCAATCTTCTTCAGTGGGACTGCTTCTGGGTACCGAGTCGCATAGTCCACTAAGGTCAGTACCCATCGATGACCCTCTTCACTCGGAGGTCTTATTTCGCCGATTAAGTCTAAGGCCACCCTCTTGAAAGGTCGGTCGATCAGAGGCATCCTCTGCATAGGCACTTTCGGGACCCTTCCTCGAGGTATGGTCTTCTGGCAAATGTCACATGATCGGCAGAAACGGCTGACGTCCGCATAAAGTCCTGGCCAGTAGAACACCGCCTGAATTCTGTCTGAAGTCTTCTTGATACCCAGGTGACCTCCCATGATGGAGTCATGTGCTACTTCCATCACCTGGCGCCTTAGGGGTAACGGTACCAAGACTTGACGTAGTGGTTTCCCTCCGTTGACCCTCGGGTGCTGGAAGATTCGGTACAGGATCTTGGCCTTCACCTCAAAATAGACCGTGCCACTGCCTTTGGTCACGTGGTCTTGGCGGTTCCTGTACTTGTTTAAAGTGCTATCAGCTTCCTGGAGCTGGATCAGCTTATCTCTGTCCACGATGGCAGCTTTGGAGTTGTCGGCGACCTTCAGTGGCGTAGACGTCTTGTCTCTCTTGGCCTGGGCCCTGGTAGTAACAGCACCGACGATCTCTGGTCGGCAGGGCTGAGCCGGAGTAGCCACATTGTCCCGTAGCAGCTCTGTAAGGTCTCCATCGGGAATGGCAATGGATCCTCCTCCACAACTTTGTCACGTTGGGTTGAGGCAGGACTCCATTCTGAATCGGGGTCGTCGGGTCGTCTCGCGCCGTCGATATTCCCGATCATCAAATCATACAGCGGCTTCTTCAGGCAAACCGCTTCGACTTCGCCTATGTAGAAAGGGGTGCTGACTTGAATCTTCGCAACTGGCGCTTTCACACATTTGCTGTCGGCCATAAGTGTCCATTTTGAATCGCCAGTGAACTGTTCTTTAGCGATTAGGTCTTCTCTGACGATGACCCCACTGCAACCAGAGTCTCTTAGACAGTCACTTCATGATTTCCGACGCGTCCCTTGGAAACAGGCATGTCTGGACGGTCATAGCTGCGCTGGCGACGACGGGGATGGATTTCCCGTTGGCAAGGAGAAGTTGGCCATCGGTTATGCACTCTTGCACGTCCGCGGGAGTAGCTGCGCGCTCGGTCTCACTCGGAAGAATGACGCTCCCGCCGCACACCTGATGGTCAGATCTACTGGTTTGCCGTTGATTGGAGAACCGCCTCTGCCGGTTGCCCGCCGCTGCATTGTCCGTACTGCTCGCTGTCCGCTACTTTTGTTTTGAGGACAGTTAGCTGCTCTGTGGTCTGTAGCGTTGCAGGTGAAACAGCCTCTTGAATGCCCTTCCCTGGGAGGGCGTGGAGTCCGTGTCTGTCTCTGGCTCGTCTGACTCCCCTGGATCTGGTTTCCCATGGCTTGCAGTTTTCTGAAATGGCTTCGTCGCCTTGGGTGGCCCCAGCGTTTTTCCGTGAGCGAGGAGATATCTTTCAGCAACCTCGGTCACATCATTAAGCGTCTGCAGCTTCTGTAATTCTAAGTGGGTCGCCAGGTCCTTGTGACAGGCATTGAGGAATTGCTCCTTCACGATCAGGTCATGGAGACTATCGTAAGACTTCCCTTTGCCTGATAGTTCCACCCACGACGACAGGCGCTCCACAAATTGCTTTGGTGTCTCGTCTGACAAAGGCCGGCATTCACGAAGCGTTTACGGTAGCCCTTCTCTGTGAAGCTGTAGCAATGCAATAGGGCCTCTTTCAAGACATCGTAGTTTTTGGCGTCATCGTTCGACAGTCTGGTGTAAACTTCCAGTGCTTGCCCCGTCAGAAGTGCACTTAGTCGAATCGCCCAGTCTCGAGGTTGCCAGTTGGAGCTTTCGGCGAACCTTTCGAATCTCGCCAGATAGCTGTCGATCTGGTCCTTCCCGTCGACGAAGGCTGGCAATTTTGGAGCCATGTGGTCTTTGGTGACTTGTGGCGCATGCTGATTGTTTTGGATTCGCGCCAACTCTAGCTGGTACTGACGCTCAGCCTCTCTTTCTTCACGCCTCCGCTCCTCTTCTCTTTCTTGCCGCTGCTGTTCAATTTCCAGACGCTTCAGTTCAAATTATCTTTCTTCTCGGCGACGCTGCTCTTCTAATTCTCGTTCTTGTTTTCTCTCCTGGGATTTGACGTTCTCCGTCAACTGTTTCCCTTTTAGATTCAGTTGAATCCCTTTCTGCCAGAAGTCAGCCATCTTGATGCTTCTGGAAAGTTCTTTTCTGGAAAGTTCTTGACTGTGCTGTACCTTTCTAGACTGTTCTAGAACAGCACGCTTTCTGCAGTAGCGCTGATGCTTGTTACTTGTCGCTTTCGCTGACGAAGGCCCCGCTGTCCTCGTCGTATGCGACGCTGCACCACGCTGGCGTTGATGTATACGCTCCTGTGCTGAAGTAGACTCGACGTCCGCTCGTCGCTCTCTCTAATACAGGCGATGTAGCTCCGAGACTGTCCCTCGACGTAGTCTTGCGGCAGCCACGTAGTCCCGCTCGCGAAGCAACTCTTCAGAGACTACACGCCCTTGCAGTCAACCCGAATCTATCGGATGTAGTCCCAGTATGTTGGCCCCTCTCGACGCAACTCGTTGGCGGCTACCCTCGATGACTGCCTCTCGTAACGTTGACTCGCTTGTTGTCGCAGCTGAACCCTTGGCTATGGCGTGAATCCCGGCTTGGCCCCCAAAATGTTACACTCGATCGATGTTGGTGTTTTCAATCAGTAGTAGATTCAGCCCCAATGCGTGAATGCTCCTGATGAGTGTAGCCCAGATTCGTTTATCCACGCAACCCGTCCAAACAGCATACAAGTCACAGAGTCGACGTATGAAGTTTTCCACTTTTATTCAGCACACATCAACAACTGCATACAATCGCTTTTCCACTCTCAACTTTTTACTTTCCAACTCACTATCAACAACAACACACATTTTGAAACAGTGCGACACTTATATAGTCTCTACATACTCGGGAACAAACGAGAATATCCTACATGAAACACCACAACCAATCAAAATTAATTTCATCATCACTATTTCACGTGACACAACCCTATTTGGAATGGAAGCTTCCATGGTTACCAACAGAACAATCCATACGCTTCGATCGATAGTAAACAACCAATTCTCGAAAATTCTCAAATAATATCGACCAACTAAAAACACTAACGTTACACAAAACCTCTACTAATAACAACGCAAAATCAAATCAAAGATAAATATACTCTATTACTGCATGCGTTGCAAAATAAAACGAACAGATCTATCGCGCGCGCTTCACACATAATTATAATATCGTGCGCATTTCACACGCACCATCATGCGCGTCTCAACGTAACATAGGACTAGGCAACAAAATGTCAATTGATTCTTGACTGTTGACATCGATATTCTTTTCTTGATATAACATAACCAAAAATAGGACATTCATATAACAGATGTTTAACAGATATTGGTTGTAAACAAGTACAAACTACATCTTTAGAAAACTTGGTGTTCCATGAATGTACTCTTAGTTTATTAATTATTGTACACAAACTCTCAGTGAACCACGCGGCTGGAAGTGTGCGTCTTTGGTTTTCTGGGGTAGGGTAGGGTAAGGTAGGGTAGGGTAAGGTAGGGTAAGGTAGGGTATGGTAAGGTAGGGCATGGTAGGGTACGGTAAGGTAAGGTTGGTAGGGTAGGGTAAGGTTGGTAGGGTAGGGTAGGGTAAGGTAGGTAAGGTAAGGTAAGGTAGGTAGGGTAGGGCAGGGTAAGGTAGGTAGGGTAGGGTAAGGTAGGTAGGGTAGGGTAGGGTAAGGTAGGGTAGGGCAGGGTAGGGTAGGGTAGGGCAGGGTAAGGTAGGGTAGGGTAAGGTAGGGTAGGGTAGGGTAAGGTAGGGCAGGGTAAGGTAGGGTAGGGCAGGGTAGGGTAGGGTAGGGTAGGGCAGGGTAAGGTAGGGTAGGGTAGGGTAAGGTAGGGTAGGGTAGGGTAGGGTAGGGTAGGGTAGAGTAGGATAAGGTAGGGTACGGTAGGGTAGGGTAGGGTAGGGTAGGGTAGGGTAGGGTAGGGTAAGGTAGGGTAGGGTAAGGTAGGGTAGGGTAGGGTAGGGTAGGGCAGGGCCTGTTTTATCAACCTAAAATGAGAACCCTTACGAGCAGTTGTTTTTATGGTTTCCGTCTCTTACCGCCTTTGGTAGCTGCCATTTTTAGCTGCAAATGTTGTTGGCTAGCCAATGGCTGTTGCTATTAATAGGCCTGAAAACTACGGGAATGTACTCGCTTCAATTTACCTACACTTTCCAAAGAGTTATTTTTTTGGTTGTCAGCTCATTTTTTCAGTGGTGCAACGCTCACTGTGAATGATTAAAAAGGATATGTCGAGGTGAGCGTAGTAAGAGTGGTGTCCCTTTGCCTTATTTTACAGTAATAGACCTATATACCTTGAACTTGACACGTCTTTGGGAAATGTCAAGAAAGTTATGGACCCTATGAGGATTAGTAGACATTTAAACTGCTGGGTTGACTAAACCGACCCATTAACTCTCGCTACTGTGAGGCTCATACAACGTCGCTGATGCTCGACGAGGCGTTCTCCAACTAGTATAGGCCTCGTTGAGTCTCAGCAATGCTGTATGTGCGTTTGTGTGTCTCTGTCTGGGGTATATGGTACACTGAGAGTTGTAAGGTCGTTGGTTTGTTTTTCAGGTGCTGCTGCCGTGTTGTTGTTGGAGTGTGTGTGCGTATGTGTGTGCGTGTGTGTGTGTGTGTGCGCGTGTGTGTGCGTTTTGTGTGTTAATACATGATTTATTTTACTCAGCAAAGTAAACACACAGAGAAAAACTAAACACGAAGTCGCACCAAACTTACACTAAGTGTGTATTCATTGTGTGTTTGTTCGCAAACACTTATTAGGCCTACGTGACCGGTAAACAGGTCACGTTTAGGACTTTTAGGTGCTGTCGCTACACTGAAGTATTAGTCTCAGTGAATATGCTTATTACCCTCACCACCACCACCACCCCTCCCCCCTCACTATTCCTCCCCAAACCTTTTGCAGCCCACCTCACCCTCCTGCGTCCACCCACCGCCATCCTTTCTTGTTCCAGCGCTCCTCTATCACACACAGTCACATACACCCAAACACACACATGCACACAAACACACACATACACATAAACACACACACACAATCACATGCATCTAAAAACACCCACCCACAGACACACATACACACAGATTTAAGAAATTTTATAATAGTAATAATAATAATAATAATAATAATAATAATAATAATAATAATAATAATAATAATAATAATAATAATAATAATAATAATAAATGTAGATTTATATAGCGCCGCATCACAGCCTCAAGTGGCTGTGCTCTCTGGGCTTGACACATTCATACACCATTTATACTACAGAACAACAGTAGGTATATAAAGTCTGAATAAATTCACTAAAAATGTACAACATAATGTTAAAAACATTCATTCAAATTACAACATTGAGAAACATAAAAAGGCAACTAAAACTATTATAAAAAAAACTTTTAAATAGCAACCAACACTTATAAGAATTATTAAAAGCGAACACCATTAAAAGCGAACACCATTGCCCATGGAGCGCCACGACATGCATGCATACGTGACTGATGATGAGATTAATTCATGTGTGTTATTGAAAAGGAGCTATAGAAAGGTGTTTTTGGAAAAGATATGTTTTGAGTTGTCGTTTAAACGCATGTTGTGTTTGCGCATGGCGGATATTGTGTGGAAGGGAATTCCATTGAGTGGATGCACAGAAAACAAAGTTGCATTCTCCATAGGTTTCTGTTTTCACTAGTGGGATGATGAAGGTGCGTTGGTCTGATGAGGAACGGAGCTGTCTGCGTGGTACGTAGGGAATGAGCATGTCGGAAAAGTATGCAGGGGAAGTGCCGAAGAAAAAGTTGATGCAGAGTGTGGAAAGTTTGTATTCTATGCGTGCAGATATGGGCAACCAGTGCAAGGAACGTAGTAGGTGAGTGACATGCGTTGAAGCTAAATTTATGACCTAAAGGGCACATCCGGATACCGACACGACGTCATTAAATTAATTATGAAACGTTATTGTCACCATGCACTGCAGGACAGTGTGACGCCAACAACAGTTTGTCGTAAGTATATCGCCAGAGTGTGATCACGATGTCATAATTATAAGTACGACAAATTATTTTCTTCTCATCGCAACAAAGTCAACGTGTCTGTAGTTTAAAACGCCAACAGCACCACCACGATGACGTCAACTTCTCAGCGCCGCTTTGCTTGTTCATCGTCGGGATCATCGTCACGTCACCAAAACCAAGATGTCATAGCGTCATCGCAGCGTCACCAAGATGTCATGACATCACCGCAAAGCCATCGGACATTGAAGGAGGACGAAGTAGACATTACGTTCCGGGAGCCGTTTATTCTGACAGGCTACCGTCTGCCGGACCAACCTCTGGGGTACTACCTTTCGAGCGCATTTTGGCTACACAATGAGACGGTCAACGTTTGGACACATGCAGTAGGGTGCGTTGTTGTTGTTCTTATTGTTGCTGTTATTGTTGTTGTTGTGGTGGTGGTGGTGATTTTGGTTGTTGTTGTTGTTGTTAATTGTGTTGGGCTGTTAATGTTGCTTTGTTGTTGTTGTCCTATGTTTGAAGTAAACTCTCACCTTGTATAGGTAAAAGTAAAGAAGCGTCGTCATAGAAGATAAAATGGCGTAATTATTTTATTTGATGAATTCACGAAGTTACTAATTTAATTTAAAGTCTATTCACATCGGTGATATTTAGAAGAAAAAAAGGGGTGGGGGGGGGGGGTGGGAGGTCGAAGGTGGGGTGAGGGAGGGGGGGGCGGAAATTCTCATAAATAAAACTTCAAGCGCCGATGACAATCAGTCAAGTTGCTGTTTGTGGCTGTGGGATTGTTAATGTCATCGTCGTCCTCGACATTGTAGTTGTTGTTGTTATTGCTTCTTCTTCTTCTTCTTCTTCTTCTTCTTCTTCTTCTTCTTCTTCTTCTTCTTCTTTTGCTTCTTCTCCTTCTTAGTTTTCGTCTTCTTCTTTATATCAAAAAAGGTATTTTTTATTGAAATTATCTCACGGTTTGACAATGATGATGATGATGAGAATAATGATGATGATAATGATGATGATGACGATGATGATGATGAGGTGGAGGAGATGGAAGAGGAGGAAAATGATGATGATGATGATGATGATGATGATGATGATGATGATGATGATGATGATGATGATGATGATGATGATGATGATGAAGAAGAAGAAGAAGAAGAAGAAGAAGAAGAAGAAGAAGAAGAAGAAGAAGAAGAAGAAGAAGAAGAAGAAGAAAACGAAATTTCGGTGTGCTAATTGAGAATACTGTGTTTCATATGTGTGACGACACGAGTTTCAGCATATATCAGAGAGAGCTATATTTTGTGCGAAGTTGCACCTCTATACGTGTAGTGTATATAGATAGCACGGCAGTTTTTTTTTATTGCGTATGAAAGGTGCAGTGTCTCTAAGTCCACGTGCTTAACGCAGGAAATAGGGGTATGCTGAATTAGAAAGTTGGGGTACTGAATTCGTTCTCGACCGGTTGCCTGTTGCCTGGCGTGTGTTTAGTAAAGCAGAGTCATTTGGGAGCTTGTTGCGAGAAGTCAGCTTTTAGGCAGGAGTAATTTGAGACTGTGTGTCAGATGAAAGCTAATTTCTCCTGTAGGGAATAGTGTTCTTTGTGTTCCGAACCACCCTAGGTCTTCTGATTCTGATTCTGATTAATACGTCGTTTATCATCCAGAAATCTGGCGTTGGTACGACGGTGAGGGGTGCGCAGCACGGTGTTGTTAGTGGCGCTGGGCTGCCGTCAGCGCGGATTTAAAAGAGTCCACTGATGTTGAGTGGACAGTTGAGTTGTCCAGTTTGTTCCAGGCTATTATTGTTCTTGGAAAGAATGAGTGGCGGTATTGTTCTGTGTTGCAGCTTGGGACGACGAAGCAGCGATCGTTGTTCCTGATGTGGTTATCTATTGGGTTGTTAGTTATATAGTCCTTTTGGTAGTTACTAGGACGTATTTTGCGTCCAGGTTTTAGTGGGGTAAGGAATTGGTCAGCAGGGATTGCCGGCACCAGCCCCTCCACCACCTTGTAGAAGACTGTCAGCCTCAGCTGTTCGCGTCGTTCTTGGAGTGTAGGGAGGTTGTGCTTCTTCAGGAGACCCGTAACAAAACCAGGAGTTGTCGACCTGTAGTCTCTCGATATGAAGCGTGCTGCGTTCCGCTGTACTCGCTCCAACTTGTCGATGTCCTGCTTCTGGTATGGGTCCCAGATGATGGCTCCGTATTCCATTAGTGGGCGGACTAGGGCTAGGTAGGCTGTTTTCTTGCATGGGGTTGGGCAGTGACGGAGGTTTCTGCGGATAAATCCAAGAGTGGAGTTCGCTTTTTTGGTGATGTTGCTAATGTGGCTGCTCCACTTTAGGTCTTTGGAGAAGAGGATACCGAGGTAGGGGTTGGTGGAAACATTCTGGAGGATGGTTTTATTTAGGGTGTACATGAAGCTGGAGTTGGGTGAGCGCGCAAGGGACATGACGTAGCATTTGGTCGCGTTAAAGCGCATGCCCCATCTTTCAGCCCAGTCTTCAAGACTCTTGTCGGGGTAAGAATGGCTAAAAGACTGTGAATAGGAGGAACGTAATCGCCATTTATTGGAGATAAATGTAGGATTTTTTCCTAAGGATGTGTAGTCCTCGATTGGGCACCTGCCAAGGCTCAATTTCTTTGTCAGAGTTGAGATGACCTTATGATTAGCTAGCAATTAGCCCAACGACGAAATAACTCTCAGACTAACCAGTGTGTGTACTGTACTGTGCTGTGTTGTGTTGTACTGTGTTGGGGAGGTGTGTCACAGGCCGAGACCTAAACGGTGAGTAAAACCCTGTAATTCATTTCCTCAGTGGCGAGCGCTCCGAGACTGCGTACGCGAACGAATGATGATGAATGAGGGGGAAGGGGATGTATTTTGATGAATAGTGATTTATTGATTTGTATGATTTTCATATCATTTTCTTATTATATACATGAACGGAAAATGTCGTTGCTGTTGTTGCTAAAGTGGGTCAAAGGTGACGATGAAGAATGCATGTTAGAGAGAGAGAGAGAGAGAGAGAGAGAGAGAGAGAGAGAGGGGATGTATGTAAAGGGAGAGAGATAATGGTACTATGCTGGAGAGAAGGTGAAGAAAGTGATGGATATGAGGGGAGCATGTTTATATTATAGTACGATAAGATAATATGGATGAAGGGAGATAACCATGATGTATTATAACATTTGAGAGGGATGGTGAGGATGGAGATGAGGATGGAATGAATTGGGACTGTGTGATTGAAGTGTAGTCGTAATGATTATGTATATTTATATAAACGACTGTGCTTATGAAAGAGATATGAATTATTAGTATTAAGAGTTGCATTATATTATTGAGATGTATGCATAGCATCCTGTGTTATTATTATTTTTATTATGTATAACCAGGTGAAGATGGCGGACGGCGGAAGGCGTATTATGTTATGTAGTAGTTGAGTTTTGACTGTTAAGACTATATATTTGTCTACAGGTTTGGGCTGTATTATGCTGTTTTGATACTTTGCTGATGTAGTTGTTTCTCCACTACACCGTTGCCATTGTGCCGGTTGTGCATCCGCTCTATAACCTCTGCCTCTACAGCTGAGAAGTGTGGACGTTGACGGGTCACTTCGCCACCACCGCCTCGTCTTGCTTCGGGATTGTGGGCGTCGCCATTTACCACAGGAACTTCACGCACCACACCCACACACACACAGATTTGCACGACACGCATATAAAAACATACTTCATTTAGTTAATGTAAATCATCCATCATATTGAGTGAATAACTGCTTTAGCTCCTACTGAGCTCTATCTGACAATTCTGAACAGTGCTTCTGACCTGCAAGCTAGCTTGAATGACAGTGTGAATTTATAAGATTTGAAACTCCATTTCTTCAGCTGAAATTTATAGTATTTTGAATTGATTGTTTACTGCCATTTTGCTGTACATTGTTGTGGGAAAATTGGTTGATGTTTAGTTCTGTTTTTTGGGGTTAAACAAGGGAGGTAATTGTTAGTAAATACTGGGGTGGGGGTCTTGATAGGGGTGGAGGGTGGTTTAGTACCCCATTGTCCTGTGTATGTGTGTTTGATTGTTGAATAAAAGAGTGTGTTTGTTATTCTGGCATTTTGTGTTAGTTATTTTGTTTGAGTTTCTATCTCCCCACTCGTTGCTGAGCTGACGTCGCGGAACCCGCTTGGGTGACGTGACAATATGGTTTCAATTTTATTTTATAGTTATTTCAGTTTGATATAGAATTATTATTATTTTCTGGGGTTTTAGGTCATATGGTTTGACTATTTTCAGGTGCTTGTTGATCCTCGCTCGAACTTTGGTGCTATGTCGGGAACTTGGATGGTTTCGGGACGAGCGTACTTGGCCTGTGATAGGATTTTCCATGGGGTGTCTCATCAGCAGTATGTTCAGCGCTCTGGCCCACCTTTTACATTCCAAGTCAGTATATTATACATCGTCATCATCGACGTAATCAGCGTCGTTACTGTCGCAGTTGTCATCATGGGGGTGGTTATGGTTGTCGTCATCATCGTCGTCATCATCATCATCATCATCGTTTTCCGTCACCGTTTTCATCTTTCCTTTTCCTCTTCTTTTACTTTCTTTCTTTCTTCCTTTCCTTTTTTTTCTGTCTTTCTTTGTTGTTGTTGTTGTTGTTGTTGTGGTTGTGTTGTTGTTCTTCTTCTCTTCTTCCTCCTCCTCACAGCTGAAACTTCCTTCACTGAAAGTAAACTTTCAGCCACCAGCTGTAAGCTATTTTTAGCCACGCCAGCAGGCCAAACCCATGCACAGCCAGCGTCTCGGATCAGTTCAGCCAGCGATAAGGGACAGCACAAGGGTTATTTTTAGCCATAGCCTGAAAGTTCCGCTTATGAACAGCCGTGTCCTGCTTTCGTTACAGATTACATGTCCTCTTCCTGTTTCATATGCTTCGCAGAATGGACCAGTGCGTCAGAGAATGATTTTGCTGAGATGGTGTGTCATTTTTTTGGTCAGCTAATCAGCTAATCAATCACGGTGTGGGCATTTACATCAGTCATTCAGTCAGTTGGCAGTTCATTTGTTATTGAGTAAATGAGAGAGCTCTGAATTGATCTGGTAATTAGCTATCGGTTAGGATGATTGACAAATAATAGGTATTAATTGTTGATATTTATCAAAAGATTGTGTAACATTATTTCTAGTTAGTCGGGTAACTTCAGTCAATTGTATTTTATTATTAAAAAAATATTTTATTATTTACATTATTTGCCCGTCTTGCTATATAAATAATAATAATAATTACTGTATTTATAATGCGCTTATCTTATAATAATTATAACTCTAAGCGCGCACTCACAACTCACGCACGCATGTGCACGCTTTAGACAATGACACATGTAACAATTACGCAAAAAATACATACACTCAAATATACTCATACCACAAACAGACCAGACATTATATGCAAGAGACAGCTGGCGATGGGGTGCGTAGTGAGGTCATAGTGTTAGAACTGCTTGAAAAGGTAAGTTTTGAGGGCAGACTGGAAGGAGGTGGGAGAGGGTTTCTGACGGAGAGAGAGTGGAAGAGTATTCCAGATGGATGGGCCGTAGACAGAGAAGGAGCGGGACCCGAACGTGCTGAGTTTGGAGCGAGGAATGCGGAGGCGGAGAGGGTCGGAGGCAGAGCGAAGAGAGCGAGAGGGAATGTATGGGTGAAGTAAGTCAGAGAGATAGAGAGGAGCGGAGTTGTTGAGGGACTTGTAGCAGAGAGACAAGGTCTTGTATTGAATGCGTTGGGAGATGGGAAGCCAGTGTAGGGCTTTGAGCAAGGGAGTGACGTGGTCAGATTTCTTCTTTCTGAGGACGAGGCGGGCAGTATTGTTTTGAACGCGTTGGAGAGGGAGAGTGGTGGAGCGGGGAAGGCCGGAAAGAAGGGAGTTGCAATAGTCGATGCGAGACAGGATGAGGGAGACAGCAAGTTTGGTGGCAGCTTCAGTGGTGAGGTATTTTCTGATCTGACTGATTCGACGGAGGTGGAAGTAGCAGGCCCGGGTGGTTGCAGAGACAAAGCTAGTCATTGAGAGAGAAGAGTCAAGGATAACGCCAAGGTTCTTGGCAGAGTCGGAGAGAGGATAGAGGTACCGTCAAGCTGGAGATGGAGAGGAGGAGGGGAGCTGAGGGAGTTTCTGGCGTGTGCCTACCAGCATGGCTTCCGTTTTGTCGTCGTTCAGTTTAAGTTTGTTTGCTGTCATCCAGTCCTTCACGTCTTCACAGCAGTCGGCCGTGCGAGTCAGGAGTGCCTGAATGTTGTCAGGTTTGTCTTTGTCTTGTAGTTGTGAGTCGTCAGCATAGAAGTGGTGGGTTTATTTATGTGATGAGACTGGATGATGTTGGTCAGAGGGGAGGTGTAGAGTGTAAAAAAGGACCGGACCCAGGGACAGATCCCTGAGGGAACTCCGCAGGAGAGCCTAGCTGGGTCAGAGGATATGCCATCGATGATAAACGGACTGCCGTCTGTCGAGGTAGGAAAGAAACCAGGAGTGAGCGGAGTCAGTGATGCCAAAGGAGTGTTGAAGGCGGTGGAGGAGGATAGAATGGTAGTGTCGAAGGCGGCAGAGAGATCGAGTAGGGTAAGAAGGGAGATGTTGCCTGAGTCAGTTGAGAGAAGAAGATCGTTCAGAATATGTAAAAGGGCTGTTTCAGTGCTGTGGTGCTTGCGATAGCAGACTGGAAGGGACTGAGGAGATTGTTGATGGTGAGGTGAGCGTTGAGCTGGTGTTTTTCAGTAGCTTAGACAGAAAGAGAGATTAGCTGGGCGATAGTTTTTGAGGTCATTTGGGTCAAGGTTGTGTTTTTGAGGAGAGGCGAACGATGGCAGACTTGAAGATATCAGGAACGGAGCCAGTTTGAGAGGTGTTGATGATATCGTGATGAAAGGCAGAGAGTTTTGGGAGACGTCCAATAGGGAACTGGAGGGGGTCTGTTCAAGGTTTGAGAGGCAGTTTTTATTGATTTTGATTTGCTGAGAGAGACGAAAATATGAAGGGGGTGCCTGTGAAGGGGGAGTCAGGAGGGAAGGCGGAGATGGTAGAATGTCAAGTGTTGTTGCGCAGAGATTGATTTTTCAGAGAGGTGGAAAAGGCGGATGGGAGTCTTCTTTTTTGTGTTTTGGGGAGGGAGCTTTGGTGTCAGTTGTTTCATCGTAGGTAATAGAGATTTTGGAAGAGTGGATTCAGGATTTTGTTTTGGAGGGAGATGGGTTGGGGGGAGGTTTTGGGAGAAGATTTTGGGGGGGGGGGGGGGTTTGGGAGGAACAGAGAGAGTGTTTTTGTAGGTGTGGAGGAGAGGGGAGTTGCGGAGGGATGGGCAGAGGGGTGTCGAAGGGGGGGAGGGGGGTGGGAAGAGAGGGGTCTTTTGGAAAGTTCAGTTTTGTGTTGTGTGGAGTTGAGATTCTAGTTTTGTGTTTTTTTAGGTTGTGTGGGGAGAGTTTGGTCCTAAGGTTGTGTGTTCGGTTTTGTTTGGTTTGTTTCGGAGGTGTTTGCGTTTGGCATCAGAGATCAGTCTGCAGACTTTGGATCTGATGGTTTGGAAAATCTGTCTGTGAACGGTTAGGCCAGATAAGCCCCAACGGCGCTCAGCTTGCCGACGCTCACGCTTGGCCGTTGCTATCTCATGGGTGAGCCAGGGGGAAGGGAGTCGGTCGGGCCTGGAGCAGGAGGTGACAGGGGCATGGTTGTCAAGAAGTTTACGGAGAGAGGAATCAAAGTGAGATGCAAGATCAGAGGAGGAAGAGTCAGAGAGAAGGTCGACAGCTTCGGCGAAGAAGATCTCACGGTTGACAGGTTTTAGTTTGCGGCGAGAGACAAGGAGTTGTTGTTTGTGAGGGGGAGGTAGATTGAGGAAGACGAGAATAGCGAGGTGGTCGGAGGGAGTACAGAGGAGATGTCAGAGTCGAGAAAGAGTTTATCGGAGGTGCGAGTGATGATGATCCAGTCAATGGTGTGCCAAGACGGTGAGTAGGTTGTGTGATGTGTTGTGTAAGATTGTGGTTTGAAAGTGACCTGCATAGGCGTTTTGTGTCCGGGTGATCAGGTTTGTCAAAGTGAAAGTTGAAATCCCCAAGGAGGATGTGTTTGCCGGATCGTGTGCTGTAATGGTCGAGGAGGAGGTCAAATTCAGTAAAGAACATAGAGTTGGTGAGTTTGTTTTGGGAGCTAGGCGGAGGGCGATAGATGCAGGAGAAAATGACTGAGTGGCCGGGGAGTGTTGCTTTGGCCTCGACATATTCAAATGAGGATGTGTGAAGGGCAGAGATTGAGTGAAAGAGAGGTGAGCAGAAAGGCAGTCCCTGTAATGATGGCAATGCCGCCTCCCCTGGAAGCGCGCGGAAAGGAGGCAAGTCGGTAGCCACTCGGAGTGGCGCTTGCGATAGTAGGTTCGTCACCCACTGGCCGGAGCCATGTTTCAGTTATCACGACAATATCTAGGTCATTGTCGGAGATGAAATCCGAAATCACGTCGGCCTTGCCATCTTTGCAGATAGACTGAGCATTGAATAGACACAGTTTCAGGTTAGAGGAATGATGGGAAAAAGAGGTGGGAGAAGCCGACGATGACGAACACGCGTGGGGTGGTGGGGGAGTGTGGGGGGGTGGAGTGGGAGGGGGAGGGATTGGAGAAAAAGAGGAAGAGCAAGGGGAGGAAGGTGAGGGGGGTAGAAAGAGGGGATGGAGGGGAAGTGTAGGGGGATTGGGTGGGAGGGGGAGGGATGTAAGAAGGAGAGGATGAGAGAGAGAGGGGTGAGGAAGGCAAGGGAGCAGAAAGAGGAAAGGGTAGTAGAAGAAGACGGAGAAAGAGCAGACGCAGAAGAGGACGAAAGTGAAGGAGGGGGGTGCTGGTGTGAAGAGAGGCATGGAGAAGAAAGAAGAGGAAGAAGGGTGGCAAGAAAAGAAGGAAGTGGAGAAAATGAAGAAAAATAGGAAGAAGTGTGGGAGGGGAAGGGTGACAGAACAAGAGCAGGGGGGAGGAGAGAGGTGGAGGGGGGACGGATAAAGAAGAAGGAGTGGGGGTAGGAGTGTGTTTTGATCGGCGTGCACCGCGTCGATGTTTGCCTCCTCGGTTCCCGCGTCTTTTCATCCGTATTGCGCGTAGCGCGTTTTCGACTGTGTCTGTACTAGCCGTGTAGTGGTTGTCGTGGCGGTTGAGAAGCATTAGCTGATCACGCGTGTACTGAATAAGCATCCTTGTTTGTTTGTTTGTATGTTTACAAGAGAACAGTGGAGAGAAGGAGAAGGGTGCAGAGAAATGGACAGGGGAGATGTGCGTTAAGGTGTGAGTGTGTGTTGGGGTTTGTGTACGTGAGCGGATGCGTGTGTAAGAATATGAAATAACAACACACGAAAAATCCCTAGAACAGAGAACAGTGGAGAAAAAGAAGGGTGCAGAGAGATGGACAGGGGGAATGTGGGTTAAGGCGTGAGTGTGTGTTGGGGTTAGTGTGCCGGTGCGTGTGTGTTGGAATCTGAAAGTAACAACACACAAAATATCCCTAGAACAGACTTACAGAGACAGACACAGATAACGACACAGCCACAAGAACAATCACATGTGGAGAGAAAGAGAAAGGTGCAGAGAGATGGACAGGGGAGATGTGCGTTAAGGTGTGAGTGTGTGTTGGGGTTTGTGTGCAGGTGCGTGTGTGTTGGAACATGAAATAACAACCCACGAAATATCCCTAGAACAGAGAACAGTGGAGAGAAAGAGAAGGGTGCAGAGAGATGGACAGGGGGAATGTGGGTTAAGGTGTGAGTGTGTGTTAGGGTTTGTGTGCGGGTGCGTGTGTGTTGGAATATGAAATAACGACACACGAAAAAATTCCTTGAACAGAGAAAAACACGGATAATGACACAGCTACAAGAACAAGCACATTTGACAGCTATTCAATTCACTCTTACAACAGCCAGAGTACACGAACACAAGGTTGCAATCACAGGAGGAGAAGGTGTGAAAAAAAGGGGGAGGAAGGCTAGAGAATCACAACGATTACAACACGAAGTACTTCACACTGACTAGTAGGGACTATAAGCCGAGTCACGCTCTGCTGGTCACTGACCCACGTGTAGCAATGAACGAAAAAAAAATGGCGAGAACAGAAATTTTAAACAACACACACTATTAACTACGATACCACTGGAACAGCAGACGGATCCAACGAAACAAGTTGACAATCCTCATCAGCACACTCAGACACAGCACTTAGCAAACTTTCAGCACACAAACATTCAATGATCCCAGTGAAAAAGCACTTATTATTCGAGCACGCTTGACACACGGCTGCCTCCTGAAACAAGATGGCGCCCCAATCTGGATGACCGACCGCTTCACCAACAACGAATAAACTTACACTCATTCTCTCCTTTAATTTTTTCCTTCCTTTTTTTCTTTCTTAATTTCTATTTGTTTCTTTCTTTCTGTTATTATTTTTTTTCTTTATGTATTATTTACTTTCTATTTCCTTTTTTTAAAATGTCATTTCCTTTCTTTTACTTTATTTACGCTCTTTCTTTCTTTATTTCTTATTTTCGTTCTTTCTGTTATTTTCTTTTTCTTGTAATACTTTATTTTCCTTTCTTTCTTTTAAATTTTTAAATTTCCTTTTCTTTCTTTTTTGTTAGTTTTTTTTTCTTTCTTTTTTTTTTTGGTTTTTGTTATTTATTTCTTTTTTTTTCTTTTTCTTTATGTTTTATTTTTCTATTTTGTTATTTTCTTTCATTTCTTTCACTTGTATTTAGTGTCCTTTCTTTCTATCTTTTTTTCTTCCATTTTTTTGTATTTCTTTCTTTCTTTCTTTTCTTTTAATTTATTTGTTTCTTTCTTCATTCCCTTATTTATTTTATTTTATTTCTTTTCTTTTCTTTCGTTTTTATCCCTTCTTTCTTTTTTTCTTTCTTTTTTTCTTTTCCTTCGTTCCTTCTTTTCTTTCTTTTTTCTCTTGCCTTTCTTGTCCTCTTGTTTTTTCCTTTCTTTTACTTTTCCTTCCTTCTTTCCTTAATTCCTTCTTTCTTCCGCTCCACATTCATTCATTCATTCATTTATCATATTCTCACATGGCAGAACTACATAATGTTCATCTTCGTTTAACGTTTTCCCGTTGTTTCCTTAAGAGCAATGGAACTGGAAAAGCCTCTCTTCGCCTGGCACATCGATGATCCAGGTTTGAATCCCGTGGTGGGCGATATAAAATGTGACCATTTTCACTGTCCATTTTAGCAGTATGATTGCTTTGGTGGTTCAGTGTTGATTTAGGTCCCTACCCCTCTTTCCCTGGGATGGTTATCCCCGTCTGCCATATCGCCAATGGTGGGTGTAGACGTTAAACCTCAATGTTCATTCAGAGCCTCTCGCTTGCTTGTTAACATCGCGATCGTTTAGAATCCTCAAAACTCGTTCCCTTCCACCCATAGCACATAGCTACGATCGAAAGAAAGTATACTCCAGGCACACGCTGCGCAGCAGGCCAAAGTATGTCCCTTGTCCCTTGAAGGGATACTTTGGCGAGGTTAGCAGCCTGCTCAGTTACAGTGTCGGTGAAAGACTACAAACGAAAAGTAAGTTTCGTCTCCTCTAGGCGACGAATTAGGTCTCGCTGTATTTGTTTCTAGGTCAACTGTCTTTTACCAACCGTTTGAGAATCTTTTCGAATCGTTTATTGACGCCGGATAGTGTCCTCACTTGGTTTCATACAATTTAAGAATCCAAGAAGGCAAATGGGTTTTGGGGGCGGAAAAAGAGCATTTTTGTAGAGAAAAGGGTTAGGGCAAGGGCTAGGGATAGATCTACAACTCACCCTTACCCGAACCCTTGTAGCAATATTCCGCTCTTTCCGTCACTTGTAAACAGTACTGCGGTTCGCATCCGCGGCTAGCAGCGAGCCCAAAGTATACTTTGAAGGGATGGAGGGAATACTTTCACCTGCTGCTAGCGGGAGTTTTGGCGATACTTTCTACCGATCGCAGCAATGTGTATTACCTCTCCCTTCTTGCCTTCCTTTACTTTTGTCTTTGTTCCCTTCCTCGTTCTCAGGTCTCCCCGTCAACACTATATCATGTTCATCATGGACTACGCCGGTATCACCTTCTATAACTTGAGCAACGGAATCGCAGCTATGTACACGTGTTCCCATCCAGACCATTTTGAGACCCTCAAGCCTTTCTTCTTGCCAGCCATCGTGGTGCTGGGGTGGTTGTCCTTTCTTCTCTGTATACTGGCTAGACTACGGTACAAGGTCAGTAGGGTAGGATTATGAAAAGAAGGGCAGAGGGTATAGTTATATAATGAACATTGAAGGTGATGATGATGTTGATGATGATGATGATGATGATGATGATGATGATGATGATGGGGGTGATGGCGAGGATGATGGTGAGGATGATGGTGAGGTTGATGCCAGCTTCTAACGCGCAGGTTTCCATCCCGAAGCATGCTCATTACGTTTAAGGAGAATGAGAAGTAGGCCTACACAAGGACACGAGAGCGATAGGACAGCCCAAGTCATGGCGGGACAAGGGTATACATGGGATAGATAGAGAATCAGACCGGTTGCTTCGCAAAACCTGATCCAATCTGGGGCAAAGAGATGCGTCTTCCGTCTTGTTGCTTCTTGAAGATTGTATCAGTTTAAGCAATCTCTAGAAGAAGGAACATGCATAAACAAGGGAAGGATGAAGATAAGCACTTTACTGTAGCAATGGTCGGTGTGGGGGACATTGGTAGCAGTCTCAGTAATTATTATTATTATTGAGGATTTTTATAGCGCACTTATCTCGCCGTACTTGGCCAGACTCTAGGCGCTGGCCGATACAGGATCTAACTCAAACCGCCCCAGACGCCCATCCGCAGCCTTTGGGCGCATGGTCTGACGCCCGGACAACTGAGCACTATCCTGGCCAGGCAGGGATTGGGGAGAAGGACCAAGTGCATGCTGGGTGTGTTCTTGTTACCGGCACTCATCCGTCTAGGACATGAGCGTCAGGATCTTTAAAGTCCGTTATGATGGAATGTATGCGACACACAGACTAGACCTCGGTTTATACTCTCATCCGAAGGAGTAGGAAACGGGAGTAAAGTGTCTTTCCCAGGGAAACAACACAATAGCCCGGACAGGGTTCGAACTCGGGACCTTTAGATCCGCAAGCCAAAGCACTACCATTAGACCACCGTGCCTCTTATAGGCTACGTGCGCTTATGCATTTTAAATCAATTGCCTGATCACTTTCAATCGCAATTGTGTAGCAAGGTGAGAGTGTTGTGAGTAGGCGCGCGCGTGTGTGTGTGTGCGTGTGTGTGTTTGTATGTATGCGTGTGTTTGCACGCACGCGCGCGAATTAATAAATATTGTGCCTACTAGGAGTTGATTGATGCTAATATTAAATTCTGGTAGCTTGTTTAAGCATACATTCTTTAATAATTAAAACCGTACTCTCGCTTATTTTATTATTAGTAGTATTATTAACATTTGCGCAGCGCCCTTTCTCAGTAGATCTCATAGCGCTTGCCAAATTTAGTTAAATCTTACACTTAGGGCGTGATCCGTGAATCATTCCTCCTTTTTTTTCCCCCAGGGTCATTACGAAATCGAGCGCAAGTTGTTAATGATAGCGGTTATGGGGGTAACGGCCGTTTTCACCGGCTGGCCGATAGTTGGTCGCTACGTGGACTGTTGGCACGAGGAATATTGCAGTCTGCACTCTCTGGCGCACATCACCGTCATCTTCGTCTTCTTCGCCATCGACGGCATTCTCTTCGCTGCTCACTGCCCTGAGCGGTGGTTTCCTGGTAAATTATCCTTCGAAAGGAATTTGATATTTAAGCCCTAGCTCTAGCAGTAACGAATAAACAAAAAACAACAACAAAATAATAATAATAATAATAATAATAATAATAATAATAATAATAATAATAATAATAATAATAATAATAATAATAATAATAATAATAATAATAATGTGACGAAAATATCACGCTGTACAAACTCGGGCGGCTTGAGTTAGATCCTGTCCAGTCTTAAAGTTGAGAAAGAAATCTTATGCTTAGCGGAGTTAAGTTCGCTCATGCACACGGAGAGTTCAAACTTAAGCTTGAGTAAGCGAACTTAAGCTTAAGTTGCCCTTTAAGATTCTTCATGCACACGGGCCCAGCGCACTGAGCAGTTCTGGAAAAGCGCTAAATGAGAACGGTTAAGTAAATAAAGCTAAACGAAGACAGAATAAGGTATTTGGTAGACTTAAGCTTACTCATGTTAGAAATACAACAGAAAGAGTGCACTTTTTCTGCCGTTTGATGACCAAAAAAAAAAAAAACCAAGGCTAGCGACGCTAGTTTTGAGAAATATCGACATTTTACGTCTTGATGACCGTCCTTTGTCTCTTTGTTTCATGACTTGCTTGTCTGGATCTCTGAGTCTCAAAACACCCGGAACTGTAAGTTCATAAAGAAGATGCGCGTATCTGTGTACCAATAGAACGTTTGGAGGACCAAAACGGACTACTCTGTTTTCGGTATATCACTGCAGTTGCTCTCACTTCGTCTGTGATAAAGGTTTTCGAAAGAATTGTCCTAAAGCGCCTAGAAATTTTAGTTGATCCATTTTTAGATCCCTTGCAGTTCGCTTATAGAAGAAAAAGAAATGTGGAAGATGCAGTCTTGTATGTGCTGAATAAAATATATGCACACCTAGACAATGCTAATACCTGCATACGATTGATGTTTTTTTGATTTTAGCTCTGCTTTTAACACCATGCAATGTCATCTACTTTTAGATAAATTGATTAGAATGAACGTTGATTTCCATACTGCTTCTTGGATTTTAGATTATTTAACTAACAGACCACAATTTGTGCGCCTTGCCTCTGTATGTAATAGAACTTCTTCTTCCCGTGCAATATATTCTAGTGTTCTCTCTACAAACACAGGCGCTCCCCAAGGAACAGTATTATCACCTTTTCTTTTTAGTCTATATACTTCTGATTGTAGGCATACTCAGGTGACATGCCCCATTGTGAAATTTGCAGACGACACTGGCATGACTGGACTGATTACGGATGACGACGACACGACATACAGACAAGAGATTGACAGTTTTGTTTCTTTCTGTGATAAAAATTTTCTTGAATTAAATGTCGGAAAAAACAATGAAATTATAATTGACTTTAGGCGCAAGAATGTTGTTTTTGATGAAATTTTAATTAAAGGTCAACCAGTAGAAAGGGTTAAAAGTTACAAATACTTAGGAATAGTTTTAGATGAAAAATTGACATGGAACGACAACTTAGATCATATTGTTAACAAAACACACAGCCGTATATATTGCTTGCGCAAATTAAGATCTTTCGAAATATCACATAAAATACTGCAAATGTTTTTCACATCTGTTGTCAGCAGTGTCATGACCTTTGGCCTGTCTTGCTGGGGTGGGAATGTGACAAAGAGAGACAAAGACAGACTTGACAAAATCATCAAGAAAGCAGGTGGGGTGGTCGGGAGTAAGCAAGACGACATACAGACTATTCACAAGAGACAGGCAGTGAAGAAAACGACAGCAATTTTGGCCGACAGAGATCATCCTCTGTACACGGAATTTGCCAGTAGGTTGATAGAGAGAAGTGGTAGATATAGGGCAGTAAAGACGAAAACGACGAGACACAAACATTCATTTATTCCGACAGCCATTCAGATGTACAACGAGCAATTAGATAGGGCATACACAAAACACACGACTAACTAACATACTGACTAGCTGCATTCCCGCCTGGGCGGGACTCACTACCGCACTATAGAATTAACGTGCAGTATGCTCTTTTTAATGCTAAACTACACTTTTATGTTTTCATGTGTATAAATTCTTAAATAATAGTCTTTTAGACCCTTTTTATGATTGTAGTTTACTTTTGCTTATGTAAACTGGGTGTGTGGGTGTGGTAGTAGAAAGGAAATGTCATTCACACACACACAAGTGGGTTTCATATGTCCACGAAGACCAGGCGTTTGGTGTAAGTTCAGGCAAGGAATTTATTGCTTAGTGAAAGAGTCCAGATAGTGAAAGAGTCCAGATAGTGAAAGAGTCGACCCTGAAAACAAATAATGGGCCTCATAAATATAGGTATCTATAATCTTTAAATGTTCATAAAAGTAGTAATCAAAATATTAAACAACATAATCAATTGTAAACAATATATGAGAACTATAAACGCACATGATGTTTATATAATGTGGTAATCAAAACATCCGGTAGGTCACTTCCGGTGACTCAAAATTAGAGTTCACAATTATAAATTATATGTAAAAGGTACCAAAAAGAAAATAATTAAATGGGTTAAACTATAGAAGGTTATAATAAATAATGGCTTAATGAATAAACTCGACGTTTTACTACATGATGAAAATACATCATCATCATCATCATTATCATCATCATCATCATCATCATCATCATCATCATCATCATCATCATCATCATCATCATCATCATCATCATCAACAATAATAAATTATCGATAAAATATCAAACGTGATAAATCTTATACAAAAAGAATTATACATTATAATTTAGAATAATGATGACTTATAAAAATCCTCTTCTTCAAATCACTACATATTTCCGAAAATGTATTTCGAAGCAAGTCGAGTTCACCAAAAGATATAGAAATATATTTACAAACGTGATATAAATATAAAACCAGAAAATAAATGCAAAGTTCACAATCAATGCAATATTCAAAAACAAGAAAATATTCAACGTACCGATTCAGTGTGAAACAGGTCCAAAGAATATAACACAAACTTGAACTTGAAAAAAAGTAACAATAAATAACTTCAACGCTATCACACACAGGCTGACAAAACTGACTGGCTGACTGACTGAGATGCTGCGAGCACTAAGGCTACGAAAAGACTGACTACTTCATCTCTGATAATATTTCCAAAATCAGAATTATGTTCATGAAAAATAATCTCTGCTTTACAATTATGAAAAATACAGAAAACTTATTATATTATTATAAATGAAATCAGTCAATATGATTTTCCATATCCGACTAGTTCAGCCAATCAAAACTAAGGATAATATTTTAAACCACGTATTTTCCGTACTTGATAATGAAAACTAATCACTAATATAATTATACAGAAAAAGTAATTATAAACATGTCTGATAAAATAGGGATAAAGAAATGTAATATAAAAAGGTACGTATACATCAATCTTTAATACAGTATGTTTGATAAGATTTGCACAACAAACTTTTATCATAAACAGTCACTCTATTACATACACCCCTCCTTGCAAAAATGTTGTCCTCAACATTTAATTCAGAAATATTTTAGGAGAGAAAAATGACATATTTTATGCAAAAAAAATGTTTACAATTCTCAAATGACAATGTCTGGTGTTATGTACAAAAGCTTAGCGAGGAATAACGGATTCCACAGCTTTTGCCAATAAACTGTTGGGATTCATCGACATAGTTCCACTAGTGACAAGTTGTGCCAACAAGGCAAGTCTCTGTTCTAAGTCACTTCGCTCACGTGACCCACGGGTTTGGTCGGTCATGGCAAACTGCCCATACATCAGCCGATCGGGTTGACGTCGGTCTCGGCCAGATCTTCTTGGCTCCTGTCGTTCTTGTTGTTCTTGAACGACTTCACGTTCTTCTTCAGTGGCATGGTTCCCCTCCCCATCACAGTCCAAGGGTTGACGGTCGTCACCATCGGGTTCCATGTCACTGGCAGCCACAGACACCGCTGGATCGTCATCCTGTGTCTGCAAGTCTGCGTCTTCCTTCGACTGCTGGGCCCCTTCAACTTCCACGGTGAGTGTCACCGTTTTCTCCTCCTCAACTCTGGGTCCAGCAGCGGTCTCGTCGATGATGCCAATCTGCAGCACTTCTTCATCATCGTCACTGCAGTTTGCCGCTGGAACTGGGTCTTCTCTGGAGGGAGTTCGTACAACTTCCTCCAACTGCCTCTTCTTCCTCGGGGGTACAGGTGGTGGTCTTCTCTGTTGTTCTGGCTCTGCTACGGTGTCGACAGGCAGGTCTCGACTCTCTGTAGGAACACTTCCAATGGGCAGAAGATGGTTCCGGTGGAGTGTCTTTCTGGTCTTCCTGTCACTCTCCTGTGCCACAACATACACAGGGATGTCTGGGTTGGGTTGCTTCTCGACGATGTAAACCTCTTCTTGCCAACGATCGGCGAGCTTGTGCTTGCCGTCAAAGGCCAGGATGCGGACAAGCACTCGGTCACCGTCCTGAAGAACTGCACCTCTAGTTCTCAGGTCGTAGGAAGTCTTCTGTCTTTGGCGTGCATCGTCGGCTGCTTTCGTGGCGATTCTGTACGCCGCTTGCAATCTTTTCTTCAGTTCCTGGGCATAAACAGTCTGGTCCCCGGAATCGGGTGTTCGATTCAGGCCAAATACGAGATCAACTGGCAAGCGTGGCTGGCGTCCGAACATCAGGTAGTACGGGGAAAAGCCGGTGCTGTCATGCCTGGTGCAGTTGTACGCATGGACCAGCGATGCCACGTGCTTGTGCCAGTGAGTCTTCTTCTCTGGTTCCAGGGTCCCAAGCATGGACAACAGCGTGCGGTTGAACCGTTCTGTCATTCCGTTGCCCATGGGATGGTAGGGGGTGGTGCGGGACTTCTCTATGCTGGCGACACTGCAAAGCTCCTGGATAACTTTGCTTTCAAAGTTCGCACCTTGGTCGGAGTGAAGCCTCTTCGGAAATCCGTAGTGGACAACGAAGTTGTTGAGGAGAGCTTCAGCTGTGGCTCGGGCTGTCTGGTTCCTGGTAGGGATCGCTTGTGCGTAGCGTGTGAAGTGGTCGGTGATCACAAGCATGTGCTGGAATCCGCCGGACGAAGTCTCCACTGTCAGGTAATCCATGCAGACCAACTCCAACGGCTGCGTGGTGGTGATGCTGACAAGCGGCGCTGTGTTCGTGGCTGGCTTCCTTCTCAAGCAACGATGGCACTGCTTGCACCAGGTCTCCACTTGCTTCGCCATACCAGGCCACCAGAAGCGTTCTCTGACCAGCGCCATGGTTCTGTCTCGACCAGGATGTCCCACATCGTCATGGAGACCTTGGAGGGCGCGCTTGACAAAGGCTGAAGGGAGGACAAGCTGCGTCGTTTTCTCGCCGTCTTCGGTGACTTCCTTGTAGAGAACACCTCGCTGAAAGCGGAAACTGTCAAAATTCTTGCACATTGCGAAGTGTTCTGGGGTACTTGGAAAGTCGTGGCTGCGTGGACGTCTCTTGTTGCGAACGAAGGTCATCCACGTGCCTAGGACGGGATCGCTGTTCTGTGCTCTCCTCCAGTCAATGACAGAGAACTCGGCGATGTCTCTCTCGTCGGGATCGGCTAGGACGTCGACGGCAGCAGCAGACAAGCTCAGGGTCTCGATCGCCGGACAAGTCGTCGCTCCACAGATGGTGTGCACCGACTCAGCCGCAATCTCTTCTTCGTTTGGCACCTCAGGGCTGTGCGGAAGTCGAGAAAGGATGTCGGCATCTGTGTTCTGGTGTCCGGGCTTGTACTTGATCGAGAAGTCGAATGCCGCCAACGCTGCCAGCCATCGATGTCCCGTGGCATCAAGCTTCGCCGTGGACAGGACATACGTCAACGGGTTGTTGTCGGTGAAGACGGTAAACTTCGACCCATACAAATAGTCCTTGTACTTATCAGTGACGACCCACTTCAGTGCAAGAAATTCAAGCTTGTGTGCCGGGTAGTTGCGTTCGGCCTTCCCCAAAGCTCTGCTGGCGTAGGCTATCACGCGCTTGAGTCCTCCGCTTTCCTGGTACAACACAGCCCCAATTGCCGTTCGCGAGGCGTCGGTATGTAGCTCAAAGGGCTTCGTGTAGTCGGCGTACCCAAGGATCGGCGGTGTGGACAAAGCCATCTTCAGTCGCTCGAACGCCTGGTTCTGTTCCTCGCCCCAAGTCCACTGGATCTGCTGATGCTTGGGTTTCCTTCCGCGTTGTTTCTTGGCCGGCGTTGGCATAAGGACGGTGAGCGGTGCGGCGATCTTAGCAAAGTCCTTCACGAACTTCCTGTAGTACCCAGCGAAGCCCAAGAAGCGTCGAACGTCTTCAGGTGTCTTCGGGGTAGGCCAACTTCTAATCGCCTCAGTCTTGGATGGGTCTGTGCCAACGCCGTCTCGCGAAACGGTGTGCCCAACGTAGACGACTCGTTCCCGGAAGAGGTAACACTTCTTGGCGTTCAGTTTCAAACCGGCCTCTCGAATACGCTGGAACACCTTCTGCAACCGTTCGACGTGTTCTTCGAAGGTGCGCGAGAAGATAATGATGTCATCCAGGTAGATCAAGCAGATCTTCAGGTGGTAGTCACCTAAGATTTCCTTCATCATCCTCTGGTACGTCGCAGGGCTGTTCGTGAGGCCAAATGGTAGCCTGTTATATTCGAAGAAGCCAAGTGGACCTACGGTGAACGCTGTCCTCTCTTTGTGACTTTCTTCGATCTCCACTTGGTAGTACCCAGACTTCATGTCGAGCACGCTGAAATACTGGGAGCCCGACAGACAGTCCAGGATCTCTTCCAAGCGAGGTAAGGCGTAGGCATCCTTCACAGTTCTGGAGTTGAGTTGCCGGAAGTCAGTGCAGAGACGCAGTCGACCATCCTTTCTCCTTGAAAGAACTATGTTCGAAGACCAAGGGCTGGCCGACTTCCTGATCACACCGCTGGCGAGAAGGAGATGAAGGTGGGACCTCACCTCGTCAAGCATGGATGGCGGTATCATCCGGTGTCGTTCCTTGAATGGTTCGGAGTTGTACAGATCGATCCGATGCCGTACTCTGGAGTAAAGTCCAACGTCTTCGTCGTTCCTGGAGAAAATGTCATCGAAGTCTCGGACTACGTTCTTCCCTTGCGCAAGCTGTTGAGGAGAGAGAATGTCTTCGTCAAATTTGGGGAGTTGCGACCAGATGGAATCTCTCTCTGTTTCAGGCATGGCGTCCAGTGATGTGATGGTCACGGGCTGTACTTCACACAGGATCGCCTTGGGGTCCAGACTCACTGTGTGTGTCGAAAGGTTGGATAGTGTCACTTCCACTGGAGCCAAGCTGTTGTAGTGGTAGCTGATCATGCTAGGGTTGAGGTCTAAATCTTCATTCGCTTGCGGGTGAGGCTGCAGGATGGCGCAGGTCTGGTGATATGGCTGCGTTTTGTCGAGGTAGCCTCTCATGATCACAGTGTCGTTAGGTCTGATGATGACGCGCTGAGGCTCGGCAGATCTGACAACCGCAATCCTGTTGTTGTGTCTTGCCAGTTGCTTCTCCCGAAGGGCCACGCATCTCAAGGCTAAGAACCAGGAGGAGTGAGGTGCGATCAGCTGTAGGCATCTCACGCCTAGTCGTTGGCTGCAGTTGCTCAACAACGGCGTCAGGAAGTTCGTTCCAAGTAGTACCGGAACAGAGGAGCTGTAGTCGGTGTTCGGCACCACCAGGAAGAGGCACTGTTGGGGGGTCGTCTGGCCAAGCTCGGGGATGACAACATCGGCCTTGATGTAGCCCAGGTACGGTAAGCTCTGGCCGTTCGATCACTCCACTTTCAGTAGCTGCTGGAGCTGGTTCAAGTCCAGGTGCTTCAGGTGTTGATGGTAAAACGCCTCACTGACCGTGGAGACTGAAGAGCCAGTGTCCAACAAAGCTGGTGTCTTGATGCCCTCAATCTCGATGGCTGCTTCGTTGGTGTTGCCAATCAGTTGGGCGGTACAAACGTCATCATCGGGTGTCATTTGTTGGGAAATATGGGGTCTCTTGTTTTGGACTTGCGTCTGCCCCTTTGCACAAGTCCGGTCTAAAAATCCTGGCGTCGTAGGTGGTCAATGTTGACGCGACATCCAGATCTCACGTGTCCATACTCCAAACAGCGCCAACACTGCACGGGTCCACGTTGTCTCGGATTGCCTTGGCTCCCTGCAGCTACTGGTTGCTGTTGCGGTGGCTGCTGCCGTTGCGGTGGTTGCCGTTGCCTCTCAGGGACACCTGAACGATCGGTGTATCTTTGACCACCTTGGTATCTTGAGGGTTGACGAGTAGGTTGGAGAGGTGGTGTCTGCTCCACCCTGTCCAATCTTCCTGCCAGCTGCTGCTGAGAAGTAACAAGCTGCTGTTGTGTTACGGCGATTTGTTGGACCAAAGCTGTCAGCTTCTCTAAATCAGTCTTCTCTTTCTTCTTCTTCTCTTGAGCGAACTTGCAGGCGGCAGATTTCGTTTCGGTAGGCTTCATTGTCCGTCCATGTTGCTTCTCCACTCGGCGCAGTACCAGACGAAGCTCGTCGAATGAAGAGCAGGTCGAGCACTGGAACGCTGATATGTCCTTCAGGTCCGGTCGTAGGCCTGCCCACATCGCATGGCGTAGTATGTCGTCGTGATCGCCTGGGATGGTCGTTTGCCGTTTCGCTGAGTCGAAGAGTCCTTCGAGCCTACATGACCAGTCCGCTACTGACTCGTCATCTGACTGCGTGGCGCTATAGAAGGTCGACAATGCAGATGGGTCGTGGAGAGTGAAGTCGCCATAGACGCTGTCCATCTTGCGAATGACGTCTTTGGTCGAAGCGCTGGGGCTAAGGCGGATAAGTACTTTGGCAGCTGGACCCTGCAACGACGATCGAATGGCGTCGAGGATATCTCGTTCTGGGTAATTCTCTGTCAGCAGGCATTGGAGTTGGTGACGCCAGACGTCGTAGCCCTCGGTGCCTTTGTCTCCCAAGAACTTCGTTAACCATGGCTTGCGTCCGATGACAGTCACAGCTGGTGGCGCCAGGGACCAAGGTTGCTGAGCTGAAGACCATGGTGGATTCTGACCGGAGATTGACGATTGGTAATGGCGTGAAGGGGCGCTGGCAGCAGGTTCACGATCACCTTCGGTGTCCTCAGATTCCTGGTTGAAGTTTTCAGAGGCCTGGTTAGGGTCAAGCTCTGCGGAGAACGTCAACACCATTTCTTTCTCTTCCATCTCCTGCTTCTTCTCTGCCATGTTCATGGATATGGGGGTTGAAGGAGGAAATTGGAAATTCAGGATAGGTGGGAATAGGCGTCAACAGGGCAATGGGGTAGCATTGGACAACGGAGGGTAATCAGTTGGGCGAAGGGGTATTGACGATGAAGTCCGGGTCAGCAGTGCGTCGTCCTTCGCAGCGTCAATCGAGTTGATCACAAAGGTCAAAGTCAACTCACAGCTTGATGATGCGACTGTCTTCCCTCTGCTGATAAGCGTCGTCTCGATGCGATGAGTCAGTCGCTGCCAGAACTTGCCAAGGTCTTCTGTAGGTGGACATCAACGTTGGGCGCCATTGTAAACTGGGTGTGTGGGTGTGGTAGTAGAAAGGAAATGTCATTCACACACACACAAGTGGGTTTCATATGTCCACGAAGACCAGGCGTTTGGTGTAAGTTCAGGCAAGGAATTTATTGCTTAGTGAAAGAGTCCAGATAGTGAAAGAGTCCAGATAGTGAAAGAGTCCAGATAGTGAAAGAGTCCAGATAGTGAAAGAGTCGACCCTGAAAACAAATAATGGGCCTCATAAATATAGGTATCTATAATCTTTAAATGTTCATAAAAGTAGTAATCAAAATATTAAACAACATAATCAATTGTAAACAATATATGAGAACTATAAACGCACATGATGTTTATATAATGTGGTAATCAAAACATCCGGTAGGTCACTTCCGGTGACTCAAAATTAGAGTTCACAATTATAAATTATATGTAAAAGGTACCAAAAAGAAAATAATTAAATGGGTTAAACTATAGAAGGTTATAATAAATAATGGCTTAATGAATAAACTCGACGTTTTACTACATGATGAAAATACATCATCATCATCATTATCATCATCATCATCATCATCATCATCAACGATAATAAATTATCGATAAAATATCAAACGTGATAAATCTTATACAAAAAGAATTATACATTATAATTTAGAATAATGATGACTTATAAAAATCCTCTTCTTCAAATCACTACATATTTCCGAAAATGTATTTCGAAGCAAGTCGAGTTCACCAAAAGATATAGAAATATATTTACAAACGTGATATAAATATAAAACCAGAAAATAAATGCAAAGTTCACAATCAATGCAATATTCAAAAACAAGAAAATATTCAACGTACCGATTCAGTGTGAAACAGGTCCAAAGAATATAACACAAACTTGAACTTGAAAAAAAGTAACAATAAATAACTTCAACGCTATCACACACAGGCTGACAAAACTGACTGGCTGACTGACTGAGATGCTGCGAGCACTAAGGCTACGAAAAGACTGACTACTTCATCTCTGATAATATTTCCAAAATCAGAATTATGTTCATGAAAAATAATCTCTGCTTTACAATTATGAAAAATACAGAAAACTTATTATATTATTATAAATGAAATCAGTCAATATGATTTTCCATATCCGACTAGTTCAGCCAATCAAAACTAAGGATAATATTTTAAACCACGTATTTTCCGTACTTGATAATGAAAACTAATCACTAATATAATTATACAGAAAAAGTAATTATAAACATGTCTGATAAAATAGGGATAAAGAAATGTAATATAAAAAGGTACGTATACATCAATCTTTAATACAGTATGTTTGATAAGATTTGCACAACAAACTTTTATCATAAACAGTCACTCTATTACACTTACTATGTGTTAAGCCTATATACTGTTTGACTCCTATTGCTATAAAAAAAAGTATAATGCATGCCTAAAGATAAGTGTATGTGGTGTTTCTCTTTTGCCTGATTGTTAGCATGCCGTCTTTAATATCAGTACAACTTATGTTAATCTGATGAATAAAATTTGAAACAACAACAACAAACTTTAATGTTGCATATTACATGTATGTTTTTATCTTATTTATAATTGTGATGAGTGAAAGATTTCCTTGACGACATTGTAATTTCCATTTTATGGATTATTAAAGATTTTGACTTATGACTTATGACTTTATTCCAGTTAACTAATGTAATTATATGCATACCGATTTTCAGCTGCTTCTCCATTGTTGCAGGTCACATTGATGTTTAACTAGACTTATTTAAACAATATTTTATTTGTGCAGGTCGTTTCGATCTGTGGGGTCACGGGCATCAGTGGTTCCACGCAGGCACAGTGGTGACCCAGTTTCTTCAGCTGCACGCAATTCACGTGGATCTCTTGCTTCTGGAGCGGGGCCATCACACCAAAACCGAATTGGCCACCCTTCTGCTGCCCTTCCCGATCCTCGCCCTCTTGGAAGGGCTGACCTTCTGGTACTTCCTCCCTTCCATCCAACGTAAAGTCAGTGTCTGTGACGTCAACAGCAACAAACCAAAGTAGTGACGTCATTACTTGCATTGGTTGTTATTGACGTAACTTATCATAGTGACAATTCAGTGTACCTCAACTGAGACGAATAAGGAGTGGTAAGCCAGTGTCTTTGACATCAATAGTTCAAAAATACCACAAAGTTCACGTCAACTAATGACGCGCGCATTTTGCAAAGTTTTGTGTCACCAACATGTGTCTATTCCTACCTTTCCTACCATGGAAGACAATTCGTCACAATGGCATAATGGAGCCATGACATTATCTTGCAACGACGTATCTGTTACATTGACAACAAAGAACAATTAACAGTTTTTGCAGCGGTCCGAAAACAACAATACAATACAATACACTCACTACAAAACCATACCATGTAATACATCTCAACACAACACAATATAAATACAATATTATACATTCAACACATCTCAACACAACACAATATAATACAATATTACATTCAATGCAATAACGTTAACATACAATACTGTACATCTTTACAAAACCAGGAATTTGCCTTCGCCAGAACAATGCAGTTCGTTAAATATTATTGAACAGTTACCCATCGTAGAATTCCAATGCGTGTGATTTATATATTTGCCGTAGAGCAAGCTTTTTGTGATATTGCTGGCTTAATACTCGACACTCACGCGACGTGATTGGTGGTTGTGATGCCGCCGTCGATGTTCATGATAGTGTGTGCGTGTGTATGTGTGTGCGTGTGGATGTGTGTGTATATTTATGTATGTGTCTGTGTGTGCGTTTGCGTGCTTGGTTGCACGTTTGTGGGTAGGTATGTGTGCAATTAAACGATCAAATAATTCCATGGTGCTGTTTTTCGAACCATATCCGTCGAGGAAAACTGAGCAATTTTATTTTATTCAGCTTTAAACACAAAACAAAACACGATTAGTCTATTCCTCAGCTTGGTTTATATATATATAACAAATATATATATATATATATATATATATATATATATATATATATATATATATATATATATATATATATATATATATATATATATATATATATATATATCACTGTATATATTTTTTTTTATTTTGTTTGTTTTGTTTAATTGAAAATTTTACGTTTTCATTTAATTCTCGATGAATGTTTCGGTAAATGGGAGCATTGATTAGTCAAAGCTATACTGTCTACAAATTGTCAATTTGTGTAGGCCTACCAGAAAGAATTTATGTAGGTGTTGAGAAACTTTCAGATCTTTTTATCTTATTTTATTGATCTGACTTAAGTTACGTACCCATTTAAATACATATATTTGATTCTTATTTTCAGATTCGGGATTGCGCTTATTAATATTATTTAAATAGTGTTTTATTTTGCTTTATTTTTATTTTCAGATTCAGGATTGCGCTTATTAATATTATTTAAATAGCGTTTTATTTTGCTTTAAAATTTTTGCGTATCCAATATTATACATATCTTTTTGATGTGTTCTCTTATTTTTCGTCCAGCGATTGTAAAGAGCTAATGCCAGAATGTATACATGTGTGCACATCTTTCATTCTAACCAACAGCAAAAAAAATTATACACACGTTTAATTTCAGGTTGATCAAGAACTTAAGGGTTCTACACACGTAGATCTACTTTGAAAATATATTTCCCTCGCAAGGACTTCCAATATTCTGACACTCAAGTCCTAGTCTAAGGATGGGTGCTAGCTACATCAATACACTCACCATGGAGCACATAACTCCCTTCTCGTTTACCAGTCCCCCCCCCCCGCCTCCGGTCGCCCAGAGCTGTGCTTAGTTTTGTGGAGCGTCAAGCTACGCACCTATTGACAGTTGTGATGATTTGAATGGAGGTGTGGGTAAATTTTGTTTTACCTAGGACCGTCGGGAAAGGTTAATTGGAATGGTTTTTATCGAGGTTCTCACATCCCGATCCTAGGTTTCTGAACGTATTTTTGTCCAACACGTTCGCCAGTGGGACCCTCGAGCGCCTTGAGCGGAACAATAGCTCTATAAGAACGATACAGCTGAACAATAGCTATACAAGAACGATAAATTAAATTAATAATATTTTACATTTTCTGATGCGGGCTGTGTCTTAATCTCAGAGGTAGCCGAAGCACTTTAAATGTATGTGTGGGAAGAGTAGGGGATGGAGGATAACTGGTGCAATTCATTTAAAAGCTGACTGTGTTAAGGATTCCATTAGACTATTTTTGTTTTTAATAGTGTTCTGCATGTCTTTCACTGATTTTCAAAGGTAATTAACTTGCTTTTTTACTTGTACAGTTGTTGTGTCTATTTTATTTTCCTTTTAAGTTGTAGCCTATTTATTGGTTTTATGAGCGAGAGAGTGTCACTTGAAATGTTCTCCTTCACGTCTTTCTTCTCCTTCACAGTTATCCAATTCTTCCTTCTCCTCCTCCCTTTTTCTTGTTCATCTCCTCAGCTCATCTTCATCTTCACGGCGCAGCACTCACTCGTTCCTCCAATGAAATGACAAACACACACACAAATACACACACACATGCACGCACACATGTACACGCTCACAAATATCCCACTCACCCACACGCTCAGAGAGAGAGAGAGAGAGAGAGAGAGAGAGAGAGAGAGAGAGAGAGAGAGAGAGAGAGAGAGAGACTGACTAACACCAAATTCAGAGACTCAAAATATGACAGGATACTTTTACTTTTAGTATAATATTTCAGAAATCTCACCATTGATATGATGTGATGATGGCGGCGTCGGTCGGGAGCGAGTGTTATGGGCTCCCAGTGTTTGTGTCTGTTTGGGATGGATTGGTTGAACTTTGGACGGTCATTCTGGTGTCAGTGTGATCGCGTTGTTCTGCTGCTCAGGGTGTTGTTATTTTCATCGAGATTTGACAGGAGATGGTGTTGTAATTTTCACTTTTCCATTTTGGAACGGTCAGTATTTTGTAACTGGATTATAGAGAAATCACCATCTTCACAATTATTAGCCGCCATCTTCAAGTTTAATTAACTTCTCAATTATGGAATTGACTTTCGCTCACCGCATATTTTTTACCTTGTTTCGTCGTCAAATGCTGACTCAGAGCAACAGCGTGTGTGTTCCTCGTGACCCAGTGCCTTATTGAGCATCACTCATTCACTCGTGCCTACTACCAGTACATGAGTTGTGGTCACCAAGCACGTTATGACTTTGTTGCTGACCCACTGACCAAGAGACCTGCATACCGTGACCCGCTGACCTACAGACAAGCGAAGACTTGTGCTGGCAGCCAGGTCCGTCGGTTGTTTTCAGAGCCCACCTTACGCGGTGCTGCTGGTACGACGTCACCGTTTTCACAAGCCGCTCCTCGCGTGTCAACTCTATCGTCCGTCTCAGCTGACGAGGTGCCAGCCTTCTATGACACGACCACTCCGCGCCAGGTAGGCGTAAATAAGGCTAATCTGACCCAGGTGGATTGTCAGCTTTTTGAGCATGAGCTGTCCAGGCACTTCAAGGTCCTGTACTTCAATGCCTGGTCGTGCAGAAACAAGACTATTGCACTATGTGACTTTATTCAGGAAAGTAACGCCGACTTGGTTTTTGTGACAGAGACTTGGTTTAAGCCTGCAGGCGATGACTTTACACCCTTCATGGGAACGCCAATGCTAAACTTTGTCCCTGTAACGTGTGACCAGATCAGAAGAATTATTTTTCAGACACCTAAAAAGTCATGTTGCCTTGACCCCATCCCAGCAAACCTGTTGCATGAATGTTTGGATGAGTTAACCCCAATCATCACTGACATCATTAATCAGTCATTGTCATGTGGTGTTGTTCCTTCATCCTTCAAACATGCTGTTGTCTCTCCACTGATAAAAAAAAGCAAATCTTGACGTTAATATCCTCAAGAACTATCGCCCAGTTTTAAATCTTCCCTTTCTCTCGAAAATCCTTGAAAAGGTTGCTCTCCGCCAATTGCTAGACCATTTTAAAAAATCCGATCTCCTCGAGCCGTTTCAGTCCGCTTACCGCCAGAACCACTCCACAGAAACGGCTCTGGTGCGAGTTGTGAATGACTTGTTGTCCGCCTGTGACCGTGGTCATGTTTCCGTACTGTCTATGCTAGATCTATCGGCTGCGTTTGATACGCTTGACCACGCCATTCTGCTTCAACGACTGCATGTGACCTTCGGTCTTTCCGGAACGGTCCTCCGCTGGTTCAGGTCATACTTGGCTGATCGGACGCAGTCTGTGGTGATCGGGAGCTCATTTTCAGAGCCAACCACACTAGCCTTCGGAGTCCCTCAGGGTTCGGTCCTGGGTCCCGTACTTTTTACCGCATACATTCAACCCCTGAGCTCTATCATCCGCCAATTTGAAATGCATTATCAGATGTTTGCGGATGACACACAACTGCACAAGTCTGGTCCCCCCTCTCAACTTCCTATAATACTGAACACCACCCAACAAACCATTGAATCTGTCAAGACCTGGATGAACGTAAACAAACTCAAATTAAACGATGACAAAACTGAAATTATTCCCATAGCTACTGATCATAAACTAAAATCTCTCTCTGACTCAGCTACCATCACACTCTCAGGCACGCAGATTGAATTCTCTCAGACTGTCAGAAATCTGGGAGTCCACCTTGATAGGGCACTTTCAATGGAACTCCACATTAACACTCTCTGCAAGGCCATTTTCCTGGAACTCCGCAGGATTAGTCATATAAGACCCTTTTTGACAGTGGGCGCTACAAAGAAGTTGATGTCTTCTTTTGTACTGTCAAGAATGGACTACTGCAACTCCCTGTTTGTAGGTCTTCCCAACACTCTACTGGACAAACTTCAAAAAGCACAGAACAACGCAGCTCGTATCGTGCTCAAGAAGCGCAAATTCGACAGCGCGAAACCGCTTCTTCAGGAACTCCATTGGTTGCCAGTGCGCGGCGTGTCGAATACAAAGTTGAGATGCTTTGTTACCGCAGTCTGCACGGTCTAGCACCTTCTTATCTGTCTGAGCTCTTAACGCCATATCGTCCATCCAGATCTCTCCGTTCCGCTGACGCTGGTCACCTTTCTGTGCCACGCATCAAGTTGGAGACGTATGGTCGTCGTTCTTTCTCCTTTGCTGCTCCTACACTTTGGAATTCCTTGCCTCAGCCTCTCCGTGACACCCCTACTCTATCTGCATTCAAATCTAGACTTAAAACACATCTTTTCCATGAACACCTTTTGAAATAAATTCCTGCCCACCAGCCGTCCTCAACCTCTTTTGTGGTCATCGTACCTTCATCATCGTCGTCATCATGGTCATCATCATGGTCGTCATCATCATCGTCGTCGTCATCAGCCTCATCATATCATCGTCACCGTCGTTGTCATCTTCTTTCTCAGTGTCGTCGTCATCGTTGTCGTCATCGTCGCTGTTTTCCTCATCTTCGTTGTCGTTGTGGCCCAGGTGTGTTTGGCTGCTTGAGTATCTGTTCAGGTGTTGTGTTGTGGTGTCTTTTTTTGTGGTGATCATAGTAGTTGTTCCATGGCGTTTTTAAGTAAATTGCTCGTTTCTGTTTCTGTGTGAAATGCACGTATACTGATTGAGATAGACAATTTTATTGTGCTTTGTATTTTTATTGTGTGTGTGTGTGTGTGTGTGTGTGTGTGTGTGTGTGTGTGTGTGTGTGTGTGTGTGTGTGGGCATGTAGAAACGACGTTACAGTGACACACTCATGGAACTCCACATGGTTTCTTTTGACTTTTTTGGAAGGGCGCCCTATTTTGACGTCAAAATAGTTCCCTGCTGAGTTAGAGCTGTTTTAGGCCTAGGGTTAGGTTAAGGGTTAGGGTTAGGGTTTGGGTTAGGGGTTAGGGTTAGGGATAGGTTCAAAAATTTGAAAATGTCAAAATAATGTCACGAAAATGAAAAGTGTGTCAAAATAATCCCTGTTTTTTTCACAACAGTCATCAGAATGTCGTTTTTACAAAAATGTGTGTGTGCGTGGGAGACATAGCGTGAGTGGGTGTGTTTGACTTTGTTTTAATACTGTGGTGATAGAGATAGACAATTTTTTATTGTGCTTTGTATTTTATTGTGTGTATGTGTGTGTGTATGTGTGTGTGTGTGTGTGTGTGTGTGTGTATGTATGTGTGTGTGTGTATGTGTGTATGCGTGGGAGACATAGAGTGAGTGGGTGAGTTTGACTATATTTTAATACTTCAATAATGGTGCAGGATGCAGTCAATATGAAAAAAAAAAAGTTCAAAAATAAAAAATCGATTTTCTTCCGTCTTCTAATAGCGATCTCCCTGCCTTTACACCACCTGTTTGAGCGATGTATGTGTATTTGGTGTGTGTGAGGGTAAATGAGACAGGTGAGCGTGTATGTTGGTATAGATCGCCGCGCTTTGAGCCTTGGGGAAAGGCGCGTACATAGCATCCTGTATTATTATTATTATTATTATTATTATTATTATTATTATTATTATTATTATTATTATTACTGTGGTGTTTGGTTTTGTGTTTGATGCTTTTATTCTTTTATGTTCCTTGAGTATTTATTTATGACTGGCTGTAACTGCGCTTTGAGCTTCTCCTGAGGGAAAGGCGTAGAATTTTTAAATGAAATAAATTATTATTATTATTATTATTATTATTATTTTGAAATAGTCAGAGCTAGTAACATTACTGATTATGATCGGCAAGTGTTACCATTGATTATTTGACTTCGGAATTTACGTAATAAGCAATACATAACGAACTTACAACGATAATACAACATAGAACGAATTAGCATAAGATTTACTTAATATACAGTACGGTTCGCAATTCAGGATTTTACGTAGCAAATAATGTAAAGATACATAAAGTTTGTACCAGAAACTGCTAAAAATAAAATTGCACTTAACAATGAAAGTGTGCGGGAAGAAAGACGCGATTCGCTTTTATAGTGCAGAACATCATGCTACGAAGACAATGCTAATGGCGCAATGTCATAAACTATTGTTCATTATTACACCTGTTTGTTACGTTCAATGGAACAGACTCCTGTAACTGATTAAATTAAACGATGAGAACAAAGTTTAGATCTACAAAAAAAAATGACATTGGAACAAAAGCAAGAATGGGAAAATACAATACAATTACAATACATTAGGGAACACGTTTACATAATTACATAAAATGGGAACAAAAGTGGGGTAAATATAATACAATACAATACAATACAATACAATACAATACAATACAAAATGTACGTCACATTATAAAATAACCACAAAAGCAGATGAAAGAACTGAATTGCCTTTGCAAACATATAATGAAGAAAAAAAAGAAAGTGGAAAATATAATGAAAAGCAATTAGTTAGTTCGTTAGTGATTCATTGCTTACAGGGTCCAGCGGACTGGAAATAGCCCAATCAGGACCACAAAATCAGGACCACAATTTCGCCGAAAGAGGACTCACCCCTGATCCGCATAAAAGATCTGCCGAAACAACCCTAGTGGTAACACAAAAGGCACTCCACCGGCCGGTCACTTTACAATAAAGACATCCCACGCAGGGGACGCTGAGGCTATACTTTTATCGTACCCCCGTTTACAAATACAAATTAGAATACAAATATTTTAAAATATCAACAAAACACATACATATAAAATGCCTACATTGACAAATAACATCATAGGAAGCCCAAGTGACCATTTTGGCAGAAAGCGTCTAATGTTCCCAAGCTGATCCAACAGACCTCACACACAAACGAGGAGTTTTGTCCCGAAAGAGTTTTCAAGAAAAAAGGTAGGTCACTGGTCTAGCGAAGAAGAATATAGTATAGTATATTATATTCAGGGGCGGACGAGGGGGGGGGGGTTTCCAGGGTTTCCGGAACCCCCCCCCCCAGACCCCCCAAAAAGGGAGAAGAAGAAGGAGAGAGAGAAAGAGAGAGAGAAAACTTTAAAGGAAAGAGATCAATCACTTGGAAACGGTAAACTCCATATCCCATATAATGTATGTCTGTGTGTATATATATACTAGTGGTTTTTGTACCCTGGCAAGCCAGGGTACACAGGTTGCTGTTTAAAATGTAGACAGAGAGACAACTGTTGTCTGCGAGTTTCATTTGGACGATGATACCTCCCCATATCCCCCTTGATACCTCACCATACCCCCCCCCTCTGATATCTCCCCTTCCCCCCCCCCCCCCTCCATGATGCCTCATCATACCCCCTTGATACCTCCCCGAACCCACTTGATACCTCCCCATAACCCCTTGATACCTTTCGTACCCCCCTTGTAACCTACCTGTACCCTCCTTGATACTTCCCCGTTGATCGTTTCGCAGGTACGGATGAAAGGAATCGGAACGGAACACGATGCTTAACGTCCTATTGCATGAGCGTTAAGGACGATCACCACGTCGCCACCCTGACAACAATGACCATCATCATCATATCAAAAATGAGTTGTTTGTTTGTTCAGTAGATTAAAGTCTCCGGACACAAGATGCTTATAGGAGACGTAAATAAGACGATTCGTTGAAGATAAGAAGTCACGTTGAAGTAAGAATGTTCGATGAAGAAAAAGTCCAATGAAGTAAGAATCTCGCATGATGCGGAGCGCACGAAGGCGGCTAATCAGTCAAATAAAAAGTCCAATGTAGTAAGAGTCTCGCACGAAGCGGAGCGCACGAAGGCAGCCATCGGTCAGATAAGAAGTCATAATAGTTGAAGAAAATCGCTGAAGTAAGGATGTCTGGAGGGAGGAGGAGCGCATGGATACGCAGTCGGGTGTAGTTAAGAGCATCGAGCAGGACGCGGGGTCGGTCCTGTGGTGCCGAAGTGGCTCGTGTGAAGGCGCCGAAGAGGCCACAAGAAGGTGCCCAAGCAAGGCCGAAGGAGGGATGGTAGACGAACGCAAGGAACCACTGGCGGTAAAAACCTGTTGTCCGGAGATCGCCACTCTCAACAGGGAGCCCTGCGTCGCCCAATCGTAGTAAAAGGTGGAGGGCTGCCGTAGGCGAGGCGGACGGAAGTCAAGCGAGGCGGGCCCACCACGCAGCACGACCGTCGCCGAACTCAACGTAGCCCTATCGAGGTGAAAATGAGAGTTGAGGTTTGAAGTAGATTGACGCATCGGAATCACCCACAGTCGGTGACAGCAGCTTCAACTTCCAGACAGCACCGCCGGACGGCCCCCTTTACCATGCCGACAATGTGTCCTCATCATCTAGGCATGCTGGACCGCTGTGGGTCTGAACGCCTCTGTGAGCAGGTGTGGGCTGAACGAAGCCTGTAGACCGCCGCAGTGAAAGATGCTGGTCGGCAACCGCCGCAGTGGTAGACGCAGGTTGGCCAGGCTGGCTGAACAGCAAAACCGCCGCAGTGGAAGATGCAGGTTGGCAGATGGTGAAGAAAAGTGCCCAACACCTCAGCATGTGGTCAATGCTGGAGCTCGGAAGAGACAGACTCCGAATCCGCCAGCCGATACGCAAGCGCCTCAAGACTGACAGACCCGTCCTTGCCTGTCGCTGTTCAGCGAATGATGACAAAAATGAACGAACGAACGAAAAACGATGCTTAACGTCCTATTGCATGAGCGTTAAGGACGATCACCACGTCGCCACCCTGACAACAATGACCATCATCATCATATCAAAAATGAGATCCAACACAAAAATGAGATCCAACATACCTATATATACCCGTATCCCCGTTATGCCTACCCATGCCCCTTTAAACCTACCCGTAGCCCCCTTTTACCTACACGTATCACCCCATTCCGATCCTTGATAATAATAATAATAATAATAATAATAATAATAATAATAATAATAATAATAATAATAATAATGAATAATACAAATAGAAATCATAAAAACACCAAGGTTTTAAAATAAAATTTGATATAAGATATTATAATAATAATAATAATAATAATAATAATAATAATAATAATAATAATAATAATAATAATAATAATAATAATAAGTATTATTAGTTTATAAATAATAATAATAATAATAATAATAATAATAATTATGAACCACCCCATCCCGATCCTTGGTAATAATAATAATAATAATAATAATAATAATAATAATAATAATAATAATAATAATAATAATAATAATAATATTGAATATAGAATAATACAAATAGAAATCATAAACACCAAGGTTTTAAAAGAAAATTTTATATAAGATATAATATTATAAATAATAATAATAATAGTAATAATAATAATAATAATAATAATAATAATAATAATAATAATAATAATAATAATAATAATAATAATAATAAAGGTAAACAGCCTAAATTACAAAGAAAAATATCCATATTGTAGTGGTTAAAAAAAAAAACATTAAAAAAAAAATATGGCACGCGTCCGATTCGAACTTGGGTCGTCCTAAACGGGAGGCGAAAGTGTTACCAACTGAGCTATCAATGGTCCGTTTAAAAACAATAAAGTTTTTGGTCTATATGGGAAAACATGCTGAAACCTCAATTTGATTTATAATGGAAGCGCGCGGAATGAGGCTATTGCAGTTTGTGGACATTTTGTTTATTTATTTATCTCAGAAACGGTTAAACGTTCGGTAAGGAAATGTCGGCTATAACGATTTCACTGGTTTTGAGCACACAGAAGGCCGATCCGTAGCCCCCAGCACCTACCCAGATCAGCGTCCATACCGGACAAACTTTATAGTAGTGGCGAAGAAGGACTTCCGGCTAAGCAATTTATATATATATATATATATATATATATATATATATATATATATATATATATATATATATATATATATATATATATATATATATCTGTATATATACTCTATATAAAATTATAAAAATTACAATTAAAAAAATAAAAATAAACATAAAATAAATAAATAAATAAATAATATCAATATATAATTATTTTTTTTAAATAATATATATATATATATATATATTTATTTAATTTTTTTTTACTTTTTATTTTTAAATTTTTTTTTATACGAGTATTTGACCTTTTCCACAATATGCAAGCCCTCGCAATCTTCTCCCTAAAAAAGTTCAATCATTGCAATCATTCTAAACAATCTCCAGACGAACACCGTCTTTCGTGCTCCACAAGGACCAAAGCTGATATTTCCCGTCTTCGGCGACATTCTATTTATTTATTTTTTTTTAAATTTTTTTTTAAAGCGGGGCGCCACGAACGGCACAAATGAAAAGAAAGAAAACGATATTCTTAATGGATAATATAATGGATTACGACAGAAGTGCCCAATACGTCGATCGCGATCGACCGGTCCATCGCAAAGGCAGTGTGACTGAGTAGATCCCGTAGCAGTAAAAAAAATTGACATCAGCCTATTATATGACTATATGTTTTGCATTTTGGTGGTAGGTAGATCATTTTGGCTTGGTCATTTTAAAAGTACCTCGCATGCTGAAAAAGTCATAGTGCTGGCAACACTGGCTTACGTTGACGTTTTAGCAAAAAGACAAATAGTCAAAGTTCCGTCCCTTTGCTTGCTTATTTCGACTGATTGATTGATTGATTTATTGTCCAGCGGACTCTTCCGAGCCAAATCAGGACCGGACAACCCCCGATCCGCATAAAAGATCTGCCGAAACAACCCTAGTGGGAAAATTGAATGCCCTCCACCGGCCAGTCACTTTACAATAAAGACATCCCACGCGGGGGACGGCTGAGGGTTGACCTCAACTACGCGAACACCCCGGTTACAAAAACAAAATAGAATACAACCATCATTATAAATCATCAACAAAACACATACATATAAAATGCCTATAGTGCGAAATAATACAATCATAGGAAGCCCTAGTGACCACCCGGCAGAAAGCGTCCAACACTCCCAAGCTGATCCAACAGACCCCATACACAAACAAGGAGTCTTGTCCAGGAAGAGTTTTCAAGAAAAAAGGTAGGTCATTGATCTAGCGAAGAAGAAGAAAGTATAGCAGAGTGATAGGACAGATCAGGAATGGGAAAGAGCAAATGATGAAGACAGCGACAGTGTGTGTGTGTATCAGTTTATAGTCCCCTCTCTTCCCGATAAGGATTTTCAGAGAGGAGACTTAAAGCACTAAATTTCCAGAAAGTGGGGATACTATTTATACTGAAACCCCCGGCACTCCAACGGGGGAACTGTTGCCGCAGTGAATTAGTCATGCCTACAAAGGCAAGACAGGTTTTCAACTGGGGCTTTCACTGTTCCCTTTATAGGTTAGAACAATCTACAGTGACAAGATTGCTCATGACCCCAAGGGGTGCTTATTCCGACTCGCGCCAGCGCTTCAAATGCCGCAAACACCGTTGTCGAAGCCCTCCAATTCGAAAGGTGTGGCAAAGCTCAGTACATATTTTGGGAGCAAGTGAGATAAATATTATTTTGATAATTTAATCTTACAAGTAAATAACATATCCTATCCTATCCTATCCCATAACTCGGAGGTCGTAGGGGCACCACAGATGATCGTTTAACCAAAGTACTCCATCTTTCACTGTCCTCAGCAACCCTGATTGTTTCGCTCAGTGTCAAACCAGTCCATTCTCGAATGTTGTCATCCCACCTCTTTTTCGGTCTCTCTCTTTTTCTACCTCCTTGCACTGTGCCTTGCAGGATGGTCTTTGCAAGACCTTATGATCTGGTGACGTGGCCATACCCTCGGAGTTTCCTATTCTTCACCACTGTGAGCAAGTCATCGTGTTGTCCAATGGCTTGTGTGATGGGCTGTCGGACTTCGTCGTTGGTGATGTGCTGGGTATAGGAAATGCCCAGAAGTCTTCTATAGCACCTCATCTCCATGCTTTGTATTCCTCGTTGTAAATCTGCTGTGAGGGTCCATGTTTTGCAAGCATATAGGAAGATGGAGATGACAATGGAGCGCAGCAGCCTTACCTTGGAGTGTAGGCTGATGGTCCTGTCTTTCCAAATGGGCTTCAACCTCGCCAGGGCAGCAGTTGTTTGTGCGATCCTGGAGAGAACTTCCAGTCGTGACCATTGTCTGATACAATGGCTCCTAAATATTTGAAGCTATGCACTGTGTTGAGGGATTGGCCATGGACTTTGATGTCAGTGTTGATGCCATGGGTGCTGTTGGTCATCATTTTGGTCTTCTCTGCACTTATTTCCATTCAATATGCTCTGGAGGTGGTGTCAAACCTCTGTGCCAGCCGTTCAAGTTCTTGTTCCTCTCCAGCCAATCCATCAATGTCATCCGCAAAACGAAGGTTGGAGATTGCTCTTCCCCCTATGCTGACTATGCCTTCGTGGTCTGCAAGGGCATCTGACATGATGCGCTCTAAGAAGATGTTGAAGAGTGTTGGAGAGAGTAGGCATCCCTGATGCACACAGATTGTTGTTCTGAACCATTTTCCGATGTCGCTGTTGTGGAGGACTGCACTGGTAGCCTTGTCATACAGGTTTTTGATGACTTCAATAATTGTAGGGCTGATGTTGTACACTCTCATGGTTGCCCACAGAGCTGCATGCCAGACTCGGTCAAACGCCTTTTTGATGTCTACGAACACATGATATAGATGTTATTGGTGCTGTAGGTATTTCTCACAGATTATTCTGAGGTTGAAAATCTGTTCAGTGGTACTTCTTTGCCCTGCCCTAAATCCTGCTTGCTCTTCGGCTATGATTTGTTCAGCTTGGGGTTTCAACCTGTTGAGTATTATTGTCAGGTTCCTGAAGGTTACCTTTTTTTGGAAAGAGTGATGACAAGCGACTGGGTCCATGGTGGAGGCCACTCCCCACTCTGCCACATCTTGTTACACATAATGGTGAGTGCGTCGATCATCGCTTCTCCTCCTGCTTGAAGTAGTTCCGCGGGTATGTTGTCCACTCCCGCTGAATTCCCTTTCTTCAGCGATTGCACTTCTGCCTCAACTTCTTCTCGGAGAATTGGGAGGATTTCTTCTTCTTCTCTGTTCTCTGGACATGCTAGAACTAATGGGTCTCCGTTTGGTTTGTGGTTGTAAAGGTCAGAGCAGTACTCTGTCCATCTGTCCAAGACTTCTTGTTCTTCTGTAAGGCATAAGCCACTTGCTTTGGATCGTGGAGACCTTGGGCTGTTTAACACTTGTCCGCGGCTTCACAGTCTGGTAGGCCTTCTTGCTGTTGTTTTTGTTCAGACTGTTCTCTATTTTCTGGCATTGAGCTTCTATCCAGTTCTCCTTTGCTGTGCGCATGCCTTTTCGGATGTCATTGTTGATTTTTCGGTAGGCATCGGCTCCCTGTCAGGTGTTCCTTTTCTTTTTCATCTCTCTTCGTTTATCACACAGGTCCAAAAGTTCAGGTGTGATCCACAGCTTCTTCTTTGACCGGTGCTTTCCAAGGATCTCCGTGGCGGCATCTGTCACAGCTAAGTTGAAGGTGGTGGTCATGGTGTTGACATCTACTTCACCAGCTCCCAAAATGAGCACTGGTGCAAATTTCCCTCCAATTGTGGCCTGAAATATTTCTGTCACCTCCAGGTCTTGCAGTTTGTCCAGGTCGAACTTCAGTCTAGTGCACTTTGCTGTGTTCTCTCTCTTCAAGTGAAGCCGGAAAGACATCATCACAAGATTGTGGTCACTTCCGATGTCTGCTCCTGGAAAAGTGCGTGTCCTGCCAATGTTGATGCTTGATCTGAAGCGTTTCTTGACGATCATTAACATTTACCGAGTAAGTCCCTTTAATAGAATTTTGGAAACCCTTCCCCCAAAACTAACTGATCCGCCCCTGATATTGATAGAACAGAGCAGGAATGAGAAAGAAAAAAAGGGGAAAAAAAGCGACAGTGGGAATTTAAAGCACTAAATTTCCAGAAAGTGGGGATACTATTTATACTGAAACCCCCGGCACCACCACGGGGTGTAATGAAAAGCAATTGTATGATGTCTTATACATAAAGTGCATAGAATAAAAAAAATAAATAAATAAAATAAAATAGTAATAATAATAAAAATCGTCATCGTCATCATTATCATCACCATCACCAATACCACAATCATCTCAACCACAATTATCTCAATCACCATCTCCGTCATCATTATCATCACAGCAATGTGGCTGGAAATAGTGTGCACAAGAGATACAGTATTTATAGAATTAGAATACGAACATATAAAAGCAACAAATTGAAAGCAAAAATATACAATACAACAGAACGTAAGGAAAATTGGCAAACCAAAAAAGAAAAAAAAATGTAAATCATTGCTTACAGGGTCCAGCGGACTGCAAAGAGCCGAATCAGGACTGCAAAGAGCCGAATCAGGACCACAAAATCAGGACCACAACTTGGTTGAAAGAAGACTCACCCTGATCCGTATAAAAGATCTGCTGAAACAACTCTAGTGGTAACACTGAAGGCACTCCACCAGTCGGTCACTTTACAATAAAGGCATCATCATCATCATCATCATCATCATCATCATCATCATCATCATCATCATCATCATCATCATTTTCATCATCATCATCAACATAATCATCATCATCATCATTATTATCATCATCAGCATCATCATCATCATAATCATCAACATCATCAACATAATCATGATCATCATCATAATGGATGCTGTACGCCCCTTAGTCTTATTATTCCTACGCACACACTTGTCAGGCCTACTTTCTCCTTTTGGTGTTTAAGCAGGTGACTGTTCCTTCAAGCCAGGAGTGATAGGGTATTTGGGGGTGGGTGGTGCGTGCGCGAGCGTCCTTTCTCCCACTAAACTAAACTAAGAAACTCAACTAGCGAAAAGTGTAAAAATACAAATATACATTTATTCTATAAAACATGTAATAAAAAAAAAACAATCAAAAAACAAAAGAATAAAACCAAAGAAAAGTATAAAGCAAAATTAAAACGTAAAACAGTCTAAACCATATACAATCAACACACTGGCATCATCATAAATCATAAGAAAAATCACTCTCTCACCTTGTCCTAATTTAACACACACATATACAATATATACACAATAATAATTAGCCACACAAGTCATGTGTCCCCCCTGTTGTCCCTGTTCAGTCTTTTATATATAAGCTGTAAGTATAAATAAACTGTTCTTTCTTACATATAAATATAAAAGAAATCCGTGGCTCTTTCTGCACACAAAAAAAAAATCCACTTGCCAAACGGCCCCCTATTTCTGTTGACTTCTCTCCCTCTTTCTTCCTTCCCCTTTCCGTAGCCTTAGAGGACCCCAAGCGCTATGGAACAATCTTCGGTGGTCAGCGGCAAGCTCTGGGTCGGTGACGCAATGGTCAATATCCAACCAAGACACCCAGCAACTTCCTCCACCCTCAACTTCTACTGCAGGCACTGCCCTCTCACAGCAGCAACAGCAACAACAACCTCCAAGGACGAACCAAGGACAACGACAACAAAAACAACACGTCCAACCTGAAACCAATAATAATACAGACTACTATTCTAGCATAACTTTTACATCTACATCTATTACTTTTAAAATACAATTGTCTGCTCTCCTCCTGAAGAAAAATTACATGGTTTTATATTCACAATTTATTTCCATTTCGTTATGTTTATACAATTTATACAAAATGCAACCATCATAAACATTCCACATATTTAACATACATTTGTTTCGTTTATATCATGTATATACAATTTACACTTCACCTCCCTCTGTTGAGTCTGGCTGTCTGCCTCCAACTCATCCTCATATTATTTACAACAAAAATGCATTTTAACATAAAAACGTTTCTAAATACAATATTCATAATAATTAACATATTTCAATAAAAGTTTAAAGACATACAATTTCACATTCTACATTCTCTTTCATACATTTTTACTACGAGCCCTCCCTAAATAGTTTTCTCCCCATTCTCTCATTGACGATCGTTAGAGACAGGATTCCAGAGGTCGAATTTCACTTACCGACTTGTGATAAGAGATTTTCTCTTTAGACATCACATAGACAACGCCCGATGACGCTCTATAGACGGGTGACAGCTACCCAGCTCTCAATAATAACCCATCAGCCTCCGGGTACCTCACTCTGACAACAATCCGGATTCTGGCTTAATGTCTCACCGCCTGGCTTTCCCCCGTTCTCCTCCAACGACCCGCTTACTTCCAAGTTCAAGTAACGAATGCCAGTTCCAGCTAAGTTTCTGCAATATGCATCACAAACTGAGCTCAATGATTGGCTCCCTAAATCTGCACAAACAAGTCCCATTCTGACCGCACATGCTAACTTACATAACCTATTATCCAATTTCTTGACCTAGATTCGAGAATAACAACTTGTTATTGTCAATTTGTTGAAAAACACGGTGCCCCCACCGCTCTTCCACAGTTTTGCTATGACAACACTCATCACTCAAATATTTGGCGTAAAGGCAGGGAGATCGCTATTTGAAGACAGAAATAAACTAGAATTTTATGTTTGAAACGTTTAGATTGACATCATCCAATAGCATTATTGACCTGAGGGAAACAATCGGAGAAAACTCGGAAAAACCTCTCGGTGTGCTGAAAAATCGGTCACTAAGTCACATAGGCTACGTTGGCGCTCCTGGTGGCGCTCGAACCCACGACCTTCGGCATATGAAACAACCCCCTGACAAACTGCTGTCAGACCACCGCAAAACTGGATACATATTGGTGAAAATTTCACTGCCTCTTGTATTTCCCTTGCGGCGGAGCTTGCGGTCATCGTACAGTACACAGGCGCTTGAATCGGGACACGCGAGCGCCTATGCATGTGACGCGTCTCCCTTTAGTTATCTATAATACAAGGTCCCAAACAGAAGCAAGCAAAACTTACGGGTCATCGCAGTTTTCAAATCTATATGAACAAACTACAAAATCTCTCCCCAAAGGAGGCAACGCATTCATTTCAGCAGTGATTCACGCAAACATGCAAAATAATAAATATGCTCTGTCTATTTTCAAACCCGTTATATTTCGATAAAATTGTCCAAAAAATGATTTTTTTTCATAATCGCTTCACGGAAGTGCCCTTTGTTTACCGAAACTATAACTTCCGTCAGTAGTAAACGAGTTTCGGTTTAAACTATCAATGTCCATCGGTTCTCAAGAACGAATTCAAGCGTGTCACTTTCGCTTTTGGGATGGATGCTAAGATTTTTTTGTGGTAAGAGCTTAATTACAAGAAACATATTGAAATGTAGCAAACGTGCAAACGCCACTTCTGTTGCTATTTTAGGGTTGCACTAAAAATGATGAGGATGAATGAAAAATAAAATCTACTGCACTAGAGCATAGATCTATCTACACAGATGCAGTTCAAACCAATATAGGTCCATGTGTGACAAGATCAACTACAATGTCACTAAGCATTCAGCTGTGCTATAAAAGACTGTTGTTGTTGTTTATTCCTTTTGAGACCTTTGTGTGTGTAATTAATCCCCACCCTCTCTACCACCATTTCCCCTTCTTAATAAATATTTGTGTAGGCCGTTGTGACAGGAGATTGTGGGAGCATCTGTGTTTTGTTTGTTTCGCCTTGTTATTTATATGCAAATCCACTCTTCACTTATACGTACATTTTTATTTTATTTATTTACGTACTTTCACTCTCTGTTCACCTTTTCTTGAGCGGATGAGGAAATACAAATATACACTAACTGTATACTGCTTTCGTGTTATTAGCTTAAAATAAAATTACAAATAAAACAAGTTATTAAGAAAATTTCTATGTAATTTGTCAACATTACTACAAAGATCTTGTTAATGTGTATGCAAATAATAAATAACAAGGGAATATAAGAAGAAATAAATACATGAAATAAATTAATCAATGAATCCCTTAATGTATTTAAAGTTATTTATTGGTTTTTCATAATATATCAGTTATTTATGTATTTTTACACTTTTATTTTCTTTCCCTTCATACTAGTATTGGGAGAGTACAGCAACACTGAAGCAGTATTTTACCTGAAATTTTTAGTCATAGTCATACCAATATTTTGTTTTCGCAGCTGCATTCACATCTCCATAGAAGGTCAAACCATGACTTGTGATAAATAAATTCAACGACAAAGCTGTGTGTTTCATATGGCCAAAGAAAATGTTACAAAAAAGAATGTTTAGCTTTTCACTAATTCTTGTTGATGACGAAGAACTCTCATAGAATACTGAGTGTACAGGTAAACAAACCCATATTGGAATACTGCATGATCCGATTGCTGCACACTGTTCATCACAATGTTACTAATAAATTTATCTTCTACTGGTTACTGTTGTAATTTACACTAGTAAAAACATGTGATTATTGATTAGTACAATTAATGATTAAGGAGTGAATAACAATAATAACATTAAAAAACAACTAACTGATCAAATATTTTAGCGCTCATCATGCTGATTTCCTCAACAATCAGTACGTTGGTTGTTAATAATTTGTTGCATTTTGAACGTACATCCGAGACAGCCTCCTCTTTAATGTATCTCCCATCCCTGCCCAACAATGCAAAGTTTCGCCATTGCCATTGGCATTTGTGATTTCAACGGCGTTGCTGCTATTCCCATTTGAAACAGTAACAGCAACTTTCTTTCTCATTTTACCAAGTACCATTGCACTTCCTCGCACAAGAAATGTTTTGACACTGCCTGCTTGACCTAAAACAGCCACTTTTGGCCCAGAAACTATCCGATCGAAGGCATTTTTCTGACACTGCATTGCTGAAGTGAAGGTTGTAACGAATGAGGAGTAATTTCCCTTTTAGTCTCGGCAGAACTCGCATTTCCGTGAAGCGATTACGAAAAATGTCACTTTTTTGATAATTTTACCGAAATTGAACGGGTTTGAAAATAGACAGAGCATATTTCTTATTTTGTTTGTTTGCGTGACTCACTGCTGAAATGAAAGAGTTGCCTTCTTTGAGGAGAACTCTTCTAGTTTGTTCATATAGATTTGAAAACTGCGATGACCCGCAAGTTCCTCTTGGTTCTGTTTGGGACCTTGTATTTATAGATAACCAAAGGGAGACGCGTCACAGGCATAGGGGTTCGCGTGTCCTGATTCAAGCGCCTGTGCTTGGAACGTAGACTGATGGTCTTGTCTTTCCAAATGGGCTTCAACCTTGCCAGGGCAGCAGTTGTTGGTGTGATCCTGGAGAGGACTTCCTGTCGGGACCTATTGTCTGATACAATGGCTCCTAAATATTTGAAGCTATGCATTGTGTTGAGGGATTGGCCTTGGACTTTGATGTCCGTGTTGATGCCATTGGTGTTGCTGTTCATCATTTTGATCTTCTGTGCACTTATTTCCATTCCATAGGCTCTGGAGGTGGTGTCAAGCCTCTGTACCAGACGTTCAAGTTCTTGTTCCTCTCCAGCCAATCCATCAATCTCATCTGCAAAACGAATGTTGGAGATTGCTCCACCAACTATGCTTACTGTGCTTTCGTCATCTGCAAGGTTATCTAGGCTCTAGGAAGATTTTGAAAAGTGTTGGAGAGAGTAGGCATATCACCACTTCGTTGAAAGAGGGCTCACCCCTGATCCGTATAAAAGATCTGCTGAAACAATCCCAGAACAATATTAGACCATCAAAACATAGACCTGCTTAGCAAATAATGAAGAAAACCTGCTAAAGAAATAGCCCAGCACATTGAACAGTTATCCTATCCTATCCTATCCTGTCCCGTAACCCGAAGGTCGTAGGGGCACCACAGATGATCGTTTAACCAGCATACTCCATCTTTCTCTGTCCTCAGCAGCCCTGATGGCTTCGCTCAGTGTCAAACCAGTCCATTCTCGAATGTTGTCCTCCCACCTCTTTTTCGGTCTCCCTCTTCTTCTACCTCCTTGCACTGTGCCTTGCAGAATAGTCTTTGCAAGGCCTGATGATCTGGTGACGTGGCCATACCATCGGAGTTTCCGTTTCTTCACCACTGTTAGCAGGTCATCGTGTTGCCAATGGCTTGTGTGATGGTGTGTGAACAGTTATAGTTATTAATTTATATTTAATTGAAGTCATGCTAAATTTGTGTTGAACATATAAAAGTTGAAATCACATACATATACGACTGGTGTCATTCTATTTGTATTGTTGTGTGTCCACTAGCTCTTCTTCTCTTGAGACAAAGTAAACTAGTCCTTTGATTAGTAAAAAGCATTTCTTAAAGTGAGCCAATGATACTTTAAAACCCGAGAACAAATATAAATTGTATGTGACCAAGCACCGTGATTAGTCTCTCACATCGCCTTGGAATTTTGGTAAAAGAATGTCTGATAGAGGTAGCTTAACGCCCCATCTATCTTTAAGTCTTACTCTTCTTGTAAGATGAGCGTATCTTCTCCAGGATATCATCACATCATCTGTGGTGCACCAACGACTTTCGAGTTACGGGATAGAATAGGATAGAATAGGATGTACATTAGAAAACAGGTCAAACATTAATTTACTGGTGAGTCTATTAATACGTTTGGGAAAGGTAACTCCTGTACGACTTATAATGATTTTTTTTGTCAGGCAGTTTGCTCCCTTCAATTAACAAAAAAAAAAAAACAATTTTTTTGGGAACACTTTCTCCACCCTTACCCCCCGCCCCCTCCCTCTCTCTTTCCCCCCCCCCTCTCTCTCTCTCTCTTTCTATATCTTCTTCTTCTTCTTCTTTTTCTTCTTCTTCGTTAAAATCCGTATCAACCATTCTTATCCTATCCCGTAACTCGAAAGTGGTTGGGGGCACCACAGATGATCATTTAACCAACGCATTCCATCTTTCGCTGACCTCAGCAGTCCCAATGGCTTCAATCATATCATATCCCATCCTATCCTATCCCGTAACTGAAAGATCGTTGGGGTACCCAAGATGATCGTTTAACCAGCGTAATCCGTCATTCTCTGTCCTCAGCAACCCTTAATGTCAAGCCAGTCTATTCTCGAATGTTGTCCTCCCACCTCTTTTTATGTCCCCATCTTCTTATGCCTTCTTGCACCGTGCCTTGCAGGAAGGTCTTTGCAAGGCCTGATGCTTTGGGTGGCGTGGCCATTACATCGGAGTTTCCGTTTTTTCACCACTCTCAGCATGTTATCTTGTTGTTGTCCAATGGCTTGTGTGATGGTCTGTTGGATATCGTTTTTAGTGATGTGCTGGGTATAGGAAATGCCCAGAAGTCTTCTGTAGCATGACTAGCATCTCATCTGCCGTGAACTGACAAAACCGAGCAAGTCCACAAAACCTACTTTCGAGAAAATCGACGTTTTGTGTTGCGCTATATTACGCGATCGTTTCTGGAAGTTTAAGGGCATATTATAATGCAATTCCTCGATTTAAGAGTGCATACCTTGAATGTTAAAGAAATGTTTGATAGATTTGATGTTTTAAGACTATTTGTGGACTTGCTTTGTTTTGTCAGATTATTCTTGAGATAGGTCTTTGTTGAGAACATGACAAAACCAAGCAAGTCACCCGCTTGGTTTTGTCAGTTTATTATTGAATTAAATCCTTGTTAAAAAAATTCACAAAACCAAGTAAGTCAAATCCGCTTGGTTTTGTCAGTTTATTATTAAGTAAATCCTTGTTTTCAAAATTCGCCAAACCAAGTAAGTCCCATAGGCCGTTTCGTTTCTTTGTTAAAAAGTCTGACGAGATGAGTCACAAAAGTTGGGTTTTGTAAGAAGTGGGTGCGGCAGTTACAGTGGGTGTATATGTGTGCCTGTTTATTGTTTTTAGCCATTCTTCACTTAATATTCCTGGGTTGGTATGCAGGAGTCATGGTTTTTTTTGTTCTCCCCTCAATATAATATTAGATGCAGCCAATTTAATTTTAAAAATACAAAACTATTTTCCTTTCAGTTTCCTGTTGTAGCGATCTTCCTGCCTTTACACCACGTGTATGTCTTGTATTTTGTTGCCCTTGTTGTGTGTCTGTAATATATTTGTTGCTGTTTGTTTGTGGGTTCGGGCACTGAATAATAATACAGGATGCTATACGCGCCTTTCCCCAAATCATCATTCAGGCTCAAAGCGCGGCGATCTATACCAACATACACGCTCACCTGTCTCATGCACCCTCACACACACCAAATACACATCCTTCACTCAAACAGGTTGTGTAAAGGCAGGGAGATCGCTTTTAGAAGACGGAAAGAAAATCTAATTTTTATTTTTGAAATTTTTATATTGACTGCGTCCTGTACCATTATTGAAGAATAGGCCCAAACGTTTCCCGGCGTGTCGTAAGAGGCGACTAACAGGGGTAATGTTAGCACGGCATCACTGGGCGAAAGTCTTCTACACAGAAGTCACCGGCCAGGGCGAGGAACCTCACGTTGATAAAGGTTCAACGACCACGTGCTCAGGGCCAAGGCGAGCCACATTGTATTCGTGGATTTCGGCTTTGGCCAACAGCCTGGAGAGGCTTGGGCACCGCCAGGTCCTTTTTTGCCCAAGACACACTACTTGCATGATGACACTATCCATAATTCCATGCCGGATCGGTCATCGCCCGGCTCAAGGACCGCGCCTTCCGTTGGCCACCAGGGCGGAGGTGTTAAGTATGCTACTGACGGACAATTTAGCAAGATCCGCACGAGAAACAACATCGTCATAGGAACCTGGAATGTCAAGACCCTAACTTCGGAAGGAAAATTAGAAGAACTGGCCCATGAGTTGGAACACTATCGATGGAACGTTCTAGGCATTAGCGAACTGCGCTGGAAAGGCCTAGGTGAAACAACGACCGACAAAGGCCACAAGCTCTATTTCAGCGGTGGAGATGACAGGCACGAACACGGCGTTGGATTCTTGGTCCACAAGAACATTCTAGCCACTGTCATGGCTTGCCGCCCAGTCTCCAGTAGACTCATTACCACCTATCTGAGAGCAGCCCCTTTCAACATTACCAGCATCCAGACCTATGCCCCAACATCAGACTATGACGACAGCGAAGTGGAGGATTTTTATGAAAATCTACAGGCGGTCCTTGACCAAGTGCCGAAGAAGGACATAGTCATAGTGCAAGGCGACTGGAATGCCAAGGTTGGCCAAGATGCGCACCACAACTGGGGAGACACATGTGGACCCCACTGCAACAACGAGACAAATGACAGGGGTATGAGATTCTTGGAGTTTGCCAGATACAACAATCTGGTACTGGCAAACACGCTTGATCTCCACAAAAACTCCAGACGATGGACATGGCACAGTCCCGGGGGAGGGGGGGGGAGCATCACAACCAAATAGACTACATCATGGTCACGAAACGCTTCAGATCAAGCATCAACATTGGCAGGACACACATTTTTCCAGGTCAGACATCGGAAGTGACCACGATCTCTTGATGATGTCTTTCCGGCTCGACTTGAAGAGAGTAAATACTGCACTAGACTGACGTTCGACAAACTGCAAGCCCCGGAGGTGGCAGAACTATTTCAGGCCACAATTGAAGGGAAATTTGCACCACTGCTCATTTTGGGGGCTGGTGAAGTAGATGTCAACACCTTGACCACCACCTTCAACTCATCTGAGGCAGATGCCGCCACTGAGATCCTTGGCAAGCACCGACCAAAGAAAAAGACGTGGATCACACCTGAACTTTTGGATCTGTGTGATAAACGAAGAGAGATTAAAAAAGAAAAAGAAAAAGAACACCTCACAGGGAGCTGATGTCTACCGAAAAATCAACAATGACATCCGAAAAGGCATGCGCACAGCAAAGGAGAACTGGATAGAAGATCAATGCCAGGAAATAGAGAACAGTCTGAAAAAGAACAACAGCAAGAAGGCCTACCAGACTGTAAAGCGGCTGACAAGTGTCAAACAGCCCAAAGTCTCCACGATCCAAAGCAAGTCTGGCATATGCCTTACAGAAGAACAAGAAGTATTGGACAGATGGACAGAGTACTGCTCTGACCTTTACAACCATACACCAAATGGAGACCCATCAGTTCTAGCATGTCCCGAGAACAGAGAAGAAGAAATCCTCCCAATTCTCCGGGAAGAAGTTGAGGCAGCAGTGCAATCGCTAAAGAAAGGGAAGTCAGCGGGAGTGGACAACATACCCGCGGAACTGCTACAAGCAGGAGGAGAAGCGATGATTGATGCCCTCACCATTATCTGTAACAAGATCTGGCAGAGTGGAGAGTGGCCTATACCATGGGCCCAGTCGCTTGTCATCACTCTTCCCAAAAAGGGTAACCTTCAGGAGTGTGAAAATTACCGCACCATCAGCCTCATCAGCCATCCCAGCAAGGTCCTCCTGAAAATAATACTCAACAGGTTGAAACCCCAAGCTGAACAAATCATATCTGAAGAACAAGCAGAATTCAGGGCAGGGCGAAGTACCACTGAACAGATTTTCAACCTCAGAATAATCTGTGAGAAATACCTACAGCACCAACAACATCTATATCATGTGTTCATAGACTTCAAGAAAACGTTTGACCGAGTCTGGCATGCAGCTCTATGGGCAACAATGAAAGCGTACATCAGACCTAAAATTATTGAAGTCATCAAAAACCTGTATGACAAGGCTACCAGTGCAGTGCAGTCCTCCACAACAGCGCCATCGGGAACTGGTTCAGAACAACAATCGGTGTGCGTCAAGGATGCCTACTCTCTCCAACACCCTTCAACATCTTTCTAGAGCGCATCATGTCAGATGCTCTTGCAGATCACGAAGGCACAGTCAGCATAGGGGATAGAGCAATCTCCAATCTTCGTTTTGCGGATGACATTGATGGATTGCCTGGAGAGGAGCAAGAACTTGAACAGCTGGTACATAGGCTTGACACCACCTCCAAAGCTTATGGAATGGAAATAAATGCAGAGAAAACCAAAATGATGACCAACAACACCAATGGCATCAACACGGACATCAATGTCCAATGCCAATCGCTCAACACAGTGCATAGCTTCAAATATTTAGGAGCCATTGTATCAGACAATAGGTCCCGACAGGAAGTCCTCTACAGGATCGCACAAACAACTGCTGCCCTGACAAGGTTGAAGCCATTTGGAAAGACAGGACCATCATTCTACATTCCAAAGTAAGACTGCTGCGCTCCCTTGTCATCTCCATCTTCCTATATGCTTGCGAAGCATGGGCCCTCGCAGCAGATCTACAACGAAGAATACAAAGCATGGAGATGAGGTGCTACAGAAGAGCTCTGGGCATTTCCTATACCCAACACATAACCAACGACGAAGTCCGACAGACCATCACACAAGCCATTGGACAACACGATGTCCTGCTCACAGTGGTGAAGAAACGGAAACTCCGATGGTATGGCCACGTCACCAGATCATCAGGCCTTGCAAAGACTATTCTGCAAGGCACAGTGCAAGGAGGTAGAAGAAGAGGTAGACCGAAAAAGAGGTGGGAGGACAACATCCGAGAATGGACTGGTTTGACACTGAGCGAAGCCATCAGGGCTGCTGATGACAGAGAGAGATGGAGTATGCTGGTTAAACGATCATCTGTGGTGCCCCTACGACCTCAGGGTTACGGGAAGGATAGGATAGGATAGGATAGGATAGTTTGTTTGTTTGTTTCCACACCTTGTTGAAGTTGCCGCGTAGGCGGAAGATCTACAGGATCCTTCATGGTGGGCAGGAAAGTACACGAAGAAAACTCTTTTTCAAAAAGCCGAACACGTCATTTGCTGACTGAAATTTTGCCATCTTTTTCACAGGAAAATAATATTGCACAGCAGCAATAACATGGATTCTCACTGGTCCACTTCATCATAAGGCGCATTCTCATTGGTCGGGAGGACTTACTTTTATTTGTCAGGTTATTGTAGAAGATGACGTCATTATGCCAACTCGAGCATCAGCCAGAGGATCGCCGAAACAAAATCGCAGGGGACTTGCTTGGTTTTATCAGTTTATTCCCCCACTTAAAATTTTTTTAACAAGGACTTACTCTATGATATCTCCAAATCTAAACATAGTTCGGATTTGATTTTTACAGGTAAGATGCGTCATTCTCTTGCAAGTTTGATGGCGCAAAAAACTCATTTTCGACCTTAGGTGGACTTACTCGGTTTTGTCAAATCACGGCAGTCATCTCTATGCTTTGTATTCTACGTTGTAGATCTGCAGTGAGGGTCCGTGTTTCGCAAGCGTATAGAAAAATGGATATGACAAAGGAGCGCAGCAGTCTTACCTTGGAATGTAGACTGAACAGACGGCCCTGTCTTTCCAAATGGGCTTCAACCTTGTCATAGCCGCAGTTGTTTGTGCGATCCTTTAGAGGACTTCTGTATGATACAATTGGCCCCTAAATATTTGAAGCTAGGCACTGTGTTGGGGGATTGGCCTTGGACGTTGATGTCCAAGTTAATGCCATTGGTGTTGTTAGTAATCATGTTTGTCTTTTCTGCACTAATTTCCATTCCATAGGCTCTGGAGGTGGTGTCAAGCCTCTGTACCAGCTGTTCAAGATCTTGTTCCTATCCAGCCAATCCATCAATGTCATCCGCAAATCGGCTGTGACAGATGCCGCCACTGAAGAAGTAGAAGTAGAAGAAGAAGAAGAAGAAGAAGAAGAAGAAGAAGACCCACATTTTTACAGCGCCACCTTATGGATTTGCATTTCCGTTATTAATTGTCTACTACCAGTGAAGTGGAGTTGTACTTTAGTTCAGCACATGTTATTCTTGCACTACTGCTACGCCTTAAGGCGCTTCCTCGAGCGTTTCTTTATGCACTCTTATGCAGTCATGTGAGGGCACACAAGTCGTGTACTGAGTATAGCTGCTAGTCATGGATAACGCGGGGGCACAACGTTTAGAATCGTGTATCAGACCCAAGAAATGTATAACTATTTAGAACTCGAAATTAATTCTGTTTATGATTGTTTTGTATACCTTTCGAGTTTTCAGCCTAATTTGACTATAATTTTTATTTTAATTTTATGTCTATTCATGTATGTGATGTTAGAAATACAATTACATTATAAACAAAATTATGATAACTGTTGTTGTGTTTTTTTAAAATGTGATCAAGTTACATTACTTTACATGGTTATTGCTGGACCTAAAGCAATAACCATGTAATGTAATGTAACTTGATCACATTTAAAAAAAAATATTTCATCGAGCGCCTGTATGCACTTTAAGCTATTTCTTGCATGTCTAGCCATCCCTTTTCAAGTTGTATAGGTTATGGAACTTATTACCTGTTTTCTGAGCCGCAATTGTAATAATGCTCACCGAATACCTATTATGAATATCTCTGTTCATGCTATCAGACAGGGCGTTTACTCACTGCAAAATGAATATTACGATTGAAAACGCACTATTAGTTCGGATCGCTTTATTTCGCAAAGCATGCAATGATAGCGTGAATTTACCTTTGATTTGGTTTTACGCTTTGCTAGAAGAAGCTTTGTCTATTGTTGAGAATTTTCGTCGGTTGATATTGAGGAATTACTTATGCACTTGTCAAGGGCGGATCAGCAGGTTCACGCGGGAGGGTGCACTTTTATTTATTTATATATATATATATTTTTTTTTTTGGGGGGGGGGAGAGGGTGGGGGGTGGTGGGGCGGATAGAGAGAAGTTTTTGTATCTTACCTCAGATTCATAGCAAAGAAGTTATTCTTTCAAAACAACAGTTTATGGGCAAAACGCCCTGACATACATGTGTTACACTTTCTTTTGTTGTTGAGTTGCTACCTAACTGTACTTAGATCAAGCTGTTGCTATAACTGCTGCAAGGGCGGATCAGCATGTTCACGCGGGAGGGTGCACTTTTATTTTTTTTATTTTTATATATATATATATTTTGGGGGGGGGGGGTGGGGAGTGGGGGGGGGGGGGCGGATAGAGAGAAGTTTTTGTATCTTACCTCAGATTCATAGCAAAGAACAGTTATTCTTTCAAAACAACAGTTTATGGGCAAAACGCCCTGACATACATGTGTTACACTTTCTTTTGTTGTTGAGTTGCTACCTAATTGTACTTAGATCAAGCTGTAGCTATAACTGCTGCAAGGGCGGATCAGCAGGTTCACGCGGGAGGGTGCACTTTTATTTTTTTATTTATTTATATTTTTTTTGGGGGGGAGGGGGGGGCGGATAGAGAGAAGTTTTTGTATCTTACCTCAGATTCATAGCAAAGAACAGTTATTCTTTCAAAACAACAGTTTATGGGCAAAACGCCCTGACATACATGTGTTACACTTTCTTTTGTTGTTGAGTTGCTACCTAATTGTACTTAGATCAAGCTGTTGCTATAACTGCTGTGTTACACTCGTTCGATGATGGTGTTTTTCTATAGTATCAGTAGTTGATTCAGCCCCAATGCTGAAGTACTGATGAGTGTAGCTCAGATTCGTTTATCCACGCAACCCGTTCAAACAGCCACAAGGCACGGAGTCGTATAAAGTTTTCAAACTTTATTCAGCATTCATCAACAACTGCATACAATCGCCTTTTTACTCCCTCCCTTTCACAACACAGTGTGTCCATTATATATTTTTTCTCTCAACTCGAGATCACGTCCGATCGTTCCAGAATGACGCGTTACCCAATCAAAATTAACTTCGTCATCGCTGTTTTACGTCATACATCTTTCTTTACATTCCAGGAAGGTTCTCAAACATCTACATTTATCAGGAAGTTTCTATCGAATCTAGAGAATTCTCCAATAATATCGACTAACAAAAATTACCAACGTTATACAAAGCTTCTTCTAACAACAACGCAAACTCAAATCAAAGGTAAATACATTCTATTATTGAATACTTTGCAAAGCGAAACGATTAGATCTATCGTGCGCGTTTCAGACATGCTATCCTTCGCGTTTCAACGTAACATGCTGTAAATATACATGTTAAGAAAATGACACAAAGCTTTTACCTGAAAAGGACTTACTGCATGACCAACTTCTGTGGTTGTAGTGGCATTAGCGTCTTGTATTTTCTGGCAAACCTGTCGACGATGTCGTTTGGATCAACACAGATCTCAAAATGTACACGCATAAGGGCCAGTCCATTCAACCTTGTTTCACCCATAGTGGAACGCAAATAAGTTTTCAGTGTGCGTAGTCCACTAATAGTTCGTTCACATTCAGCACTTGTGATCGGTAGTGTGCACAGCAGGCGATGCATAGCGTGAATGTTGGGGTAAAAGCCTGGGTCGCAGGCTTTCAAGCTCTCCTGGACTGTTTCTGGTAAGTCCCCTTGGAATGCTTCCCACTTGTGAGACCATCTTATGTACTCTGATTCCAGTTCGTTCATGTTTGGGAGATCAGTTTCCCAGAAGCTTGCAAGACGTTTCACACCATCTGGGAGGCTGTGAAGACCCCCGTCTTGTTGCATTGTGGCGATCACAGATGGCACCAAACCAAGTCCATCTACAGCCACTTCCGATGCTGAACTGAATCTTGAATCCATCTGAGAGAGGAGATGGTCTAGGAAGGGCACTGCGATCGATCGCCGGAAAAACTCTTCCGTGTTTTCTGCTGGTTGGTTGCTGCGATGAGACTGCCGTTCTGGGCATCGAGGCCTCCTAATCTCAATATCAAGGGATGCAGCCATTTGCTGTGCTTCTTGGAACCAGCGCGTGAATGTTCCCTCCACATTTGCCCTGATGCGTTGCAAAATGTTTTTCACAGCACTAATTTCGTTGAATGCAGCCACGATATCTTTTGCTTTCTTCTGCAGCTTTACAGTCAGGGGTTTGAGAAATTGGAGACATTTTCTTGTGACAACAAAGGCAACAAGAAAGTCGCTGGCTTGAAAAGCTCGTAGGAATCCAGCTGCCTATGTTACAGTTTCACTGTCCCACTCTGCTCCTCCACGCTGCATCTCACGGAGACAACTTGTCACAACTGGAAGAAAGTCAGCAAACGCTTCAAACGCCGAATGACATTCAACCCATCGCGTTCGACATAGATCCACCAGTTTAGCTTTCTTTGCATCGAGGATTCTTCCCGCCTCTTTTTCTGCCTCAATTGTGGTCTCAAGTTTCCTTTGGCGCTTAGGTGACGGAGAGAAGAAAAGGGCAGCTTCTTTCAAGACACCAAGCATGGAGGTAACTTCAGTGACGCTGCAAGCCTTCACCACGCACAGGTTAAGGGAATGAGCTGCGCAATGGACATACAATACCTTGTCGTTCAACTCGCTGATTCGAGCTTGAACTCCCTTAAACTTGTCGGCCATGTTAGCAGCTCCGTCATATCCTTGACCTCGTATGTTCTGTACAGACAGACCACATGCGTTCAAATACTGAACAATGTTGGATGCAATCTCTTCGCCTGTGATTTTTTCGCAAGGGATGAAGGCAATAAAGTCTTCTTTAATGCTGTTTGTATCACAGTCAACGTACCTCAAGACGAGTGAACTGTTCCCAGTTTGACGCGTCTACGACTTCGTCTGCCAACACTGAAAAGTGTATTGCTTTCTGGACTCTGGCTATCAATTTTTCACGAATGTGATCACCAATCAGTTCTATCAGTCGATTCTGTGTGGTCTTGGAAACATACGTCGCTTTTTTCTCACACGTTTTTAAGTGTCTTGCCAGTGTTTCATCACCTACATCAATTCTAAATTTCAACAAGGCGTTGAAGTTGCTGATGTTGTCTTCTTCTAGCACCCCATCATCGCGCTTACCTCTAAGGGCTAGTCCCGGTGTGCCACAAAAAAAAATCACAGTTTTTGGTGATACTGCCCAAAATTTCGCGATTTGTTTCAATTTGCTTCTGACGCTCCTGGTCTAACAGCGTGTCTACACTCTTTTGGGGGGTCTTTCATGACGCAAAGAAAATTTTCGGATCTTTCCGTCGCTAGCTTGTGCTGTTTCGTCCTGCTGTGTTCGCAACATTTCTCCATAGCTTTTTGCCAATTCTTAAATGGTTTCGAGACAAACACCGTGAGCACCGTGCACTGAGAAAACAGCATGCAGAATTTACAAAACGCTCCACCTTGGGCAGGAGAATATGTAAGCCATCGATCCATCGGGCATTAAAACGTCGTTGACGCTTCCCAAACCTTGTAAGGGGAAAAGAAAAGCCTTTCGTTGGACACCAATGTTTGGTCAAGAGATGAAACCTTTGAGAATCTGACAAAGAGCTGCGTTTATCCAGGTAATTTCCAAGATCTACATCAATCTGAGAGGCAGACTCTGCAGATTTTGTGCCTGAAACACACAATAAAAGAAACCCAAGTAGATGGTGGTACACTGCATGTTCGTAATAGTCATTATTAAACGTGATTTTCACATTCAAGGCCCAGGACCCGCCCAATATTTGTGACCCATTACAACAAAAACGGGGTTAAGTCGCCCGCGATACTACTGATCTACAGGCCAAAACACAGCTGAGGATCATTTTGGGTCAATTTCCTTTTTTGGTACATTTGAAATCGCCAACAACATTTCTATTAGCAACTAAAAAACGTTTGGATGGACACATCCTACAACTTCTGTCAAAACATCAGTCGCGTATCCAAACCCTTATGAGTTTCATAGTCGCTGCAAACTTGTTTGTTCAATTTCTCAAAATTGTTGCACACACACCTCTAAACTTCAAACTGCTATAACTTCCTCGTTTGTTTAAGATACAGAGACCATTCTTACATCATCAGAAAGCAAATACTGTCATAACTCAACTCATTAAAGTCCCGACTTAACCCCGTTTTTGTCATGATGGGTCACATTTATTTAATACATTTTTAAAAGAAAATCTTAATACTAATCTACTTATGAGGAAAAAACGGTAAATTTTCAGTGGTAAATCAGTTATCTTATTTAAGATATTGGAATCACGACATCATGGAGGTTTCTTTAAACTTACGTCAAGAATTATCACAAGAAGCCAGCCATAAAATTTACAATGTTTTATACACTCGCAGCCTTCCCAGATTTCCTTGTGTCCACCCTTGTTTATTATTAAGTACAGTGGAGTCCACCTATAACAAACTGTTACTGTTGTTTGTTTTTTTCATTTCCCTTGCCTATGATTTTTTTATTAATCTTTTTCACAGACAAAAATTAGTGTTTGTGAGTCTAAAATGGTTCTTAAGTCTTGTTTAAATCAAAATATTGTATAACAACTTACCACTTGACGAAAAGAGGCCTTGTGAGTCTTGGTGGGGGTCTGGTACCACACAGTCACTGGTCGACGGTGCCGGCGTCATATGCTGCACTGGTCGACGGTGGCGGAGATTCAGTGGCTGCACTGGTTGGCGGCAATTCAGTGTCTGCACTGGTTGACGGTGGCGGCGATTCAGTGGCTGCACTGGTTGGCGGCGTTTCAGTGTCTGCACTGGTTGACGGTGGCGGCGATTCAGCGTCTGCACTGGTTGGTGGCGATTCAATTGCTGCATTGGTTGGCGGTGGCGGCGATTCAGTGGCTGCACTGGTCGACTGTGGCGGCGATTCAATTGCTGCACTGGTCGATGGTGCCGGCGAAGAGGCTGATTCTTCAGAAACTCCAGGATTTGTGTCGATTCCTGCTTAGATAAACAGATACATTCTGTTAGTGTTAGGAACCCCAAAGAGTCAAAAGTGTCTTAATACATGTATCAGTGTTTGTTTTTAATTTCTTTTCCAAACAAAACTTAAAATTAGATCTATGTACATAACTACATAATGTGGAGAAAAAAAAATGGGGAAAGAGTGATGCTTTTAGAAAAAATTTTGAACGTTTTTTGTTTTGTTTTGTTTTTTCTTTCTTTTCGACCCCCTCCCCACCCCCCCCCTATTTTCCTTTGTCCAGCCCAGCTATAATTATTGCGAAGAAGTTTCATTTGTTTTTCATTAGCTCTGATCCAAGAAGGGAAAAAAAATGGTAAGAGTAGACGTTTTGAAAGTTGAACGATATTATAATAATATCGTTCAACTTTCAAAACGTCTACTCTTACCATTTTTTTCCCTTCTTGGATCAGAGCTCAGGAAAAACAAATGCAACTTCTTCGTGCCTGTGGAATGATGAGGCTTCAAAACACGTTTGGGCATTGTGTATCTGATGAAGATTGAACACCAACGAAGCAGATTCAAACTCCGCGTAGACGAAAATGCGACGGTTGTGAACCTGAGCTCAAAGCCAAAACGTGTGTGACGTGTAAACGCACAATGCAAGCGACATATGACGTTTTAGCGGATGTTACACGTCATAATTGGCCGGCGTTCTTTCTTCCTCTTCTTTTTCTCCTTCCTCTTCTTTCTTCTTCTTCTTCTTTTTTTTTTTTTTTTTTTTTTTTTGTCGTCCGTGGGGGGGGGGGGGGAGGGGGTGCACGTGCACCCGTTGCACCACCCCAAGATCCGCCTTGAACTTGTTTATTATCGATCGAAGTTGCCAGATCTGTCTCGTAATAGCTAAGCAATTATTCTTCTAACCTAAAGAATATTCCATGTGACAGCCACCACACAAATGCCATTGGTTTTTTTTATTTATTGAGGGATCGTATTAGTTTTATATTTAATTGTTATTGCGCTCCTGTACACACCCTTTTACGACGACACTATGCACTTTAGTTACCTGTTCAGACTGATATATAAAGGGGTACGGAGCAGCAAGTTAGTAATGCACTTTTCGTCAAGGTTGACGCCTAGCTTCGCTCTAGGAAACATGTGTTGTCGTCTAGGGGTTGCAAGTTTTACATGACCTGTTTAGATATCGATTGATTGTTTATCCGCCACATCATAGAGTATAGTAGGCTGACTGAAACATGGTCTCTAGATGCATTTCGGAAATAAAATGAGCTTTTTCTCTTTTTATGGTACAAATGCTAGAATATCTACTAGTATCCAGCGCGAGTTCTAATTAAGTTTCTTCTTTTAAATGAGATAACTAATGCTAATAAACTGTCTGTCTCGGTTACTGATTGATGTGTAATATGGCAGTCTGACGGAAAACGTGTGTTTCCAGGTAAGTGTCTTTTCTCAATGAAATGTATATGAGATAGTATTTTTGTTTCCGCTCTTTGGATTTAGTATGTTATAGAATGACATCCAAGGTGCAGATTAAGTTTCTTCTTTACAATGAAATAACTGATGCTAACTTGGGTAACTGATCCCAATGTGTAGAATCAGTATGATTGAATGACTGCTGGTAGAAAAGACGTGAGTTATAGTCGTGATGGTATTTGCCTGGGGTGTGCGTGTGTGTGTGTGTATGTGTGTGCGTGTGTGTGTGTGTGTGGGTGTGTGTATGGGTGTGTGTGTGTGCTATGAGTAAATTCTGTAATCTGTATTCTGTGTTTTTACGGTACGCATTTTGATGACTTACGTTCAGTGAAAAGTGTCGTTTCTAAACATAAGCATCTCTCTTGATTTTCTATATGCGCTTGTCCTTACCACTTAGTATAATTATATAAATAACAAAGATCTCTACTCAAAATAAATGTTGTAAGGTTTTCACTACAGATGCACAAATGCTTGCAGACACAAAGGACGCATGTGGCTTTGAAGCAAGACATGACTCGTATCCTAATTAAGTATGAATCACAAAGCTCCTGCTGATAAATGTTTCATAAAGAGTCCTCGTAAAAGTGCATTGGAGCTCAACGAGGTTGTCACCGCCACGACCCCGCCCAAGCAGACAACACAAACAAACAACTTGCGCACGCAGACAGCCCAGACAGGGGATGACGATTACCAGCAGACGTGAAGCAAAGACCTTGATATATAAAGACATGCCATGAGGCCCACTTCAACAACCAGATTTTTGATATGATGATGATGGTCATTGTTGTCAGGGTGGCGACGTGGTGATCGTCCTTAACGCTCATGCAATAGGACGTTAAGCATCGTTTTCCGTCCGTCCACTTCAACAGAGTTTACATGTAAAACAGCGATCCTAGCGGTAGTCCTGTTTCTATGTCAAGGGAGGTAATACCCGTTCAATAAACAACTGTGTCGGCAAGGTCTACAGTTGATGCAAAAGCTCTTTTATTTTAAACTTTTCTTTGTTTTGCATAATTAAAAAAAAAATAAATAAATAAAAGTAGTTTGTTATATTAAAATATATACTACTTTAAAACAGTCAAGCTGATCTCATGCTGATAAACAAAAGAAGTAAGTTTGCATGCTACTTTCCTACTTTGATAAGTTCAGCATGCCCCTGCTGTCATATTATTTTATTTGGTATACCCCTATACGCTTATGTGTCCGGGGACGTTAATCTATATTCAACTCATTATCTTTACTTGCTATAAATGTTTAAATAAGCCTGTAGAAATTCTAGAGTTTTAACTCTTTGGGTACTATATTTTATAACAAACTGAAATGTAATGTAAACACAGACTGTCCTGTAAAACGTGGACAGAGAGAGTGCATCTTCTCCGCCATCTCGATAGTTTTTCTGTTAGCTCAGATATACTTAGTCGATTTTATCAGTCATTTATATAAATTTTCTTTTATTTGCTGGTTTCGAAGTTTATCTGTATCTGATGGAAACAGCTTGTCAAGTATCGCAAATCTGTACTCAAAGATTACTGGCTTGAGACATCAAGACCTGAGCAGTTCTATTTTTGTGTGTGTGTAGGTGTGTGTGTGTGTGTGTGTTTGTTTTTCTATGAGCACCACCCCACAATGTGTGCCACCTTGTCGTACTTTCTTCATAGCGCGCGGAATTTTCCCAAGTGACAACAGTTATTTCGCTAGGTGGCGCTTCTCTAATATCGAAAGTAGCGAACTCCCGGAAGTGGGCCTCATGGCATGTCTTTATATAAGGTCTTTGCGTGAAGTGATGAAAACACAACGAGTATATATACAACTTCCAAACTATTTATTCATTCAAGCCACACACCACACACGTACAACATTTACACATGAAAAAGAAATAAAGATGATGGACAATCAATGGTACGATGAGAAATGACACGTCAGCGCGATATGCGATGGTTGCTACGCAACCCAGTGCGCGTACGAATCGTGCGTAAGCAAACGTCCGTCCGCACGTACTAAGAAAGGGGGGTCAAGTGCATAGGAGGAGGACAACACGAAACGATCCAACCTGAGCAAAGTCCAGTTCTCGGTGCCTCCTTGCGACGTAGCGGTCCACGAAGTCCCGCGGCTCGAGGTCCCCCTGTCGGTAACCTTCCCTGCTGGTTGCTATAGCCGTTGCGTGTGCCACCGTCGATGACGATACGTGGCGGCGCCCCTGTTTCGACTCGCCACTGACGGCGATGATGATGATGATGATGATGACGGTGATGCAGCAGTCACGGGCGGACCTGCCACCCCGACGTTGCACAGCGGTACACCCCAGGACAGCCTTCTCGCGATGTCTAGGCTAGGCTCCAACCTCCACGTCACCAGTCACCAACGGGAATGGTGGGGTTGAGGGAAAATTAGGATGTGGACGATGGTGGGGTTGTGGGAAAAAGATGGGGACGCAGACAACAAAGATGGTGATGAAGACACCAATGATGATGCGGTCGAATGACGCCAAGCAACGTCGAACGACGTCGAACCTGTAACATGCTTGTTTCCCTGTTAATATCTTGCTTGCTCATCCCTGTCCCCCCCTCTCTGCATACACTCTCCCCCCTCTCTCTCTCTTCACTCCCTCGCGATGCTCGATGGACACAACTGCTGTCCGCTTCCCCCCACATAGACACAGCAACGTCTAACTAGTATATGCCAGAACCGGTTACTATCATCCGTCAGTAACGGTCTACCCCTACACCACAGAACAGTGCCACTAGCTACACACAACCTTTCGCTAGCTCACTCCAATACGTTCTGCCCCTGTAGTGACTACTTTTCCCAGTTCGCTACCCACTGCGCAGTGCACTAGCACGTTCTGCACGCTCGGCTAACGTAATCATGCACCCGGCAACTTCATATTATCCACCCGCTAATTGCTTTTACCTTTCCGCCACAGATCGCCCTGTGACAGAGGTAATACCAAAGAGCTTATTACAGAAAGAGGGGGAACTTCCATTATGTCATATACAAAAATGCGAGGCGCTCTCACGGATTATTTCCCTTTGCTCGGGCTGGCTATATTTCATCATCTGCTATATGAATGATCTGTGCGTGGTAACTTATTGAGCTTATGCCATTGCAAAAGAACATTTTTTTGGCAACGTTTGCAAAAACAAAACTTTTAACCATCATTATTATTAACATTCCGCTACTGCTGTCTTTTTTTTGTGTTTTTTTTGTTTATGTTTACTTATTGACATTTATTAGTGCTTTTATGCTGCTAATGTGTGTATGTCATAGGTTCGTTTTCTGCCCTGGAATTTATTATTTTTTAATCAACGACAGATATTTTAAAATTAAAATAAATTATGCATGACAGACTCTTTCATTTATCCGAAACTGTGTAAATCCGTAATCGTGAGAGAGAGAGAGAGAGAGAGAGAGAGAGAGAGAGAGAGAGAGAGGGGTTGGGGGAAGAGAGAGCTCTGTCATTCAATCAATTAATCACAATAAAGCACAATAACAAAATGTTTCACTAATAGTGTGAATTTTATTTATATCAGGTGTACCCCTACCCCACAACCCTCTCACCTCCCACATCACTGGCTTAATAACATCAGTCACTTCATGGAAAATAATTAATTAATCAGACAGAACAATCAGAACCTAGACTACAACATTCCACGCAATATAGATCTAATGCGCATAAATTTACAGATCAGAACAAGGACTGAGTTTCTACATTACATTTTTTTCCCGTTTACACTCATCAAACGAAAAGGAATTACAACAGATCAAGGACCATTTTTGTGCCTAGGTAAGGGGTTATCTTGCACAGTATTTGATCACGAGGAGAAAACAGACTTAGTCTAATTTAACTTGTTAACATAAGCAGTTTGCCAAACTGCCAATCTGACATCTACTTTTGAAATATAAGCACAAATATAGTCAAACAACCTAGCAATAACATAAACAATGAGCGACCTGTTGAACGTAAACTGTCAGCAAGCAAACTGTTTTGGATTTAGCACATAGGTATAACATGAATCATTCAAGCCGCTCTCGGATTGTTTTAACACTAACAGCACTGCAGCGGTCTTTGTTTAGGCCTACATAAACACACAAAAAAATGAAGTTTTTCAATTGCAATTTACCTTTCTTTGTCTCCTGGAAATTTGAAAAAGGACTTGCCAACACAACTTTTCTTGTATCTGGCATTATGGCAATTGATGGCTGTGCAAAAGTCACCGCCCTGTTTCACTAGGTCGCCTTCTGACTTTCTGCCATGAGCCATTTTCAGCATGCTGACAAGGGCGCATAACTCGTACCTTTCATCTCGCGGTTCTGTACCAAGTTCCCCCTCTTTCTATCATTAAGCTCTTTGGTAATACACATTGCTGCGATCGGTAAAAAGTATCGCCAAAACTCCCGCTAGCAGCAGGTGAAAGTATTCCCTCCATCCCTTCAAAGTATACTTTGGGCTCGCTGCTAGCCGCGGATGCGAACCGCAGTACTGTTTAAAAGTGAGGGAAAGAGCGGAATATTGCTACAAGTATTCGGGTAAGGGTTAGTTGTAGATCTATCCCTAACCCTTGCCCTAACCCTTTTCTCTACAAAGTATACTTTGGGCTCGCTGCTAGCCGCGGATGCGAACCGCAGTACTGTTTAAAAGTAACGGAAAGAGCAGGAATATTGCTGCAAAGGGTTCGGGTCCCTAGCCCTTGCCCTAACCCTTTTCTCTACAAAAATGCTCTTTTTCCGTCCCCAAAAACCCATTTGCCTTCTTGGATTCTTAAATTGTATGAAACCAAGTGAGGACACTATCCGGCGTCAACAACGGTTCGAAAAGATTCTCAAACAGTTCGTAAAACAATTGACCTAGAAACAAATACAGCGTGACCTAATTCGTCGCCTAGAGGAAACTTACTTTTCCGTTTCTAGTCTTTGAGCGACACTGTAAGTGTGCAGGCAGCTAACCTCGCCAAAGTATCCCTTCAAGGGACAAGGGACATACTTTGGCCTGCTGCGCAGCGTGTGCCTGGAGTATAATTTCTTTCGATCGTAGCTATGTGCAATGGGTGGCTGTTATGACGTATACATTGAAAGGCCACAATTCCAAAGCGCTGTTTACTTTTGACGACAACGGGTTGACCCTATCATTGGCATTGTGGATTTGGTTGCTCAAACCAAGTGCTAAAGTTTGAACTTTCCATTTCGGTTGTCACCGGGAGTGATTTTCCCCTGTTTTAGCAGTACATCGATAACATAGCCCTGTGAACTTTGACCTAGTTCTTAGTGAACAATTCAATTCAATTCAATAAATTATTTTAACGTCTTTTCGCATCTGTGATTTGAGACCGTACAGTAATTCTCACGCATGTACACAAACATTTATAAGGTAGGGTAGGGTAGGATGGGGGTAGGGTAGGGTAAGGTATTGTAGAGTAAAGTAGGGTAGGGTAGGGTAAGGTAGGGTAAGGTATGGTAGGGTAGGGTAGGGTATTGTAGAGTAGGGTAGGGTAGGGTAAGGTAGGGTAGGGTAAGGTAGGTGTGACAAGGCGGGCAATCACCCTCTGAGCTAAGCTGCTAAACAGTCATCACTCACTCGCTCAGCCAGCCATCATTCCTCTTAATCAGCCATCTCTAGCAGGCCCGCTCGCCCAGTCGCTTAAGCCCCGCCCCCCGGGACATCTCCTTAAAGCCTGGCACAAAGCATGACATAGTGTCAGACCCCAGCATCCCTGTCCGAAAACACGTCTCCATCACCGAGTGACCTCTGAGTTTCGACAGTACCCTTGTGCTTCCACCCGTCTTAAGTCAAGGTAAGAGAGGGAACTTACTCTTTGTCATATAGCAGACCCATCACCCGTCGTTCGCCCATCATGTTCATGCGTCCTGTCAATATGTATGTTCATGTTTATAATTTTGCCTTGATGTGTTGCTATGGCTTGTATTTATCCCTTGCACATATTTTCTACCTTGTATATGACCCATGACATGTTTGGATTTATGCTTGTATGCTCCGTTTGCCCCATGTGTAAATACCCCATGCCATGCTGCCCCCCCCCCCCCCCCCCCCCCCGCATAGATTAAAGTCCTCAGTACAGCCCAGACCTACAACCCATTTGCCCTGTATCCTCCATTTGCTTTCCCCCTCGCTCCCAATGTATAAATATTTGCCCTGTTGCCAACCCCATCCTATGCGCCGAATGTATCTTATACTAGCGGCCGCCAATAAACTCCACACCTTGGCCCAGTAAAGCTAGTTGCATTGTTTGACTGTTGGTATTTGCACTGGCTCAACCCATGACCGGTCAAGCCAATTTGAATTCTGAGAAGGGCTATCATGTCACAGGCCCTGAATCCACACTATCCCTATCCCCCGCTGATACAGCGTCTGTACACATTGCAGACGGGTTCCTGTACCGGGCGTATCACCCCGGCATTGTATCAACTCCCAGTCACTGACCCGCCGCAGGCCCCTGTCAACCCAGGAGGTCAATGAGAAGCGAGACTTGGGACTTCGCCATTTTCCAGACGGCTAGCCACGAAAGCCGATTTCTGTGCCTGTACCATATCACAAGACAGCACTCGTGATCCATGCGTCATCATCGCGTGACCACTGACCTGCATCTTAGCACCCACGCTGCTACCCACGCTAACAAGCCAACCAGAGTATCCTGGACAAATCGCCGCACTTCAGTACAGAGCTAAGTGCCTAAGCCTACGAGAATCCCCCCTCGCCTCGCCAGATTATCAGAGAGACTCTGAAACCATACAGATACACTCTCGCCCTGTGATGAGATCAGTCTACAATCGCTCTAGTATCCCAAATATTGACTATCCAGAAAATCACCAGACTACTCCTTACTAAGAGACGCTTAGCCTATGACTCACGTCATAGTAACTTGACCCAGACCCTCCATTTCAAATTATTAAAAGGAAATAGTTATAGAAATTGCAATTACCCTGACTGGCCTTTGAATGTGAATTTCTTAACTAGTACATTTACTCTTCATCTCGTCTTTTCCCTGTCTGTTTATTAAGTTGGCCCCGCATTAATCTCTTGAATGTCATCGCACCATTAGTCTATCAAAGGAGATAATAAAGCGCGAGAGATTAAGAGCGTACCCCCATCCCCCAACTCCCTCTCTTCGTGACATTAACTTTGGCGACCCCGACGAGACTAAAGACTTAGGTTCCCCCTTCCAACCCGACGAGACTAAAGACTTAGGTTTTCCCCCTCCAACCCAACGAGACAAAGGACTTAGGTTCCCATCCCAACTTGACTAGACTTAGGACTTAGCGTAATTTCCACCCCAGCCCAGTATAGATAGGACCCAGCCCCCTAAGCCTAGTAGTAGATAGCATAGCCCCATAGGTCCCTTACTGGTTTTTCCGAGTGGTGATTTCTCAACAGGCTTTTTCTTGCTTTCATTTTTGTATTTTTGATTGATTGCATTTTGTCTTTGTGGTTGTGTTGTATTCGCCCCTTTGCAGATTCATCTTAGCTCATCCAGCCCACCCCCTTGTTTTCCGTCAGTGTACCCCCTTGTGTGCGCCCCTCATCCCGGTTAGGACCTTTTTCAGGGTAAGTTACCTCCCTTGCCATGGCCGACCGGGGAGAGCTTGCTCTTAAGTACAAGAGTATTGGCGAGAGCTTAGGGCTCGCCGGCACCGAACTCAAGGACTACGTCCTGGCTAACGTAGATGCTGACGTGGCAGAGGAAAAGTTGAAGAGGGAGGAGAGGGCCAAAGAGCGAGAGGCGAAGAAAGAGGAGGAGAAGGAGCGCCTCGCCGCGGAAGAACGGGCCGCCGCCCGGAGGAGAGAGGAGGAGAAAGAGCGCATCGCCGCGGAAGAACGGGCTGCCGCCCGGAAGCTTGTAGAGGAGGAGAAAGCCGCCGAGCGGAGGAGAGAGGAGGCGAAGGAGAAGCTTGCAGAGGAGGAGAGAGCCGCCGAGCGGAGAAGAGAGGAGGCGAAAGAGAGGATAGCAGAGGAGGAGAGGGCCGCCGCAAGGAGAAAGGAGGAGGACGAGAGGATAGCGGCACTTGAAGAGAAAAGGAAGGATAAGGAGCTCGAACGGCGCCAAGCACTCCTCCAGCTTGAGCGCGACCGCCGCGATTTAGGTATCGCATCGCCCGCTAGCGAAGACTATTCGCTCATCGCCCCCAGCTTCGCCACCAGCACAGGAATACCCGCACCCCCCCCCCCGCCGATTCCGGGGATGAACTTCCCCCTGGACCCATTCGTCGAACGAGACGAATCAATTGAAGTCTATCTCGGCCGATTCGAACGAGTCGCGAGAGAAAACGGTCTTGACCCCCAGCACTGGTATCGCAAGCTCAGTCATGGCCTTAAGGGGAAGGCCTATGAGATTCTGGCCAAGACACCGACTTCCGAGGAGGGAGACTACCCCGCCCTCAAGAGAGCCCTGCTGCATGGTTTTGAGCTCTCAGGTGAGCACTACCGCAAGAATTTCCGGAACTCCCGGAGAGAGAGAGGGGAGAAGTTCACGCAGTTTGCCGACCGTCTAGCTACGCTACGGGACAAATGGATTGAGCAAACTGACGAACCCAAGACATACGACGGACTGCTAGAGTTGATGCTAGCCGAGCAACTCCGAGGGACAATGCCAGCGGAACTTCGGACTTTCGCCGCCGAACAGGGGGCCGCTCGCCTTGAAGATCTGATCATCGTCGCGGACCGGTACCTCACCGCCCATCCCGACGACAGACAGCCTCGCCGTGATCCCCCCGCACCCTCGTCGCCAGATACCCGCCACCAGCCTCGCCGGCCAGTCCCGCCAGCGAACCACCGTCCGCAACCGCCCAAAGGACGCCCAAACCCCGGAGCAGAGCCAGGGAAGCGGAGCACAGAGCTCTACTGCGGCTACTGCCAGCGCCGAGGACATACCCGGGAGAAATGTTTTCGACGCATCAGCGACCAGCGTCGCAGACAAGGTACCGTACTAGCCCTACGCCAAGTTACCCCCGACGGGAAACCGGTAACCCCCGTCGTCACTCCCGCCGATCGACCGGCCGTCACCGAGCAAGTGACTGTCAACAATCGCCCAGCCCACTGTCTATACGACACTGGACTCACCTTCGACGCCGTCGTCCGCCGCTCGCTCATCAGGGACCAAGACCTGACCGGCGAGACTATCACCCTGAAGTTGGCCGACGCGTCCCAACCCAGCACCACGCTCCGCTCCCCATAGCCCGGATCCAAGTCACCAGCCGATACGTAACAGGGACCATCCAAGCTGCCGTGATGGACCAGCCCCTGTACGACCTGATTTTAGGATGCCGATACGTGTTCTTGGGGATGCCGCCCCAGCCTGTGGAGTCGATGGCCGCCGTCCAGACGCGCGCCCAGGCGAAAACAGCCGCGACACCACCCCCGATACCCAACCAGATGCCGGAACAGATCCGGAAGGCCCAAGAAAACGACGTCACCCTCCGCAAGTGCTACGGAAAACTTCCCGCCGCACGCACTCCACCCAAGTCCGGGGACTTTTTCGTCGAAGACGGACTCCTCTTCCGTCAGAAGGACGACCATTCTCAACTCGTCGTGCCTGCGACACTTCGCCCCCAAGTCCTGGAACTTGGCCATAGCATGCCCCTGAGCGGACATATGGGCATAGGAGCGACCACTCTACGCATCAGCGCTCAGTACCACTGGCCCGGGATGACCGAAGACGTGAAGCGCTACGTCAAGTCCTGTAGCCAATGCCAACGATACTCGCCCCGCCATCACACCGTCCCGGTCACTATCAGCCCCACCGTCGTTGTCGGAACACCCTTCCAACGAGTGGCAGTCGACATCGTAGGACCCCTCCCGCGGACCAAGAAGCGGAACCAGTACCTACTAACCCTTGTCGACGCCTGCTCGATGTGGTGTGAAGCCGTTCCTCTACCGAAGATCGACGCCGCCCGAGTCGCCGACGCGCTCGTCACCATATTCACTCGAGTCGGATTCCCGGACAACATCTTGACCGACCACGGGTCCCAGTTCACCGGGAAACTCATGCAAGAAGTTTTTCAACTACTCCGCATTCGCCATATCCGGACTCCACCCTACCACCCCGCTAGCAACGGACAGGTCGAGCGCCTAAACGGGACTCTCATCTCGATTATCCGCAAGATCGCCGACGAACAGCCGGAAGCGTGGGACACATACGTCCCGTCAGCGCTCTTCGCGTACCGAGAGACCCCGCACACCTCCACCGGATACACGCCTTCCACGCTGCTTTTTGGAAGACCCCTTTCCGGACCTCTAGCCGCCTTGCGACGTAGCTGGACCGACGCCAAACTGGACGAGGCACCGGTCGACGCCACGAAATACGTCACGAAGCTCCAAGAAACCCTCAAGGCCACATGGAAAGCCGCCTCCGCCAACCTGAAGAAGGCGAGAGAAAGGCAAGCCCGCTATCACAACCGCCGCGCCCGGGACCGAGAACTACAGGTAGGAGACCAAGTCCTACTGCTCCTCCCCAGCGGCACCAACAAGCTAGACATAGCTTGGCAGGGACCCTACCCGGTGCTTGAGAAGCTCTCCCGTACCACTTATCGCATCGAGGTAGGCGGAAAGCCCAGGACCCACCACATCAATCTGCTCAAGCGGTACCTGGAGCAACCCGCACCCGCCCCAGACTCCCACTCGCTACTCACGGTCGCGCTGGCCGTCGAAGTGGATGGCACAGAGACCGGCGTCGCCGAATTTCCACTAAAAGGAAAGGAATCCTTCCGGGACGTCTCTCTGGACCCCTCACTCCCCGCCGGCCAGCAACGCCAACTACGCGCCATCGTAGCAGAATACAGGGAAGTCCTCACCGACATTCCTGGGAGGACGGACCTGGAAGAAGTTCGACTAACCCTGACGGACCCCACTCCCGTCCGCCAGAAGCCGTACCCCGTCCCACTTTCCCAGCAGCAAGTAGTAAGAACGGAAGTAGAGGCCCTGCTACAAGCCGGAGTCATCGCTCCCTCCCGTTCCCCCTACAGCGCAGGAATAGTTCTATCACGGAAGCCCAGCGGAGAACATCGCCTCTGTATCGACTTCCGGCAGTTGAACCTTGTAACCCAGTTCGTGCCCGGACCCCTATCCGACCCAACAGACTTGTTTGCAAAGCTACAATCCGCCCGATACTTCTCCCGAGTGGATCTGAGCAAAGGCTTTTATCAGATTCCCGTGCACCCTTCATCCCGCCAGTACCTAGCCTTCAGCACGATGGACGGCCACTATGAGGTTAACGTTCTGCCGTTTGGTCTGCACAATGCCCCAAGTATTTTCAGCACGATGATGCGGAAGCTGTTGGACCCCCTCCACTGTCCGTTCATACACTCTTTTATGGACGACATACTCGTCGCAACGGAGACATGGGAGGAGCACCTGCGAGTGGTGCGCCAACTCTTGCGCCGCCTCAGAGAAGCTGGCCTCACTGCCCGGCCGACCAAATGCCAGTTCGGCTATCCAGAGCTGGAATTCCTTGGCCACACCATCAGCCATGGACAGCTCCGGCCTCTGGAAAAGACCGTCCAGCGCCTTCGAGACGCGCCACGCCCCAAGACCAAGAAAGATGTTCAGTCCTTCCTGGGACTGAGTGGCTTCTATCAGAAGTTTGTACCCGGCTACAACGGGATCGCCGCGCCACTATCCAGCCTAACCCGGAAGACCGCACCTGACCGAGTCCTCTGGACCCCGCAATGTGAAGCTGCCTTCCAGGAGCTCAAGGACAAGCTGACGTCCCAGCCAGTCCTGCGACTCCCCAACCACGGACAGCCCTTCGTCCTGCGCACAGACGCCAGCGACGTAGGCCTCGGAGCCGTTCTACTCCAACGGGACTCCGCGGACGCCCCGACGCTCTTCCCCTTCGCGTACGCCAGCCGGAAACTTAAGCCGGCCGAACAGAATTACGCCACGTCGGAGAAGGAGTGTCTCGCCCTCGTCTGGGCAGTCCAGAAGTTCCAACTGTATCTCTACGGCTCGCACTTTACCGTCCAAGTGGATCATCAGCCGCTTTCCTTCTTGGCGACATCCAAATCGCTCAACGCCCGGCTGATGAGGTGGGCTCTGCTGCTCCAAGCATACTCTTTCCAGCTGGAGCACATCCCAGGGAAAGACAACCACGGCGCAGACTTCCTCAGCCGTCACCCCGCAACCGACTCCAGCGAGTCGCCCCTGAGGGCCGACGCCCCAGCCTTCATTCCTGCCGCCGCCCACTAACCGTAGCCGAAACCCGGCAGCTCCGCGGACCCCAGCCTTGGGCATCCGCCATCGACTACCCGGAACCCTGCATCGCCCCGCATCACCCGGATCATCGCAAACCATCGTCTCACCCGGCAGCCGACCTCAGAGCTGATTGGCCGCGTCTTCGTCGAGTCCTACGCCCTCGCCTTTTTCCTTGGGGGGGCCTCTGTGACAAGGCGGGCAATCACCCTCTGAGCTAAGCTGCTAAACAGTCATCACTCACTCGCTCAGCCAGCCATCATTCCTCTTAATCAGCCATCTCTAGCAGGCCCGCTCGCCCAGTCGCTTAAGCCCCGCCCCCCGGGACATCTCCTTAAAGCCTGGCACAAAGCATGACATAGTGTCAGACCCCAGCATCCCTGCCTCGAAGTCACAGCCTGTCCGAAAACACGTCTCCATCACCGAGTGACCTCTGAGTTTCGACAGTACCCTTGTGCTTCCACCAAGGTAAGAGAGGGAACTTACTCTTTGTCATATAGCAGACCCATCACCCGTCGTTCGCCCATCATGTTCATGCGTCCTGTCAATATGTATGTTCATGTTTATAATTTTGCCTTGATGTGTTGCTATGGCTTGTATTTATCCCTTGCACATATTTTCTACCTTGTATATGACCCATGACATGTTTGGATTTATGCTTGTATGCTCCGTTTGCCCCATGTGTAAATACCCCATGCCATGCTGCCCCCCCCCCCCCCCCCCCCCCGCATAGATTAAAGTCCTCAGTACAGCCCAGACCTACAACCCATTTGCCCTGTATCCTCCATTTGCTTTCCCCCTCGCTCCCAATGTATAAATATTTGCCCTGTTGCCAACCCCATCCTATGCGCCGAATGTATCTTATACTAGCGGCCGCCAATAAACTCCACCTTGGCCCAGTAAAGCTAGTTGCATTGTTTGACTGTTGGTATTTGCACTGGCTCAACCCATGACCGGTCAAGCCAATTTGAATTCTGAGAAGGGCTATCATGTCACAGGCCCTGAATCCACACTATCCCTATCCCCCGCTGATACAGCGTCTGTACACATTGCAGACGGGTTCCTGTACCGGGCGTATCACCCCGGCATTGTATCAACTCCCAGTCACTGACCCGCCGCAGGCCCCTGTCAACCCAGGAGGTCAATGAGAAGCGAGACTTGGGACTTCGCCATTTTCCAGACGGCTAGCCACGAAAGCCGATTTCTGTGCCTGTACCATATCACAAGACAGCACTCGTGATCCATGCGTCATCATCGCGTGACCACTGACCTGCATCTTAGCACCCACGCTGCTACCCACGCTAACAAGCCAACCAGAGTATCCTGGACAAATCGCCGCACTTCAGTACAGAGCTAAGTGCCTAAGCCTACGAGAATCCCCCCTCGCCAGATTATCAGAGAGACTCTGAAACCATACAGATACACTCTCGCCCTGTGATGAGATCAGTCTACAATCGCTCTAGTATCCCAAATATTGACTATCCAGAAAATCACCAGACTACTCCTTACTAAGAGACGCTTAGCCTATGACTCACGTCATAGTAACTTGACCCAGACCCTCCATTTCAAATTATTAAAAGGAAATAGTTATAGAAATTGCAATTACCCTGACTGGCCTTTGAATGTGAATTTCTTAACTAGTACATTTACTCTTCATCTCGTCTTTTCCCTGTCTGTTTATTAAGTTGGCCCCGCATTAATCTCTTGAATGTCATCGCACCATTAGTCTATCAAAGGAGATAATAAAGCGCGAGAGATTAAGAGCGTACCCCCATCCCCCAACTCCCTCTCTTCGTGACAGTAGGGTAGGGTATTGTAGGGTAGGGTAAGGTAAGGTAAGGTAGGGTAAGGTAGGGTAGTGTAAGGTATAATTTATTTTAACGTCTTTTCGCATATGTGATTTTAGACCGTACAGTCATTCTCAAGCAGGTACACAAACATATATAAGGTAGGGTAGGGTAGGGTAGGATAGAGAAAGGTAGGGTAGGGTAAGGTAAGGTAGGATAGGGTAAGGTAACAAAGGGTAGGATAGGGTATGGTAAGGTAGGGTACGGTAGGGTAAGGTAGGGTAGTGCAGGGTAGGGTAGGGTAGGGCAGGCCCTGTTTTATCAACCTAAAACGAGAACGCTTACGAGCAGTTGTTTTTATGGTTTCCGTCTCATACCGCCTTTGGTAGCTGCTATTTTTAGCTCCAGAATGTTGGCTGGCTAGCCAATGGCTGTTGCTATTAATAGGCCTGAAAACTACGGGAATGTACTCGCTTCAGTTTACCTACACTTTTCAAAGAGTTATTGGTTTGTTGTCAGCTCATTTTTTCAGTGGGGCAACGCTCACTGTCAATGATAAAAAAGGATATGTCGAGGTGGGCGTAGTATTCACACTTTTCTGCTATCCTATGCACCAACGGGAATCCCCTCAATGAAACATACTTCCGGTTTCTTTCTCCGCGTGTTTTATTTCCAAATATTCAAGAATAATATAGAAGAACAGTAGAAGAACAGTATCGTACCCTCATATATATTGTTCTGCCTTGTTCTCAACAGGATGAGAATGCAGAGAGTGTCACCAAACACATCATACAAACACGTCACCAATAATCTGGGTCAGATCATTTATTTGCAGAATGACATGAGACGCAGTAGTCATCTTGTATGCTCTAGTGTTGTATTGGTGAAATACTGAAAAATAAGAATGAGAAAAAGGCACTAAGCACTTGTTTTCTTCGTGTTTCTATGTTTAAAACAATTTGAAATTAACAAACAAACTGTTCACATCTGTTTGATACAACATCTACATGCAACATAAAATCGTTGAAAGTGCTATCCACTACGCCACCGCAAGCACAATAAACTTAAACTCAAACAGTCAGGAAAAATCAGTGTCTAGCACATGGCGAAGACTTAAAACGAAATGAACAAATGACCACTTGTACACAAGCTCTGTGGGTTCGGGCAAATAGAATAGACCCAACGTTTCCCGGCGTGTCGTAAGAGGCGACTAACAGGGGTGATGTTAGCACGGCATCACTGGGCGAAAGTCTTCTACACAGAAGTCACCGGCCAGGGCGGAGGAACCTCACGTTACTACAGGTTCAACGACCACGTGCTCAGGGCCAAGGCGAGCCACACTGTATTCGTGGATTTCGGCTGTGGCCAACAGCCTGGAGAGGATTGGGCCCTGCCAGGTCTTTTTTGCCCAAGACACACTACATGATGACACAATCCACTAATTCCATACCGGATCGGTCGTCGCCCGGGCCGTCACTCGGCACAAGGACCGCGCCTTCCGTTGGCCACCAGGACGGAGGTGTTAAGTATGCTACTGATGGACAATATAGCAAGATCCGCACGAGAAACAACATCGTCATAGGAACCTGGAACGTCAGGACCCTAACTGCGGAAGGAAAATTAGAAGAACTGGCCCACGAGCTGGACCACTATCGATGGAACGTTCTAGGTATCAGCGAACTGCGCTGGAAAGGCCTAGGTGAAACAACGACTGACAAAGGCCACAAGCTCTATTTCAGCGGTAGAGATGACAGGCACGAACACGGCGTTGGATTCTTGGTCCACAAGAACATTCTAGCCACTGTCATGGGTTGCCGCCCAGTCTCCAGTAGACTCATTACCATCCGTCTGAGAGCAACCCCTTTCAACATTACCATCATCCAGGCCTATGCCCCAACATCAGACTATGAAGACAGCGAAGTGGAGGATTTTTATGAAAATATACAGGCGGTCCTTGACCAAGTGCCGAAGAAGGACATAGTCATAGTGCAAGGCGACTGGAATGCCAAGGTTGGCCAAGATGCGCACCGCAACTGGGGAGACACATGCGGACCCCACTGCAACAACGAGACAAATGACAGGGGTCTGAGGCTATTGGAGTTTGCCAGATACAACAATCTGGTACTGGCAAACACGCTTGGTCTCCACAAAAAATCCAGACGATGGACATGGCACAGTCCCGGCGGGGAACATCACAACCAGATCGACTACATCATGGTCAAGAAACGCTTCAGATCAAGCATCAACATTGGCAGGACACGCACTTTTCCAGGAGCAGACATTGGAAGTGACCACGATCTCGTGATGATGTCTTTCCGGCTCCATTTGAAGAGAGTAAATACAGCAAAGTGCACTAGGCTGAAGTTCGACCTGGACAAACTGCAAGACCCGGAGGTGGCAAAAATATTTCAGGCCACAATTGGAGGGAAATTTGCACCACTGCTTATTTTGGGGGCAGGCGAAGTAGATGTCAACACCATGACCAATACCTTCAACTCAGCTGTAACAGATGCCGCCACTGAGATCCTTGGCAAGCACCGACCAAAGAAGAAGCCGTGGATCACACCTGAACTTTTGGATCTGTGTGATAAACGAAGAGAGTTAAAAAAGAAAAAGAACACCTCACAGGGAGCTGATGTCTACCGAAAAATCAACAATGACATCCGAAAAGGCATGCGCACAGCAAAGGAGAACTGGATAGAAGATCAATGCCAGGAAATAGAGAACAATCTGAACAAGAACAACAGCAAGAAGGCCTACCAGACTGTGAAGCGGCTGACAAGTGTTAAACAGCCCAAAGTCTCCACTATCCAAAGCAAGTCTGGCATTTGCCTTACAGAAGAACAAGAAGTCTTGGACAGATGGACAGAGTACTGCTCTGACCTTTACAACCATACACCAAATGGAGACCCATCAGTTCTAGCATGTCCCGAGAGCAGAGAAGAAGAAGAAATCCTCCCAATTCTCCGGGAAGAAGTTGAGGCAGCAGTGCAATCGCTGAAGAAAGGGAAGTCAGCGGGAGTGGACAACATACCAGCGGAACTGCTACAAGCAGGAGGAGAAGCGATGACTGATGCTCTCACCACTATCTGTAACAAGATCTGGCAGAGTGGGGAATGGCCTACACCATGGACCCAGTCGCTTGTCATCACTCTTCCTAAAAAAGGTAACCTTCAGGAGTGTGAAAATTACCGCACCATCAGCCTCATCAGCCATCCCAGCAAGGTCCTCCTGAAAATAATACTCAACAGGTTGAAACCACAAGCTGAACAAATCATAGCTGAAGAACAAGCAGGATTCATGGCAGGGCGAAGTACCACTGAACAGATTTTCAACCTCAGAATAATCTGTGAGAAATACCTACAGCACCAACAACATCTATATCATGTGTTCATAGACTTCAAGAAGGCATTTGACCGAGTCTGGCATGCAGCTCTATGGGCAACCATGAAAGTGTACAACACCAGCCCTAAAATCATAGAAGTCATCAAAAGCCTGTATGACAAGGCTACCAGTGCAGTCCTCCATAACAGCGTCATCGGGAACTGGTTCAGAACAACAATCGGTGTGCGTCAAGGATGCCTACTCTCTCCAACACTCTTCAACATCTTCCTAGAGCGCATCATGTCAGATGCTCTTGCAGATCACGAAGGCACAGTCAGCATAGGGGGCAGAGCAATCTCCAATCTTCGTTTTGCGGATGATATTGATGGATTGGCTGGAGAGGAACAAGAACTTGAACAGCTGGTACAGAGGCTTGACACCACCTCCAGAGCTTATGGAATGGAAATAAGTGCAGAGAAGACCAAAATGATGACCAACAACACCAATGGCATCAACACGGACATCAAAGTACAAGGCCAATCCCTCAACACAGTGCACAGCTTCAAATATTTAGGAGCCATTGTGTCAGACAATGGGTCTCGACAGGAAGTCCTCTCCAGGATCGCACAAACAACTGCTGCCCTGACAAGGTTGAAGCCCATTTGGAAAGACAGAACCATCAGTCTACATTCCAAAGTAAGACTGCTGCGATCTCTGGTCATCTCCATCTTCCTATATGCTTGCGAAGCATGGACCCTCACAGCAGATCTCCAACGAAGAATACAAAGCATGGAGATGAGGTGCTACAGAAGACTTCTGTGCATTTCCTATACCCAACACATCACCAACGTTGAAGTCCGACAGACCATCACACAAGCCATTGGACAACACGATGACCTGCTCACAGTGGTGAAGAAACGGAAACTCCGATGGTATGGCCACGTCACCAGATCATCAGGCCTTGCAAAGACCATTCTGCAAGGCACAGTGCAAGGAGGTAGAAGAAGGGGGAGACCGAAAAAGAGGTGGGAGGACAACATTCGAGAATGGACTGGTTTGACACTGAGCGAAGCCATGAGGGCTGCTGAGGACAGAGAAAGATGGAGTATGCTGGTTAAGCGATCATCTGTGGTGCCCCTACGACCTTCGGGTTATGGGACAGGATAGGATAGGACACAAAACCATCATTATACACCCTAGCACGTCAATAACGGCTTACAAGAATAACGGAGCATTGAAAAGATATTCTCTGCTTTACAATGCAAACAATTATAAACTGACCTTGTGTGAACTGAGCGGGATTATCATGAAAAACAAACGAATTTGGTTCTCGGAAGAACTGCGTGCGGCATTCTTACAGGAAGTACGCAAAACGTCTTTTGATACGAATGACGTACAGAAATATATAAATATATAAAACAAACCGAAATAATTTCTGGAGACAGCACACTCCCCGTCTGATATTGGCATTCAATATCACTACTTTAACTCTCAAATTATAAAAAATGTTAGAGAATCAGCAAATTATCTGAATTGTATCCAGCAAACATCCAAAACGAAATAACTACTTAACTCACATAATATCAAAGTCAACGAGAAAAACTTTAAATTCTGGAGAGCAAACATAAAATTATAACAAAAAGAAAACGACTAAAGAAACCTGGTTGAAAAGAAGAGAGAGAACACTGAACACCAAAACATCAGTTGTAGAAACAAATTGCTGCTAATGAAACTTGAGTCAGGAACATGACCAACAACTAGTCTGACTTGAGACACTAGTACATGCTACTTATAAATCGCATACAATCGTGGTTCAAACCTGGGTGTAACATGGTACAGTTGAAGATGCGATTAGAACAGCTGGGCTTATCGAGAGGCAATGCACCAATATCATTTCACAGTCTACAACAGCACAAGTTGTGTAATGGGCCTGACATAAGTTATCGGTTTCTGATCTTTCATCACCCTAACTTCAACAGAGCGAACCAAAGAGTCATCACTCTGGAAACTACGCACAACTACACCAATGGGCCAGGCATTTCTATGGGTCCCTGGGTCTCGAAGAAGAACAAGACTGCCCTCCTCCACATTTGTTTGCACATTTTGCCATTTTCTTCTCTGTTGCAAGGATTGTAGGTACTCTCCTTTCCAGCGTTTCCAGAAGATGTTCGAGAGATGTTGTACATGTTTCCACCGACTCTTGTAGATGTCCTTAATGTCAGCAAAGTCAATGAGAACTTGATCTCGATTGAATTTCATAGTCAATAACATGGATGGGGTAAGGACAAGAGGGGAATCGGGGTCATGGGAGATGGCAGTGATTGGTCTGGCATTGACAATGGCACAAACCTCAGCCATCAGGGTGCATAGAATTTCATGGGTCAGAGCTTTCCGTCTCTGATCTTGGAGCATTGAGTCGAGGATTCTCCGCACTACTCCGATCATTCGTTCCCAAGAACCACCCATATGGGAAGCATGGGGTGGATTGAACTTCCATGTGACTCGCGTCTGTGATAGATGCTTGTTGACATCTTCAACGAACTCAGAATCTATTCCAAGTTCTCCTGCAGCACCGACAAAGTTTGTTCCACGGTCCGATCGTAGCTCGGTCACTGGTCCTCGTATAGTGATGAATTTTCTCAAAGCATTGATAAAGGATGAACTGCTCATATCCTCTAAGACCTCAATGTGAATTGCCCGAATGGCCATGCATGTGAAAATGACCGCCCACCGTTTCGCGTTTGCCAATCCTCCTCTAGTCTTTCTAGCTACGATGAACCACGGCCCAAAGACGTCTATACCAACATGGGAGAACGGGGCAGAAGGGGTAACTCTATCAGAAGGGAGCGAAGCCATATGCTGATGAGCTGGCTTTCCTCGGAGACGTCGGCATTGAAAGCACTGATGAATGACCGAGGCGACAAGACGTTTGGCTCCTACGATCCAGAAACCATGTGAGCGAAGCGCTCCTTCAGTGAAATGGCGACCTTGATGTTTGACTTTCTCGTGGTAGTGTCGAACAAGAAGGCTTGACAGGTGATGTCTCCGGGGCAGGATCACTGGGTGAGCGCCTAGGAGCCCTATTGTGTCTTTCGCTTTACCTAACCTCCCTCCGACACAAAGCAAACCTTCCTCATCCAGGACAGGCGAGAGGGAAACGATACGGCTGGTTTTGGGTAGGGCGGACCCCTTACGAAGACACTGAATTTCTGTTGCAAAGGTTTCCCCTTGGATAGATTTAATAATGAACGTCTCTGCAGCTTTCAAAGTACCAGTGTCACGATGGCGAGAGCACTGATGCCAGCCTTTACAGCAGTTTGTAGGAGAATGGAAACTCTGACACAAGTGCCGAAGCAAGGTGAGTGAGCTAACCAGTGCGCTCCAGCTAGAGAACCTATCAAAACGACTTGACAGGGGTGGGTGAGCCTCTTTGACCTCAGTTTTGCACACCAAGGGCCTGACCTCACAGTCTTCATCAGGAGCGATCATGGGAAAAGCGACTGCAGGGGTTGCAAGGAAACTCTGGTTCTCTAGGGGATCTGCTGGTCCTCGTAACCAAACTTCTTCATTCCTGTCGAGGTCTTCCAAGGAACATCTGGTGGCAACGTCAGCAGGATTACGTTCTGAAGGCACAAAGTGCCACTGACTTGGCTCGGACACACGTCGGATGCGTTCCACGCGATTGCTCACGTAAGTGTAGAAACGTCTGGTCTCATTATTTATATAGCCAAGCACTACCATACTGTCAGTGTAGAAAAAGACGTTCTTTTGATCCACATCAAGGTGTTTGGAAATCAGCTGCCAGAGATCTGTAGCAAGAACAGCGCCGCAAAGTTCCAAGCGAGGTATGGTGTGTCCATTCTGAGGAGCCACCTTGGCCTTGCCCATAACGAAGCCAACGGGGTAGTTTTGACTATCTAAGATCTTTACGTATGCCACGGATGCGATGGCCTTCTCTGACGAATCGCAGAACACATGAAACTGGATGTCCGACGACTGGGTCATTGACGTTGGTACGTACATTCGAGGAATCTCAAGTCTCTGGAGGGGCTCCAGAGAACGTTTCCACAGGTTCCATCTTTCCAGCTGAGCTTCAGACAGAGATTCGTCCCAAGCTCGACCATCAGGGCAGAGCTCACGTAGAATAATCTTCCCTGCAATAGTTGCTGGAGCCAGGAACCCAAGAGGATCGTATATCCTACCCAACGTAGACAGGATACCTCTCCGGGTGCAAGCAGTATCCTTTAGGTCAAGGGCGACAGAAAGGGTGTCCTTTTGAAGATTCCATGGAATACCAAGGCAGTTGTGTTGTGGACGTTGTGAGGAAGGTTTTGACAAATCCACGAACTTCAGTTCTTCACAAAGATCCTCCGCTGGAAATGATTTCAGCACTTCAACGTCATTTGAAGCAATCTTGTGAAGTTTGATCCCTCCTTTCTCCTGAAGTTCAGTCTGCGTGCGTTTTATCAGACTCACAACTCCTTGACTCTCCGGCAGCGACGTGACGCCATCGTCGACGTAAAAGTCAGACTCGGCGAAGTTTCTTACGTCCTTGTCACTGGAGGCTACCATTCTCCGGAGTCCGTAGGTGGCAACTGCTGGAGATGGACTGTTTCCAAACACGTGTACACACATGCGGTACTCTGTCAGAGGCTTCTGGAAGTCATTGTCTTCATACCAAAAGAAGCGTAGGTAGTCCCTGTGATTTTCGTTGACAAAGAATTGATAAAACATCGAAATAATTTCTGGAGACAGCACATATATATATATATTTTTTTTTTGCTGCAGTTTATTATCCTTTTCTATCGCCAGTGGCGCCTAAACCCTACCTACCTAACATTATTTGTGAATTTTTGAAAAATATTCGGAAAAACATAACGCCCAGATGCTGGCTCGAACCCACACCTGTCAGGCGCAATTGGTTTCTGGCTTGTGGACAAGGCAAGATAGTCCCGCCTTAGCCCACTTGGCCACAACGCTCGCCTAACATGGTCAACTACTTCGTGTTTTGTGAAGGTTGCGACGGCGAAGCTATGGAAAACTACAAGAGTCTTCAGGTCCTGTTTCACTTTCTGTCGATGATCGACGCACCTCCGAAGTCGCCACAAATACAGGCCTCTACGATTGTTTTTTGCATTCTTTCACTGAGTATGTACTTCCTCCACCGTTTTTATACTTATCCCACTCGTTTTCTGGCTCTAACAATCGTCGTTTTCGGCAATTTGCCCTAATTAAAAGTCACGCATCAAGCTTTGATAAAAGCAAAACAAGCCATACCGGAACTTGGTTTCATTCTAACCTCGTTTTAATTTATAATGGCGATACCCACGAGTTTTTATTAGAGGTGCCAATAAGTGGTATCCCTTTGCCTTTTTTTACAGTAATATATACCTTGAACTTGACACGTCTTTGGCAAATGTCAAGAAAGTTATGGACCCTATGAGGATAAGTATACATTTAAACTGCTGGGTTGACTAAACCGACCCACTAACTCTCGCTACTGTGAGGCTCATACAACGTCGCTGATGCTCGACGAGGCGTTCTCCAACTAGTATAGGCCTCGTTGAGTCTCAGCAATGCTGTATGTGCGTGTGTGTCTCTGTCTGTGTCCCCCCATCGTACACTGAGAGTTGTAAAGTCGTTGGTTTGTTTTTGAGATGTTGCTGCCGTGTTGTTGTTGGAGTGTGTGTGTGTGTGTGTGTGTGTGTGTGTGTGTGTGGGTGGGTGGGTGGGTGTGTGTGTGTGTGTGTGAGTGTGTGCGTGTGCGCGTGTGTATGCGTGTTGTGTGTTAATACATGATTTATTGTACTCCGCAAAGTAAACACACAAAGCAAAACTAAACACGAAGTCGCACCAAACGCACAATTGTGTGTTTGTTCGCAAACACTTATTAGGCCTATGTGACCGGTAAACAGGTCACGTTTAGGACTTTTAGATACTGTCGCTACACTGAATTATTAGTCTCAGTGAATATGCCTTTTACCCCCATCCCCACCCTCCCCCACTTCCCTCCCCAAACCTTTTGCAACCCACACCACCCTCCTGCGTCCACCCACCACCATTCTTTCTTGTCCCATCACTCCCCTATCACACACAGTCACATACATACAAACACACCCATACACATAAACACAGACACGCACACCCCCACACACCCACACACACACAAACACACAGATTTAAGAAATGTATTAATACAAATAATAATAATAATAATAATAATAATAATAATAATAATAATAATAATAATAATAATAATAATAATAATAATAATAATAAATGTAGATTTATATACACACCACAAGTGGCTGAGTGTGCTCTCCGCTCTTGACACATTCATACACCATTTATACTACACAACAGGAGGTATATAAAATTTGAATAAATTGACTAGAAATGTACAACATAATGTTAAAAACATTCAATCAAAATATGACATTGAGAAACATAAAAAGGCAACAAAAACTATTATTTAAAAAAAAACTTTTCAAAGGCAATCAACACTTATAAGAATTATTAAAAGCGAACACCATTAAAAGCGAACACCATTGCCCGTGGAGCGCCACGACATGTGTGCATACTAGACTGATGATGAGATTAATTCATGTGTGTTATTGAAAGAAGCTATAGAAGGTGTTTCTGGAAAAAGATATGTTTTGAGTTGTCGTTTAAACGCTTGTTGTGTTTGCGCATGGCGGATATTGTGTGGAAGGGAATTCCATTGAGTGGATGCACAGAAAGCAAAGATGCGTTCTCCATAGGTTTTTGTTTTGACAAGTGGGATGATGAAGGTGCGTTGGTCTGATGAGGAAGGGAGCTGTCTGCGTGGTCCGTAGAGAATGAGCATGTCGGAAAAGTATGCAGGGGAAGTGCCAAAGAAAAAGTTGAAGCAGAGTGTGGAAAGTTTGTATTCTATGCGTGCAGATATGGGCAACCAGTGCAAGGAACAGGGCCGGATCAGAAAGAGAAAAAAAAAATATATATATGTGTAGTTTTTTTAAGCTCTTAATTAGTTTATTTATTAGATGACCAGCCAATATGGGACATTAAACTCAAAAACCAAAAACCAACCAACCAACCAGAATGTGTGATGAATGGTGCAATTTACGAACATAGCAAAATTTTTCCACCTTCCGTCCGGCCCTATACCATCACTTGGAACCCCCCTCCCCCCCCCCTTCTACTTACCTTGCTCCGGCCCTGAGGAACGTAGTAGGTGAGTGACATGCGTTGAAGCTAAATTTATTACCTAAAGGGCACATCCGGATACCGACACGACTTCATTAAATTAATGATGAAACGTTATTGACATCATGCAGTAAACCGGAACATATTTTGGCCGATGAGTTTGTACTTTTGCCTTCAAAACGTCGTTTTGCTCAACCCATTTCGAAAACTAAATCATATTCAAACTCATTTGTACCCTCTGCAGTCCGTCTTCTCAACGCCTTTACAATGTAATACAAGGGATTTAAAAAAAAAATTTACGATTGATTTTATTGATTCTGTATCACAATAGACAATAGATAGCTGCTGTGTGAGTGGGTGAGTGTGGGTATAATTCCAGAGAGAGTGGGGAGATTTTTGCTGGTAGAAACTATTATCTGTGATGTTTGTTTTATAGTTTTATAGTTTATATTTTATAGTTTACTTATGCATTTAACAGCACATTTACTTATTTATTGGGAGTACTCTCCGTGTGTACATAAGGTCATTTAAAATTTTTATTCTTATTCTTACTGGTTATTTCTGCGACAAAGCTGCCTTTGTAATTGTAATTGCCCAGCTTGAGAGGAATGAAGTTGTGTGGCATTGTGTTGTGCTGTATTGTGTTGTGTTGTATAGTGTTGTATTGTATGGTATTGTATTGTATTGTTGGGATGTACATTTTGAATTGTAGCTTTCTGCGGAGAAACTTTTATCTGTGATATATCGGGGCAGTTTACTTTTTATGACATTTACCTCTAGTTTATTGTATTTATTTAACCGTATGTTTTGTTATTTATTTGTTTTATTTATTATTTATTTCTTGGACTACTTCTCATGTGTATGTAATAATATTTTTTATTCTTGTGTATTTTGCTAATTGCGCTGATGCTGCCATTGTAATTGCTCAGTTTGAGATAAATAAAGTTGTATTGTATTGTATTGTATTGTATTG
>CM072516.1:8203634-8248634 GCA_036898135.1 Oncomelania hupensis
GTTGGATCAGCTTGGGAGTGTTGGACGCTTTCTGCCGGGTGGTCACTAGGGCTTCCTATGATGTTATTATTTAGCACTATAGGCATTTTATATGTATTTGTTTTGTTGATGATTTTGTTACACTCAGTTTGATGTTGGTGCTTTCCTTTATCAGTATCCGATTCAGCCCCAATGCTGAATTCCTGATAAGGTGTAACTCAGATTCGTTTATCCACGCAACCCGTCCAAACAGCATACAAGTCACAAAGTCGACGTATGAAGTTTTCCACTTTTATTCAGCACACATCAACAACTGCATACAATCGCTTTCCACTTTCAACTTTTACTTTCCAACTCACTATCAACAACTTCTCTCAACTTTTTAAACAGTGCGGCGCTTATATAGTCTCTACATACACGGGAACAAACGAGAATAATCCTACATAAAACACCACAACCAATCAAAATTAATTTCATCATCACGTGACTCACGTCATACAACCTCATTTGGAATGGAAGCTTCCATGGTAACCAACAGAATAATCCACACGCTTCGATCGATAGTAAACAACTGATTCCCGAAAATTCTCAAACAATATCGACCAACTAAAAACACTAACGTTACACAAAGCCTCTACTAATAACAACGCAAAATCAAATCAAAGATAAATACACTCTATTACTGCATGCGTTGCAAAATAAAACGAACAGATCTATCGCGCGCGTCACACACAAGCCTACCATTGCGCGCGCTTCACACATAATATCGTGCGCATTTCATACGCACCATTCGCGTTTCAACATAACAGATTTATAATGATGTTTGTATTCTATTTTGTTTTTGTAACCGGGGGTTCGAGTAGTTGGTGTAAAGCCTCAGCCGTCCCCTGCGTGGGATGTCTTTATTGTAAAGTGACTGGCCGGTGGAGGGCATTCAATTTTCCCACTAGGGTTGTTTCGGCAGATCTTTTATGCGGATTGGGGGTTGTCCGGTCCTGATTTGGCTCGGAAGAGTCCGCTGGACCTAAAGCAACAATCAAATCAATCAATCAATTTGAGGTAATACACATTGCTGCGATCGGTAGAAAGTTTCGCCAAAACTCCCGCTAGCAGCAGGTGAAAGTATTCTTGGGGCTCGCTGCTAGCCGCGGATGCGAACCGCAGAGCTGTTTAAAAGTGTCGGAAAGAGCGGAATATTGCGACAAGGGTTCGGGTAAGGGTTAGTTGTAGAACTATCCCTAGCCCTTGCCCTAACCCTTTTCTCTACAAAAATGCTCTTTTTCCGTCCCCAAAACCCATTTGCCTTCTTGGATTCTTAAATTGTATGAAACCAAGTGAGGACACTATCCGACGTCAATAAACGGTTCGAAAAGATTCTCAAACGGTGCGTAAAAGACAGTTGACCTAGAAACAAATACAGCGTGACCTAATTCGTCGCCTAGAGGAGACGAAACTTACTTTTCCGTTTCTAGCCTTTCAGCGACTCTGTAACTGAGCAGGCTGCTAACCTCGCCAAAGTATCCCTTCAAGGGACAAGGGACATACTTTGGCCTTCTGCGCAGCGTGTGCCTGGAGTATACTTTCTTTCGATCGTAGCTATAATGTGCAATGGGTGCTAATTTTGTCTTTGTTCCCTTCCTCGTTCTCAGGTCTCCCCGTCAACACTATATCATGTTCATCATGGACTACGCGGGTATCACCTTCTTTAACTTGAGCAACGGAATCGCAGCTATGTACGTGTGTTCCCATCCAGGCCATTTTGAGACCCTCAAGCCTTTCTTCTTGCCAACGCTCGTGGTGCTGGGGTGGTTGTCCTTTCTTCTCTGTATACTGGCTAGACTACGGTACAAGGTCAGTAGTGTAGGATTATGAAAAGAAGGGCAGAGGGTATAGTTATATAATGAACAAAGTGATGATGATGATGATGATGAGGAGGAGGAGGAGGAGGAGGAAGAGGAAGAGGAGGAGAATGATGATGATGATGATGATGATGATGATGATGATGATGATGATGATGATGATGATGATGATGATGATGGGGATGATGGCGAGGATGATGGTGAGGATGATGGTGAGGTTGATGCCAGCTTCTAACGCGCAGGTTTCCATCCCGAAGCAGGCTCATGACGTTTAAGGAGAATGAGAAGTAGGCCTATACAAGGACCCGAGAGCGATAGGACAGCCCAAGTCATGGCGGGACAAGGGTATACATGGGATAGATAGAGAATCAGACCGGTCGCTTGGTAAAACCTGATCCAATCTGGGGCAAAAAGGATGCGTCTTCCGTCTTGTTGTTTCTTGAAGATTGTATCAGTTTAAGCAATCTCTAGAAACGCCGGCAAGAAGGAGGAACATGCATGGACATGGAAAGGAGGAAGATAAACACTTTACTGTAGCAATGGTCGGTGTCGGGACATTGGTAGCAGTCTCGGTAATAGGCTACGTGCGCTTATGCATTTTAAATCAATTGGCTGATCACTTTACATTGCAATTATGTAACAAGGCGAGAGTGCTCTGTGTGTATGTGTGTGTGTGCGTGTGTGTGTGTATACGTGTGTTTGCGAATTAATAAATATCTCGCCTACTGGAAGTTGATGAAAATGTTACATTCTAGTAGCTTGTTTAAGCATACACTCTTTTTAATTAAACCGTACTTCCGCTTTTAACATTTGTATAGCGCCCTTTCTCAGTAGAGCGCATAGCGCTTGCAACATTTATTTAAATCTTACACTTAGTGCGTAATCCCTGAATCATTCCTCTTTTTTTTCCCCCAGGGTAATAATGAAATCAAGCGCAAATTGTTAATGATAGCGGTTATGGTGGTAACGGGCGTTTTCATCGTCTGGCCGATAGTTGGTCGCTACGTGGACTGTTGGCACGAGGAATATTGCAGTCTGCACTCTCTGGCGCACATCACCGTCATCTTTGTCTTCTTCGCCATGGACGGCATTCTCTTCGCTGCTCACTGCCCTGAGCGGTGGCTTCCTGGTAAATTATCATTCGAAAGGAATTTGATATTTAAGCCCTATCTCTACCAGTAACGAATTAACACAAAAAATAAAGAAACAAACTCGAGCGGCTTGAGTTAGATCCTGTCCAGTCTTAAAGTTGAGAAAGAAATCTTATGCTTAGCGGAGTTAAGTTCGCTCATGCACACGGAGAGTTCAAACTTAAGCTTGAGTAAGCGAACTTAAGCTTAAGTTGCCCTTTGAGATTCTTCATGCACACGGGCCCAGCGCACTGGGCAGTTCTTAAGCTGGAAAAGCGCTAAATGAGAACGGTTAAGTAAATAAAGCTGAACGAAGACAGAATAAGGTATTTTTTTTAGACTTAAGCTTACTCATGTTAGAAATACAACAGAAAGAGTGCACTTTTTCTGCCGTTTGATGACAAAAAAAAAACAAAAACAAAAAAAAACAAGGCTAGCGACGCTAGTTTTGAGAAATCTTGATGACCGTCCTTTGTCTATTTGTGTTTCATGACTTGCTTGTCTGGATCTCTGAGTCTCAAAACACCTGAAACTGTAAGTTCACAAAGAAGATGCGTGTATGGGTGTACCAATAGAAGTTAGAACGTTTGGAGAACCAAAACGGATCTACTCTGTATTCGGCATATCACTGCAGTTTTATTCCAGTTAACTAATGTAATTTTATACATACCGATTTTTAGCTGCTTCTCCATTGTTGCAGGTCACTTTGATGTTTAACTAGGCTTATTTAAGCAATATTTTATTTGTGCAGGTCGTTTCGATCTGTGGGGTCACGGGCATCAGTGGTTCCACGCATGCACCGTGGTGACCCAGTTTGTTGAGCTGCACGCAATGCACGTGGATCTCTTGCTTCTGGAGCGGGGCCACCACAGCAAAACCGAATTGGCCACCCTTCTGCTGCCCTTCCCGATCCTCGCCCTGTTGGAAGGGCTGACCTTCTGGTACTTCGTCCCTTCCATCCAACGTAAAGTCAGTGTCTGTGACGTCAACGGCAACAAACCAAAGTAGTGACGTCATTACTTGTTATTGACGTAACTTATCATAGTGACAATTCAGTGTACCTCACCTGAGACGAACGTAAGGAGTGGTAAGCCAGTGTCTTTGACGTCAATAGTTCAACACCACCACAAAGTTCACGTCAACTAATGACGCGCGCATTTGGCAAAGTTTTGTGTCACCAACATGTGTCTATTCCTACCTTTCCTACCATGGAAGACAATTTGTCACAATGGCATAATGGAACCATGACATTATCTTGCAACGACGTATCTTGTTGTTGTATCAAATTTTATTCATCAGATTAACATAAGTTGTACTGACAAATCTGTTACATTGACAACACAGAACAATTAACAGTTGTTGCAGCGGTCCGAAAACAACAATACAATACAATACACTCACTATAAAACCATACCATGTAATACATCTCAACACAACACAATATAATACAATATTATACATTTAACACATCTCTACACAACACAATATAATACAATATTACATTCAATGCAATAACGTTAACATACAATACTGTACATCTTTACAAAACCAGGAATTTGCCTTCGCCAGAACAATGCAGTTCGTTAAATATTATTGAACAGTTACCCATCGTAGAATTCCAAGGCGTGTGCTTTATATATTTGCCGTAGAACAAAGCTTTTTGTGATATTGCTGGCTTAATACTCGACACTCACGCGACGTGATTGGTGGTTGTGATGCCGCCGTCGATGTTCATGATAGTGTGTGCGTGTGTATGTGTGTGTGTGTGGATGTGTGTGTGTGTGTGTATTTATGTATGTGTCTGTGTGTGCGCTTGCGTGCTTGTTTTCACGTTTGTGGGTAGGTATGTGTGCAATTAAACGATTAAATAATTCCATGGTGCTGTTTTTCAAACCATATCCGTCGAGGGACACTGAGCAATTTTATTGTATTCAGTTTTAAAAACAAAACAAAACACAATTAGTCTATTCCTCAGCTTGGTTTATATATATATATTTTAGATCTTTTTATCTTATTTTATTGATCTGACTTACGTTATATAACCATTTAAATACATATATTTAATTCTTATTTTCAGATTCGGGATTGCGCTTATTAATATTATTTAAATATTTTTTTTATTTTGCTTTATTTTTATTTTCAGATTCGGGATTGCGCTTATTAATATGATTTAAATAGTTTTTTATTTTGCTTTATTTTTATTTTGAGATTCGGGATTGCGCTTATTAATATTATTTAAATAGTTTTTTTGTTTTGCTTTATTTTTATTTTCAGATTCGGGATTGCGCTTATTAATATTATTTAAATAGGTTTTTATTTTGCTTTATTTTTATTTTCAGATTCGAGATTGCGCTTATTAATATTATTTAAATAGTGTTTTATTTTGCTTTATTTTTATTTTCAGATTCGGGATCGCGCTTAATAATATTATTTAAATAGTGTTTTATTTTGCTTTATTTTTATTTTCAGATTCGGGATTGCGCTAATTAATATTATTTAAATAGTGTTTTATTTTGCTTTTTTTTTTTTTCAGATTCGGGATTGCGCTTATTAATATTATTTAAATAGCGTTTTATTTTGCTTTAAAAATTTTGCGTATGCAATATTATACATATCTTTTTGATGTGCTCTCTTATTTTTCGTCCAGTGATTGTAAAGAGCTAGTGCCAGAATGTATACACGTGTGCACATCTTTCATTCTAATCACCAACAACAAAATTATACACACGTTTAGTTTCAGGTTGATCAAGAACTGAAGGGTTCTACACACGTACTTTGAAAAATATATTTCCATCGCAAGGACTTCCAATATTCTGACACTCAAGTCCTAGTCTAAGGATGGGTGCTAGCTACATCAATACACTCACCATGGAGCCCAGGGCTGGCGTGCATGAACGAACTTAAAAGCCGACTTAGACTTAACGCTTCACTGAAACATGCTACTTAAGTCTAAGTCGGCTTTTAAGTTCGTTCATGCACGCCAGCCCAGAACTCCCTTCTCGTTCCCCAGTCCCCTCCCCCCCCCCCACCTCCGCCCCCGGTCGCCCAGAGCTTTGCTTAGTTTTGTGGAGCGTCAAGCTATGCACCTATTGACAGTTGTGATGCTTTGAATGGAGGTGTGGGTAAATTTTGTTTTACCCAGGACCGTCGGGAAAGGTTAACTGGAATGGGTTTTTCGAGGCTCTCAGATCCCGATCCTAGGTTTCTGAACGTATTTTTGTCCAACATGTATGACCCTCGAGCGCCTTGAGCAGCTCTTGAGCGGAACAATAGCTATATAAGAACGATACAGCTGAACAATAGCTATATAAGAACGATACAGCTGAACAATAGCTATATAAGAACGATACATTAATTAATAATATTTTACATTTTCTGATGCGAGCTGTGTCTTAATCTCAGAGGTAGCCGAAGCACTTTAAATGTATGTGTGGGAAGAGTGAGGGAGGGAGGATAACTGGTGCAATTCATTTAAAAGCTGACTGTGTTAAGGATTCCATTAGACTATTGTTGTTTTTAATAGTCTTCTGCATGTCTTTCACTGATTTTCAAAGGTAATTAACTTGCTTTTTTACTTGTACAGTTGTTGTGTCTATTTTATTTTCCTTTTAAGTTGTAGCCTATTTATTGGTTTTATGAGCGAGAGAGTGTCACTTGAAATATTCTCCTTCACGTCTTTCTTCTCCTTCACAGTTATCCAATTCTTCCTTCTCCTCCTCCCTTTTTCTTGTTCATCTCCTCAGCTCATCTTCATCTTCACGGCGCAACACTCACTCGTTCCTCCAATGAAATGACAAACACACACACACCCACGCACAAATGTACACGCTCACAAATAAGCTTATATCCACTCACCCACACGCTCAAATAGAGAGAGAGAGAGAGAGAGAGAGAGAGAGAGAGAGAGAGAGAGAGAGAGAGAGAGTTACATTACATGATTATTGCTTCAGGTCCAGCGGACTCTTCCGAGCCAAATCAGGACCGGACAACCCCCGATCCGCATAAAAGATCTGCAGAAACCACCCTAGTGGTAAAACTGAACACTATCCACCAGCCAGTCACTTTACAATAAAGACATCCCACGCACAGGACGCTGAGGCTATACTCTAATTTATCGAACCCCCGTTTACAAAAACAAAATAAAATACAAACATCATTATAAATTATCAACAAAACACATACATATAAAATGCCCACATTTTCTAAATAATAACATCATAGGAAGCCCTAGTGACCACCTGGCAGAAAGCGTCCAATATTCCCAAGCTGATCCAACAGACCTCACACACAAATAAGGAGTCTTGTCCCGGAAGAGTTTTCAAGAAAAAAGGTAGGTGACTGGTCTAGCGAAGAAGAAGATAGTATAGCAGATTGATAGAACAGAGCAATAATGAGAAAGAACAAATGAGAAAGACAGCATCAGTGGGAATTTCAAGCACTAAATTTCCAGAAAGTGGGGATACTATTTATACTGAAACCCCCGGCACCCCAACGGGGGAGAGAGAGAGAGAGAGAGAGAGAGTGACTAACACCAAATTCAGAGACTCAAAATATGACAGGATAATTTTAGCATATATTTCTGAAATCTCACCATTGATACATTATGAAATAGTCAGAGCTAGTAACATTACCGATTGTGATCGCAACTGTAACCATTGATTATTTGACTTGGGAATGTACGTAATAAGCAATACATAACGAACTTAATCGATAATACACCATAGAACGAATTAGCATAATATTTACATAATAATATTAATATACAGTACAGTTCGCAATTCAGGATTTTACGTAGCAAATAATGTAAAGATACATAAAGTTTGTACCAGAAACTGCTAAAAATAAAATTGCACTTAACAATGAAAGTGTGCGGGAAGAAAGACGAGATTCACTTTTATACTTATAGTGCAGAAAATCATGCTACGAAGACAATGCTAATGGCGCAACGTCATAAACTATTGTTCGTTATCACACCTGTTTGTTACGTTCAATGGAACAGACTCCTGTAACTGATTAAATGAAACGAGGAGAATCTACAAAAAAAATATGACATTGGAACAAAAGCAAGAATGGGAAAATACAATACAATTACAAAACATTAGGGAACACGTTTACATAATAACGTGAAATGGGAACAAAAGTGGGGTCAATACAATACAATACAATACAAAATGTACGTCACATTATAAAATAACCACAAAAGCAGATGAAATAACTAAATTGCCTTTGCAAATATATAATTTTAAAAAAAATGAAAGTGGAAAATATAATGAAAAGCAATTAGTTAGTTATTCATTGCTTACAGGGTCCAGCGGACTGCAAAGAGCCCAATCATGACCACAAAATCAGAACTACAACTTGGTTGAAAGAGGACTCACCTCTGATCCGTATAAAAGATCTGCCGAAACAACCCTAGTGGTAAAGTGGTGTTTCACCCGTCCCCTATACGCTTATGTGTCCGGGGACGTTAATCTATAAAACTAAACTAAACCCTAGTGGTAAGAGAGGCCGGGTAGCTCAGTTGGTAAGAGCGTCTTGTTAGTAAACAAAAGGTCGCTGGTTCGAATCCCGGATTGGTCAACGTGTGATCATATTATTTTCCCCTTTACCAACAACTGGCCCGCTGGTGTCAGTATAAATCGGTCCAGTAGTCACCTATATGCGAAAGTTACATTACATTACATGATTATTGTTTTAGGTCCAGCGGACTCTTCCGAGACAAATCAGGACCGGACAACCCCCAATCCGCATAAAAGATCTGCTGAAACAACCCTAGTGGTAAAACTGAATACTCTCCACCAGCCAGTCACTTTACAATAAAGACATCCCACGCAGGGGACGGCTGAGGCTTCTCCCCAACTTATCGAACCCCCGTTTACAAAAACAAAATAGAATACAAACATCATTATAAGTTATCAACAAAACACATACATATAAAATGCCTACATTGCTAAATAATAACATCATAGGAAGCCCTAGTGACCACCTGGCAGAAAGCGTCCAATATTCCCAAGCTGATCCAACAGACCTCATACACAAACAAGGAGTCTTGTCCCGGAAGAGTTTTCAAGAAAAAAGGTAGGAGACTGGGCTAGCGAAGAAGACGATAGTATAGCAGATTGATAGAACAGAGCACGAATGAGAAAGAGCAAATGAGAAAGACAGCGACAGTGGGAATTTAAAGCACTAAATTTCCAGAAAGTGGGGATACTATTTATACTGAAACCCCCGGCACCCCAACGGGGGTATATGCGAAAGTGTCGTGTGACTATAATCTACATACAAACAAACCCTAGTGGTAACACTGAAGGCACTCCACCAGCCGGTCACTTTACAATAAAGGCATCCCACACAGGGGACGCTGAGGCTGTACTCTAATTTATCGTACCCCCGTTTACAAATACAAAATAGAATACAAATATCATTATTGTTACACTCCGTTTGATGATGGTGTTTTTCTTTATCAGTATTTGATTCAGCCCCGATGCTGAAGTCCTGATAAGGTGTAACTCAGATTCGTTTATTCACACAGCCTGCTCAATCAGCATACAAGTCACAAAGTCCACGTATGAAGTTTTCCGCTTTTATTCAGCACACATCAACAACTGCATACAATTCTCAATTCAACTCAACAACTTTCACAGCAACTCTCAGTTTCACTATCAACAACTTCACTATCTCAACAGCGACTCGGCACACGATTAAATAACCTCTCTCTTTTCTGGAACAATATGGTACATGGTAGAAATGACGTACTGCCACCAATCGAACTAAAGATCGTCATCACTGGCTTACGTCATTACACATTTTCTCTACTTCCGGGAACATTCACGACCTTCGATATCCATCCGGAAATTTCTATCAAGAGTAAACACGCATATCCAGAAGATTCTCAAATAATATCGACTAACGCAAATTATCAACGTTATACAAAGCCTCTCCTAACAACAATGCAAACTCAAATCAAAGGTAAATAAACACCATTATTGAATACTTTGCAAAACGAAACGATTAGATCTATCGTGCGCGCTTCCGACATACTTTCGTTCACGTTTCAACGTAACATAACCCCCCACTCAAGAAGAAATTTACCCAATTTCTTTCAACAACGTTGAAACGTAATGCACAAACAAAATCCTCAATTGAAACTAATTTAAGACTTTCTGAATACTGTAATTGCGCTCAGCTTATCTACACAGAGTCAATGGTTTTCATCTTCAAATCTGCCTGGATAATGTCAATGTTCACAGTTCATTCACACAGAGTCAAAGTTTCTCATCTGCAAGTCTTTCTGGATACTGTCAATGTTCACAGATCATTTACCCAGTCAACGTTTTTCATTTTCAAGTCTGTCATTACCAATATTCTTAGTTCGTCCACACAGTCAATGTTCTTTCGTTCGCAAGGAATCGACGCCCTCGTCAGTTGCGGTCGTCATCGGCCCAGGGTCAAAGACGATGATCACGTGGGCTTCCCTGGAATCATTGCGTCCTCCGTTGTCTTTTTCTTCCGTCGGATGTCCGACGCAGTCGACGTTGTCAGCTCCCAGAATGCATTTGCTGGGTCTCACGGTCAGGTTGGCTTCTGCAGGACGGTGGAACAGCTCCCTAGAGATCTGCAGATGCTCCTTCCAGGTCTGGGTGTGGACCTCATGTTCGACCAAAGTCGTAGAGCCTGGGACATCACTGAAGCTATGGGGAAATTCGCCCATAAGGTCCTTGAGCTCCAACTTTTGACCTTCCGTCAAGCCTGGTCCTAGCTTAACGTCATTAATGCCTTCTTTGCTATGGAAGTCTCCCAGTTCCAACAGTTCCTCGCTGTCAAAGCTGTTGTCGGTCACAGCTGCTGTGGCTGCGTGCACAGTCTCTGATGGCCTTTCCACGTACAGCTTAAGGAGGTTGGCGTGGTATATCTTGGAATGCTGACCGACCTTTACCTTGTAGTCGTTGATCCCCACCACGGTCTCCACTTCGTACGGGCCTTTCCACTGCATCAGCAACTTATTGTGATCAGTAGGTAGCAGCACCAGCACTTTGTTGCCAGGTTTAAACTTCCTGTTCACGGCCCTACGGTCATAGTAGTGCTTTCCACAGTCCTGGGACTTCTTCAGGTTTTCTCTGGCTATCTCGAGAGTCTGCTCCAGCTTCTCCCGTAGCTCAAACACGTACTGGTAGCTGTTCTTCACCTCTGGGGTGTCTACTTCTTTCGTCCACAGTTCTTTTAGGATGTGCATCGGCCCTCGGATGGTTCTTCCGTACAGCAGCTCGAACGGAGAGAAGCCGGTGGACTCCTGCGGTACTTCTCTGTAGGCGAAAAGTAGGGCGTTGATGTAGCGATGCCATTGTCTGGGCTGCTCGCTGCACAGTTTCTTCAAGGTGGACTTCAGCGTAGCATTGAACTTCTCGACGAGCCCGTTGCACATTGGATGGTAGGGTGTCGTAGTCAAATGCCGGATGCTCAGCAGTCGGTTGACCTCCTTCATGCAGTCAGAGACGAACTGCGTCCCGAGGTCTGTCAGGATCTCTTCAGGCACTCCGAGTCTGCTGAACATGTCCACCAGCGCCTCTGCAACAGTCTCAGTGTCAATCTTCTTCAGAGGCACTGCTTCTGGGTACCGAGTCGCATAGTCCACTAAAGTCAGTACCCATCGATGACCTTCTTCACTCGGAGGTCTTATTTCGCCGATTAAGTCTAAGGCCACCCTCTTGAAAGGTCGGTCGATCAGAGGCATCCTCTGCATAGGCACTTTCGGGACCCTTCCTCGAGGTATGGTCTTCTGGCAAATGTCACATGATCGGCAGAAACGGCTGACGTCCGCATGAAGTCCTGGCCAGTAGAATACCGCCTGGATTCTATCCGACGTCTTCTTGATACCCAGGTGACCTCCCATGATTGAGTCATGTGCTACTTCCATCACCTGGCGCCTTAGGGGTAACGGTACCAATACTTGACGTAGTGGTTTCCCTCCGTTGACCCTCGGGTGCTGGAAGATTCGATACAGGATCTTGGCCTTCACCTCAAAATAGACCGTGCCACTGCCCTTGGTCACGTGGTCTTGGCGGTTCCTGTACTTGTTTAAAGTACTATCAGCTTCCTGGAGCTGGATCAGCTTATCTCTGTCCACGATGGCAGCTTTGGAGTTGTCGGCGACCTTCAGTGGTGTAGACACCTTGTCTCTCTTGGCCTGGGCCCTGGTAGTAACGGCACCGACGATCTCTGGTCGGCAGGGCTGAGCCGGAGTAACCACATTGTCCCGTAGCAGCTCTGTAAGGTCTCCATCGGGAAACGGCAGTGGATCCTCCTCCACAACTTCGACGTGTTGGGTTGAGGCAGGACTCCACTCTGGGTCGGGGTCGTCGGGTCGTCTCGCGCCGTCGATATTCCCGATCATCAAATCATACAGCGGCTTCTTCAGGCAAACCGCTTCGACTTCGCCTATGTAGAAAGGGGTGTTGACATGAATTTTTGCAACTGGCGCTTTCACACATTTGCTGTCGGCCATGAGTGTCCATTTAGAATCGCCAGTGAACTGTTCTTTAGCGATTAGGTCTTCTCTGACGATGACCCCACTGCAGCCAGAGTCTCTTAAAACAGTCACTTCATGATTTCCGACGCGTCCCTTTGAAACAGGCATGTTCTGGACGGTCACAGCTGCGCTGGCGACGACGGGGATGGATTTTCCGTTGGCAAGGAGAAGTTGGCCATCGGTCATGCACTCTTGCACGTCCGCAGGGGTAGCTGTGCGCTCGGTCTCACTCGGAAGAATGACGCTCCCGCCGCACACCTGATGGTCAGATCTACTGGTTTGCCGTTGATTGGAGAACCGCCTCTGCCGGTTGCCCGCCGCTGCGTTGTCCGTACTGCTCCGCTGTCCGCTACTTTTGTTTTGAGGACAGTTAGAAGCTCTGTGGTCTGTAGCGTTGCAGGTGAAACAGCCCCTTGAATGCCCTTCCCTGGGAGGTGGCGTGGAGTCCGTCTGTCTCTGGCTCGTCTGGCTCCCTTGGATCTGGTTCCCATGGTTTCCAGTCTTCTGAAAATGTTTCGTCGCGCTGGGTGGCCCCAGGGTTTTCCCATGAGCGATGAGATATCTTTCAGCAGCCTCAGTCACATCTTTAAGCGTCTGCAGCTTTTGTTCTTCTAAGTGGGTCGCTAGGTCCTTGTGACAGGCATTGAGAAATTGTTCTTTCACAATCAGGTCATGGAGACTGTCGTAAGACTTCGTTTCGCCTGATAACTCCACCCACTTGTGTAGATATGACGACAGGCGCTCCACAAACTGCTTTGGCGTCTCGTCTGACTTAGGCCGGCATTCACGGAAGCGTTTACGGTAGCCCTTCTCTGTAAAGTTGTAGCACTGCAACAGGGCCTCTTTCAAGACGTCGTAGTTTTTGGCGTCATCGTTCGACAGTCTGGTGTAAACTTCGAGAGCTTGCCCCGTCAGAAGTGCACTGAGTCGAATCGCCCAGTCTCGAGGTTGCCAGTTAGAGCTTTCAGCGAACCTTTCGAATCTCGCCAACTGTCAATCTGGTCCTTCCCGTCGACGAAAGCTGGCAATTTTGGAGCCGTATGGTCGTTGGTGACTTGTGGCGCACGCTGATTGTTTTGGATACGCGCCAACTCTAGCTGGTACTGACGCTCTCTTTCTTGCTGCTGCTGTTCAATTTCCAGACGCTTCAGTTCAAATTCTCTTTCTTCATGGCGTCGCTGCTCCTCTGATTCTCTGTCTTCACGACGTCGCTGCTCCTCTATTTCTCTTTCTTGTATTCTCTCCTGAGACTTGACGTACTCCGTCAGCTGTTTGCCTTTTAGATTCAGTTGCATCCCTTTCTGCCAGAAGTCAGCCATCTTGATGCTTCTGGAAAGTTCTTTTCTGGAAAGTTCTTGACTGTAGAGTTCTTTTTCTGGAAAGTTCTTGACTGTGCTGTACCTTTCTAGACTGTTCTAGAAAAGCACGCTTTCTGCAGTAGCGCTGATGCTTTCCACTAGTCGCCTTCGCTGACGCAGGCCCCGCTGTCCTCGTCGTATGCGACGCTGCACCACGCTGGTGTTGATGTACACGCTCCTGTGCTGAAGTAGACGCGACGTCCGCTCGTCGCTCTCTCTAATACTGGCGATGTAGCTCCGAGACTGTCCCTCGACGTAGTCTAACGGCAGCAACGTAGTCCTGATCTGTTGTTCGCTCACGAAGCAACTCTTCAGCGACTACACGCCCTTGCAGTCAACCCGAACCTATCGGTGATGTAGTCCCAGTATGTTGGCCCCTCTCGACGCAACTCGTTGGCGGCTACCCTCGATGACTGCCTCTCGTAACGTTGACTCGCTTGTTGTAGCAGTTGAACCCTTGGCTATGGCGTGAATCGCGGCTTGACCCCCAAAATGTTACACTCAATTCGATGTTGGTGTTTTTCTTTATCAGTATTTGATTCAGCCCCGATGCTGAAGTCCTGATAAGGTGTAACTCAGATTCGTTTATTCACACAGCCTGCTCAATCAGCATACAAGTCACAAAGTCCACGTATGAAGTTTTCCGCTTTTATTCAGCACACATCAACAACTGCATACAATTCTCAATTCAACTCAACAACTTTCACAGCAACTCTCAGTTTCACTATCAACAACTTCACTATCTCAACAGCGACTCGGCACACGATTAAATAACCTCTCTCTTTTCTGGAACAATATGGTACATGGTAGAAATGACGTACTGCCACCAATCGAACTAAAGATCGTCATCACTGGCTTACGTCATTACACATTTTCTCTACTTCCGGGAACATTCACGACCTTCGATATCCATCCGGAAATTTCTATCAAGAGTAAACACGCATATCCAGAAGATTCTCAAATAATATCGACTAACGCAAATTATCAACGTTATACAAAGCCTCTCCTAACAACAATGCAAACTCAAATCAAAGGTAAATAAACACCATTATTGAATACTTTGCAAAACGAAACGATTAGATCTATCGTGCGCGCTTCCGACATACTTTCGTTCACGTTTCAACGTAACAATTATAAAATATCAACAAAACACCTATACATTTAAAATGCCTACATTGACAAATAACATCATAGGAAGCCCAAGTGACCATTTTGGCAGAAAGCGTCTAATGTTCCCAAGCTGATCCAACAGACTTCACACACAAACGAGGAGTTTTGTCCCGGAAGAGTTTTCAAGAAAAAAGGTAGGTCACTGGTCTAGCGAAGAAGAATATAGTATAGTATATTGATAGAACCGAGTAGGAATGAGAAAGAACAAAGGAAAAAAAAACGCGACAGTGGGAATTTAAAGCACTAAATTTCCAGAAAGTGGGGATACTATTTATACTGAAACCCCCCGGCACCCCCACGGGGTGTAATGCAAACCAATTGTATGGTCTCTTATACATAAAGTGCATAGAATAAAAAAGCAATAATAATAATAATAATAATAATAATAATAATAATAATAATGATAATAATGATAATAAAAATCGTCATCATCATCATCATCACCAATACCACAATCATCTCAACCACAATCATCTCAATCACCATCTCCGTCATCATTATCATCACAGCAATGTGGCTGGAAATAGTGTGCACAAGAGATACAGTATTTATAGAATTAGGATACAAACATATAAAAGCAACAAATTGAAAGCAAAAATATACAATACAACAGAACGTAAGGAAAATGGGCAAACCAAAAAAGGAAAAAAAATTGTAATTCATTGCTTACAGGGTCCAGCGGACTGCAAAGAGCCGAATCAGGACCACAAAACCAGGACCACAACTTGGTTGAAAGAGGACTCACCCTGATCCGTATAAAAGATCTGCTGAAACAACCCTAGTGGTAACACTGAAGGCACTCCACCAGTCGGTCACTTTACAATAAAGGCATCCCACGCAGAGGACGCTGAGGCTATACTCTAATTTACTGAACCCCAGTTTACAAAAACAAAATAGAAAATCATTACAAAATATCAACAAAACACATACATATAAAATGCCTACATTGCTAAATAATATCACAGGAAGCCTAGGGACCATTTGGCAGAAAGCGTTCAATATTCCCAAGCTGACCCAACAGACCTAATACACAAATGATGAGTTTTGGAAGAGTTTTCAAGAAAAACGGTAGGTGGCTGGTCTAGCCAAGAAGAAGATAATATAGTATATAGATTGATAGAACGGAGTAGGAAGGAGAAAGAACAAAGGAGAAAGACAGCGACAATGGGAAATTAAAGCACTAAATTTCCAGAAAGTGGGGATACTATTTAAACTGAAATCCCCGGCGCCACCCCCCCCCCCCCCCCCCCCCCCCCCCCGGGGATTTCAGTTCAAATAGTATCCCCACTTTCTGGAAATTTATCGACAAAGAGGAAACGCAAATTAGCATGAAATAACTACCGTGCCCAATAACAAAATAAATGCAAACAAAAGCAATTTCGAAACTATAGCATTGAAAACAACATAAAAATGGCACAAACGCTTAGCAACGAGGCCCAATACCAAGATCATCAAAACGATTTCAAATACTTTTTAAAGTCCTACACTAGCATTTAATAATGGCGATACAAATTTTTAAAGCGCCATGGGCGAATTTTGGGGGTGTGCACTGTGCCCGTGCACACTCCCCTGGCCGTCCCCCCCTCCCCCCCCCCACCCCAAAAAAAAAAAAAAAAAAAAAAAGGAGAAAAGGAGAAGAAAGAAGAGGAAAAAAACTATACAATTTCTTACTCACCACACAGTTTCAAGTATGTGTGAGGGAGGGGGGGAGGGGGAGGCTGCTTAAAGTCCTCTTTAAGCACCCCCTCCTCTCCACACACACACTGTACTTGAAACTGTGTGGTGAGTAAGTATTAGTATACAGTTCTTTTTCTTCTTCTTTCTTCTCCTTACAACAAAACAACACTGTTTTCAGTTCTCAAAATAATGCCCAGAATGCACCAGATTGCACAGATTTTAACCATTATTTTCAATTCTTTCCTGGGAAGGGGGAGGAGGGGGTCATGCCCACGAACCCCCCTAGTTCACTCGTCTGCTTCGCAGGCTCGCGCTTGTGGCTTCGCCACTTCGCCTTAATGGTTTCAGGGAAGAGTGCACACCCCCTCAACAACGGCAAAATCCGCCCCCAAGCGCTATAAAAATGCATAATTTTGTTTAAAAATGTACAATGCAGGAAACACGTTTTATATTATTAGCAAAGTGAATATTGCATTACTACTTTGGAAAGCAGAACTATGTAATATCTACAAGAAGCTACACAGACGCGAATAACATTTTCAGGAAAAAAAACAACAATATAGGCTTACGTCTATTGTATGTTGACAATGCACGATGGCCGTATTTGGTTATTCAAGCTAAGAAACCCTGTTGAACGTTGTGCGCTAAGGAAAAAGATTCTAAATAAATATTTACGACCATAAACAAAGTCCAAAAAGCTTCCATCAATGTTTTTTTAAGTGTTAGAACAACTGGTGTGTAAGTATCTATTTCCACTGTTAATAGATTCAAGAATTATATTTATTGTTCCCATAATGCGTCATTTAAATATATATACACAAAAGCATTTTACCACTAACAATCCAGCAGCAAACGTCATTCTGGGGGATTCTGGGATTCTTGGTTTACTAAATTACTAACCTGATCATTTAAAGTTCTCTAAAACAAATAAGGAATATCTATTTAGATGTTAACAATGCAATGCAAAAAAATGCAAATCAAATCCAAGCCAATTGCATCCTATGATGTACGTTATCTTGCATAGCGTTGTAGTTGTCGTTTAAGACCTTTATAAGCCTTGACGACCTTCTTGGTAGGAGGAACAAGGAAAACGTCACAATAGTTAACTGCTCTATTTCCCTAGGCCTTGGACATGTCACTATTGTAGATCACACACCAATACAATCATTAGCATGACCGAATTAACACATGTGTTTGGGTCTGGAGGAGTAGAGGAGTTAGAGAGTGTGGGGGAGTGGATGGGTGTGTTTGAGGAGTGCTGGAGGAGTGGGCAGGAGTGGGATGGGAGGGGGGTTTAGGAGTGTGTGTGTGGGGAGCGGGGGGAGGAGGAGATGGATGGATTGGAATATACTCTATAAGGCTATTGTAACCTAAATCTGTCAACTAAGGTTGGTTAAGATGATTGTTTAACGTTGTATCTCGTGGATTGTTTAACGTTGCATCTCGTGCTCAGTTAAAATGTTTCAAATTTCCATTTTTGCTTAATCACCCTTGAACTTGGCACGCGACTCGCGAGTTTGGCTCACTGCACAGTTCATTACCTTCATGTGTGACGCAATCTTTTTTTTTTTTGCCTATTGCTGAGTTGTTTACAGCAATTAGAGGATGATTTGGTGCTGCACATCCATCACCTTAAATGTACACTCTTTGCATACTATAATGATTATGGATTTGAAAGGAGTAGCTCTGTCTAGGTTAGCAAGGAACGTGTCATAATGCGAAATCTAATCTGTGAAGGCATGCATTCCATCGAACAAACTTTTAAATTTAAAGTTCCTGACGCTCATGTAGTTTGCTTACACACACGAAGGGTAATGACCAAATGTTGCTGCTAAGCGAGAGTATAAATGATTATTCCAAATATATTCGCAGTAATATTAATTCAAATATAAGTGTTCAACCTTGGTAGGAATAACAACAAAAAAGGCAACATAGAATGTTCGTGAAAACGTCAGGTAAACATTCAATGCCCCTGGATGAGATTCGCATTAATATCAAGAACAATATATAAATACAGATCAATATCAGGTAAAAGAGAGCAACGAATGTAGATCTATACCTCTTAGAAACCAAAGTAATTACAAATTATACACACAATGTAAACAGGCAGAAGGTAAACAATCAAATGCATACGAAACACTTTTGGGTGTGATTTTACGTACAGTTAACATTTCACAATGTTGATGTTGCCAGGAGCTCATTAGAGTTAAAAAAAATCGCAAAGTGAGTTTTGAAACTGCCCACCTTGCCGATATTCAATTTATGTGGGAGAACATTCCAGAGTTTGGGACCGCAGTGTGAGAAGACCGGCTCTCTGATCCAAACCCTTCTTTCAGTAAATGTGGATTATGAAGCTTCAGGGTGGATAGATCATTAATGGCAGCGCACTTGTTACTAGACGTTATCAGTCACACAGACGCTGAGGTTATCATTTTAAAATATTTCCGACAGTTCCAAAAATGGCCTCCTGGATCTGTTAAGATAACTTTCAAGTTCTGTTTGTTAGTACTATTTGTCGTGCACATAAAACACAGCGAGTCAAGCTACAACGCCGATACAGTGATCCAAGATAGAATTCAACGGGACACCGAGAATTATTATTCAAACACAGACTGAAGCAAAGCTTCTTCTTCGTTGTCCCAATCTTCGGACACACTAATATTATTTCATACTTCTCAACCACTGCAGCAAGACTACAACTTCAGTCTCCTTCGCAGTTACCAAAATGAAATACAGTTCCTTTTACTATTCACTCATATAAGGCTAGGGGAGGCAACAGCGTCCGGTACAGCTTGCATGTTGAGCTTCAGGGCGAAGTTCTTCACTCCGGCCAAACAAGAGTTCTGACTGGCGCTGTCAAACTCTGTGTAGCCGCATATCAAGACGTCGTTGTTCTTATATGCCACGAAGACTTCGGCAGGGCCTCGGCCGATCAGCGTGTTATCATCAATCTGCAGACACTTGAACGCCTGCCCGCCCAGAAACAGCGCGTAGACGTTGGAACTCGGAGCCAATAAGGACTTGAGGACCCCTTGAATCTGGAAAATGAATAAATAACCTAAATCTTGCTCAACTAATCGCCAGTCAATCGATTAATCAGTCAAGCAATCAATAAATCTGTTCATTTATCCACTCAAAGTGCCTACCAACCATTGGTTTGCTGCTGGTTATCCCCCGCAAACTAAGCATATCAATAAAGAAAAAGCATGTAATCACTCACTGACATCCATTCAAATTACTCAGTGAGGTCCTGTTGCTATATCTGCATCCTCATCTCTGAAGTGAAATAGGAAATTAATCTCGTACGTCTATCAATCAATTCGTCAAACAAATAGCAAACTAACCAAGAACATTACTAAAACTAAACCAAAGTAATCTGATTAATTAAATAATTTAAAGAAATCAAACCAACCAAACAATGAATCAATTAAATCACTATATTCACCTCCGGTTTGCTAACGGTGATCCCTTGAGTGGCCGCCAGTTTCTCGCCGTCCATGTCGAAAAAGGCGGCCATTTTCAGGTGGCCCTCCTCGCGGAGTCTGTCGACAATCTCACTCCACGTCATCAGTTCAAGCATAGTACGTCACGGCTACGCAAAAATGTTGATCCCAAAAAAGGCGTGGAAATGTAGTTGGGATTCTTTTTTTTAACAGAAGCCCGATGAAAGTTCCAGACCTAGACGAAAAGATGTTACATGTTTATGGAACCTACTAATAATATTAATATGCACGAGATAAATCTAACTTTAATTATAACAGTGAGAATGGTAAGGATCAAAGTCATCAGTTCAAACTAAAATTTATAAGCTTCGTCGAAGCTACGTTAAAATATAACGTTGAAAGGTTTTTAATAAATTAAAAAAAGTCTTGAATCTGCAAAAACACTCAAGAATAATATGTTCACACAGGAAGAAAAAGTCAGTTATTTGAGTCTGAAGTGGAAACTTTTATCAGAATGAATGTGAAAAGCACGTAGACTATAACTTATTGTCTAATTCACGCTAACATATGACTGCTTGCTCACGGTGTAACAATACTTTTCTATTTGACTGACATTCGCCAAATTTGATTCTGGACGTCGCGTTCATGCGTTATAAATTATATTCTGGTAGTACGGAAATGAGTGCCCTTGTTATACGTCATTGTGGACATCACTAGCGTGCGCAAGGACTTGAACAGGCAGTCAGACAAAGCCGTAGGGTATCCACAACTCGCGCACTCATTCCTACACGTTTAGTAGGTCGTGCAGGCCTAATACAGCGCCTATACTTTGGCTATTACCAGTCTTCGATGACCCACACTATTATCAGAAGAAAAGGCCTCGCCATCACTTTAAGAAACGGATAACTCAACTCAAATGAAGTTTGCCCCTAAAGGTCGACAGTATCTCAGAGTGTTAATGGCGTACTTTAAAGACCTTGCAATGCTTTTCGCTCACACAGATGTCTAACCTGACATCCATGGCCTCCCAAATAATGTTGTACAGTGTTTGTGTGTTAATGTTCGTTTATGGCACTTGCTGTTGGCCTACACACTGTGCACAATGCAATCTGAAACTATGCAATTTTTGGCACTTCGCCTCAACTGCCGGACCATCTGCCACACTGCATTCAACACTTTGCAATTCAGCCCCTTAGAGTATTCCTACATAAAATACACTCTGTATACAGTAATATCAAACTAGTTAGACTCTATATATACATATGTTTCCTTAGAACAATGGTTGTGGGTACTGAAACATAGGGCTACCCCAAAATTAACTGAAATGTGACCTTTTTCATAGATCTTTCTTTTAATCTAGATTATATACTTTCTCTCTCAATTACACACACGTTTCTCTATTTCATTTTTTTTACGTGTAATAATAATAATAATAATAATAATAATAATAATAATAATAATAATAATCATCATCATAATAATAATAATAATAATAATAATAATAATAATAATAACAACAATAATAATAATAGTAATACTAATACTAATAATACTAATACTAATAATAATAATAATAATAATAATAATAATAATAATAATAATAATAATAATAATAATAATAATAATAATGAAGTAAAGTATGCTTTTATAGCGCGATACCACAGCTCAGAGCTGGGCTGACCGCTCTAAACATAGGTTAAATCTTTAAAACAAACATAAACAATAAAACAAGGTATGCAAGCATTCACACCAACCGTACTCGCAAAGGCATACAAGGGAACAACAACATATATGTACTGTTCCATTAATACAGGCGTACAGTAAATAACAGAATATAATGCCATGAGTATTATTATTAAAAGTCCAACATCTGGTGTCTTGTAGTTCTTCATCAGTGTCGTAACAAAATAACAGTACATTTACAATATGGATAAATATTCGAGGTCAGTCTAAGAACACTTCTTCAATCATCACCATTGTCATCACCAGAGGCAGCGGCATCCTCCTACCTCCTTATTATCATCATCAACAGCAGCATCACCATCATCACTACCATCACCACCACCACCAACGTCATCATCATCATCATCATCATTGCTTTCTATTGTGCTGCAGCGCTGCGTGGACACAGTATATTCCTTGTTTTTTGTTGTGTTTTTTTTTCATTTGATAATAAATGCCTACCTTTCGTATCCTTGTAGATCTACACCATTGCCCTTAATTATTAGTACTACTACAGAAACTAAGAGTACACATTTGAATTTTGAGCGCTTTCATTTAACGTAAACGATCACTTCATTACTGATCTGTAAGTCTTTGCTAATACTATGCTGAAAGGAACAGGTGGTGTTTACACGGGATTATAACTACGCAAGTTTAGTGTTAAAGCTCATGCACTGGCGCCCTTCCCATGGCAATGTGAACGGAGAAGAGTCGTTGTCTGTTATATACTATTATATATTATTACACTAGTGGTCTAGACTCGCTCACATACTGATATAGGCGCATGTGAACACATGCTTCAGAAAAATGGATGTGTTATGAAAAGTATTGCACATCTTGTATGCATTGTTGTTGTGTTCCCGCTCTAAATCCATATTAAAAGACAAATAGAACGAGCATAGACCAGGAATACTCCTACAGCCCGTAATGCAGATATAGAGCGCTCATGGTTTCTACTGCCTTAGGCCTTAGGGCGTGCTTCGATTTTCAATGTTAACAATTACAAATAATAATCATAAATACATACACGAAGATTCAACTGAGGAGATTATAGAAATAAAGAAAGAAAGAAAGATAGATAGATATAGATAGATAGATAGATAGATAGATAGATAGATAGATAGATAGATAGATAGATAGATAGATAGATAGATAGATAGATAGATAGATAGATAGATAGATAGATAGATAGATAGATAGATAGATAGATAGATAGATAGATAGATAGATAGATAGATAGATAGATAGATAGATAGATAGATAGATAGATAGATAGATAGATAGATAGATAGATAGATAGATAGATAGATAGATAGATAGATAGATAGATAGATAGATAGATAGATAGATAGATAGATAGATAGATAGATAGATAGATAGATAGATAGATAGATAGATAGATAGATAGATAGATAGATAGATAGATAGATAGATAGATAGATAGATAGATAGATAGATAGATAGATAGATAGATAGATAGATAGATAGATAATGGTACAGGACGCAGTCAATATAAAAATTTCACAAATAAAAATTCGATTTTCTTTCCGTCTTCTAATAGCGATCTCCCTGCCTTTACACCACCTGTTTGAGTGATGGATGTGTATTTGGTGTGTGTAAGGGTGGATGAGACAGGTGAGCGTGTATGTTGGTATAGATCTCCACCCTTTGAGCCTGATTGATTTGGGGAAAGGCGCGTATATAGCGTCCTGTATTATTATTATTATTATTATTATTATTATTATTATTATTATTATTATTATTATTATTATTATATCTTCCTATATGCTTGCGAAGCATGGACCCTCACAGCAGATCTCCAACGAAGAATACAAAGCATGGAGATGAGGTGCTACAGAAGACTTCTGTGCATTTCCTATACCCCCAACACATCACGAAGAATACAAAGCATGGAGATGAGGTGCTACAGAAGACTTCTGTGCATTTCCTATACCCAACACATCACCAACGTTGAAGTCCGACAGACCATCACACAAGCCATTGGACAACACGATCACCTGCTCACAGTGGTGAAGAAACGGAAACTCCGATGGTATGGCCACGTCACCAGATCATCAGGCCTTGCAAAGACCATTCTGCAAGGCACAGTGCAAGGAGGTAGAAGAAGGGGGAGACCGAAAAAGAGGTGGGAGGACAACATTCGAGAATGGACTGGTTTGACACTGAGCGAAGCCATGAGGGCTGCTGAGGACAGAGAAAGATGGAGTATGCTGGTTAAGCGATCATCTGTGGTGCCCCTACGACCTTCGGGTTATGGGACAGGATAGGGATAGGATAGGACACATCACCAACGACGAAGTCCGACAGACCATCACACTAGCCATTGGACAACACGATGACCTGCTCACAGTGGTGAAGAAACGGAAACTCCGATGGTATGGCCACGTCACCAGATCATCAGGCCTTGCAAAGACCATTCTGCAAGGCACAGTGCAAGGAGGTAGAAGAAGGGGGAGACCGAAAAAGAGGTGGGAGGACAACATTGGAGACTGGACTGGTTTGACACTGAGCGAAGCCATGAGGGCTGCTGAGGACAGAGAAAGATGGAGTATGCTGGTTAAACGATCATCTGTGGTGCCCCTACGACCTTCGGGTTATGGGACAGGATAGGATAGGATAGGATATTATTATTATTATTATTAATATTATTATTATTATTATTATTATTATTATTATTATTATTATAGATATAGATTAGATTAGATGTTATAATCATCGGTTTAGGGGTCTTTTTGCGTCACAGTAAAACACTGTTATCATGTGTATGCGTGTGTTGTACAAAATGAATTGTAGGTGTTGCCGTATTTGTACAAGAGCAGACGGCATTACAACGCAATTCTTTTGTCATGTACAGTATGTCTGTGTGTGGGTGTATAGGAATTGCACAGAAATCATGTCAAGGAAGCATCCTGTCCAACTAATACAAACAAATGGAATACCTCCTTTCTGTCCGTGTCAATCTGTCTGTCAGTCAGTCAGTCTTTGTGTGTGTTTGTGTATGTGTGTGTGTGCGTGAGTGTCTGTCTGACTGTCTTTCTTTCTTTCTCAAGGAAACTTTGTCTCCTCGTTTAAATGTAATACAATGATAGAAACCAAGCTTTCTCAATCTGTGCCTTTCTGCCTATTTAATAATTCTCTCATTTCGCCAAACAAAAACAATCTCTCTCTCTCTCTCTCTCTCTCTCTCTCTCTCTCTCTCTCTCTCTCTCTCTCTCTCTCTCTCTCTCTCTCTCTCTCTCTCTCTCTCCTCTTTTCTAGCAGAATACAGAAATCCTTTATTGTCCTCACAAACATTACAAGGAGAGTTTCCTTTACTGTTATTATAACCCATTGTTAGTATGTTAGTATTAGTCGTACAATGGTTGCATGTCTGAAACACACTTTCCATCTACTATAAGTATAAACTATAATGACCATTTAACACTAAAGCTACTTATGAAAGGGGCAGGCACGACGCTGCACGTTTTTACTCACCTTTGTATGTACAGTGTCACACTTTCTTCTCTTGATGTTAGTTCCTCGTCACCACGACGCACAATAATACAACGAGCGAAAAAAGCACTCAATTGGAAGAAAGGTGAAGTCACATGACCCGGAAAGTAGGCCTATTCTCCTACTTCCTTCAACCGTGGGTAAACCTGTAAAATAATGAAAACAAACAGTAATGTAGGGTAAACTTCAAACTGCTTTATTTATGTCTTTTAAAAAATCACATCGTAACATGAAGGTTGATTGTTGAAGCCTTGAAGTAATTTCCTGTAAATGGTAAACAGGTATCGATGATACAACTATAAATTATAATTTTGCGGTTGTAGCCAAATTTTAGACCTAGTTCACTTGCACCTCAAACAGTTTTCCATTTATTTTTACATTCTGGCTTGTGACTCCTGGTGGAGCGATTGGACGAAACGCATGTGTAGACAGTCTTTTGGTTTGATGTGTTTTGCCGCCTTCAACCTTTTATTTAAGCTTACTTCTCTTTCTGGTCTACTTCTACTGCAGCCAGATTTGTATTCCACTGCACCTAGATTTCAACACATCAACGGTTTTAACATAGCTTCACATTGTTGTCAGCACACTGGAGTATAAAATACGCCAATGCATGAAATACAAACTGTTAGCAAGCAAGTCTGCAGCAATAAAACGAGATTTTCCTAGCCTGCGGCAAGACGTTGGCAAGGAGTTTTGCATTGAAAACACAGACAGGTTGACCGAACAAACGTGAAGCATCCTATTCGCACTAACCTCTTCAGTGCCCGTTTTCATGATATTGACACTTGCTGTGTGTGTGTGTGTGTACACACACACACGGGCAAAACCCTTAGGGGCGCAGCTTGCAGGTATTGTACTGCCTAATGTACAATGTACAAGACATGGTGCAATGTGTCCTAATGCTGATTGGGCTGCAGAACAAACAGGATGCACGTGTTAAGACTATGTAACAAAACAATGACTAGGCTACACCATACATGAGTATTTCAGCTGTTATTAGTGTGGTTTTTATCCCAGTGCAAAAGATTGCCATTCTGTACACCTTAAATTGAGAGGAATTGAAAAGGTTAAACAGGCCCAAATATTTAGCCAAGGATTAAGAGGCGAGCTCGCCAGAGAAGATCACGAAAAAGTGCCGCACACACACTTGCTCTCCCACCCACATCCACACCTACACACACCACACACTCTCTCTCTCTTTCACACACACACACACACCCACACACACACACACACACACACACACACACACACACACACACGCTCTCTCTACCTCGCTTTCAAACACATAGGCCTACACTAATGAAAATCATTTTGTAACCGAATGTATTCTCTATAGTGACCTTAGAGAAAAATATTTAACTTTTCATGTACATTCGTATATACATACTCTACAGAGCGAATCAAAGTTTCATGTATGGAGATTAGGACTTTTATGAGCAGATACACTTGAGCTGATGTAATAACCTAACGAAAGTAAATGCCACTGTAATTCTTGAGAGATCAGGTACACCACTTTTGTCCACCTCGTGACCAACCATATTTTCTAGGGGCTGGTGGCCCGAAGAATTTGTGTTTGTTTTATTGTTTGTATGTTTTTTTGTGAATACACGGACGATGTCCAAACGTCTCTCTCTCTCTCTCTCTCTCTCTCTCTCTCTCTCTCTCTCTCTCTCTCTCTCTCTCTCTCTCTCTCTCCGCAAACAGTCCCCGTCAGGCTACCCAGTAGACAGCCAAGCGTGCAGATAGATCTTCAAGCTTCTCACACACACACACAAACCATCACAACTTCACTGTAAAATAATAGATCTACGTGTTAGTCAAGGATCGAACCTGCGCTGAAGACGCGCGCCCGACGGAAAATCTTCATCGGGAGCACCGAATTATATAATTATTTCTTCTAGTTGACAATATCCTTTCCTTACCTTATAGTTAGTTCTTACATATAGGTCAAATGGGCCTGTGATGTACGTAAATAGAACAGGTCTAGACAATGCCAGTATTCACACTTTTCTGCTATCCTATGCACCAACGGGAATCCCCTCTATGAAAAATACTTCCGTTTTTTTTTCTCCGCGTGTTTTAGTGAGTTATTTCCAAATATTCAAGAATAATAACATGTGTCACTGGCCACCTGTATCGTACCCTCACATATTTTTATTTTTTTTGCTGCAGTTTATTATCCCTTTCTATCGCCAGTGGCGCGCCTAAACCCTACCTACCTAACATTATTTGTGAATTTTTGAAAAATATTCGAAAAAACATAACCCCCATATGCTGGCTCGAACCCACACCTGTCAGGCGCCATTGGTTTCTGGCTTGTGGACAAGGCAAGTTAGTCCCGCCTTAGCCCACTTGGCCACAACGCTAGCGTAACATAGTCAGTTACTTCGTGTTTTGTGAAGGTTGCGACGGCGAAGCTATGGAAAACTACAAGAGTTTTCAGGTCCTGTTTCACTTTCTGTCGATGATCGACGCACCTCCGAAGTCGCCACAAATACAGGCCTCTACGATTGTTTTTTGCATTCTTTCACTGAGCATGTACTTCCTCCACCGTTTTTATACTTATCCCACTCGTTTTCTGGCTCTAACAATCGTCGTTTTCGGCAATTTGCCATATTTAAAAGTCACGCATCAAGCTTTGATAAAAGCAAAACAAGCCAAACCGGAACTTGGTTTCATATAACCTCGTTTTAATTTATAATGGCGATACCCACGAGTTTTTATGAGAGGTGCCGGAAAGTTGTGAATAGATGCATCATTACACGACATGCACCTGCTGTACTTCTTACGCGTAGGTCTGATATAAATAGAACGGCGCGCTAGGCTACGCACAAAACAGGTGTTGCAGGAGGCATGAGCACAGAAAGAGAAAAAAACAACACCGGACAGCAATGAAGTGTAAGACAGAACCAAAAACGGTACAAGATCACATTCATTTCTTTGCAGTAAGGACTAAGATGAAACAACAGCATAATGTGACTTAGAAGGTTGTTTTACTTCGTGTAACTGTTACCAACGAAGACTTAAATATAAAGTGTGCTTAAACCTCTATTCTTGTAAACTTCTACTCGGTTATTTTGTACATGTACATAACTGTTACCAATGCTGATACATTTCCTGTCGATTTCTCAGCGAAAGCACGTCAAGTGCAGCGCAGTGCCACCAATAACTATAGAGGTAATAAGACCTACACCAACCAACAAAATGCACACATCATATTGCTCCCGTCTGTTCAACTCTCCTGTGATAAGGCCACACTATAGTGGCAGCTGGCGCTTTTTACCAAATGTATTTTGGGTCTGTATCACGCCTATCCTATCCTATCCCGTAACTCAAAAGTCGTGGGGGCATCGCATATGATCTTTTAACCAGGGTACTCCATCTTTCTTTGTCCTCGGTAACCCTCATGGCTTCGCTCAGTGCCAAGCCAATCCATTCTCGAATGTTGTCCTCCCACCTCTTTTTCTGTCTCCCTCTTCTTCTGCCTCCTTGCACCGTGCCTTGCAGGATGGTCTTTGCAAGGCCTGATGCTTTGCTGACGTGGTCATAAGAACGAAGTTTCCGTTTCTTCACCACTGCGAGCATGTCTAATGTGTCAGGACGGTGTGGTTACTGGAGCACAAATTGTGATACAGATAACATCTACTATACCCAGCCGACCTCTGTGCAGGAATGCAATAATAAATAGTGTAACCACCCGAACTATTTTCTTATCTTCTTACAGACCTATACTATAGCTCAGCAGGAGGAAATCTTCATTGGAAGACACCCTACGGAGTTATCCTACAAGTTTATTTTAGAAGAAAACAAAGCCGTAAAAGAACTCAAAACACTAAAATGTTTCAAAATATTGCAACTTATACAAAAGATTTAGTTCAGACATATTAAAAAATATAGACTTTCTGTATAATAGAGAATTGATGTCACCCATCCCTCTTTGGGAGCTTAAAAATGCAAGTTGTGACGAGATTGCTAGTTTTACCCTGCCTATTTACTATTTAGCCTTGTTTAGTCATTGTAACTTTATAGAAAGTTAGAGTATTACACAGCAGCTGATTACAGTATAGGAGGTACACACACTGCGAGCTTGACGCAGGCAGTTAGTGACGTCAGCAATGTGGGCCTTGAATCTGAAAGTTTTAACCAATGGGACGCAGGCAGAGCGGTTAGAGCCGGTTCTGACTGGGTCAAAACCTAGGATAGCTTAAGTCAGTGCTACGAAAGACACCGAAGTCTACACAGCTAGACCGGAGCAGAGAACTATCTTCACTCATAGACCAGGAAACAGGACTTGTGAATTTTAGAATTCACTCAAGTAGCCACGAGGCCTGACTTTGTCAAACAGGTAAATGAACATACTTCTGTTTCATCATGATATATTTATATTATTGTTGAAATTATGTTTGTAGAATTTGCCATGCATAGATTTGAATTATTACTCCGAATTTGCGTGACCACGTGGAAAAGCCGAACACGTGGCGAAACACGACCGGTTGCGCCGCCATGTTGTATACCTGACGGAACCACTGTTGTTGAACCTATATGTATGTTTGCAGACCAGTGGCTGTACCAGTGAATGTTTATATTATTATTAATTCTGTATGTTTGTAGTTAGCCATGTTTTATATTTATGTATGTATAAAAACTTAGAGTTGAGATTCCAGTGGACCACGGACGTAGCAGAATGTTCGTCGCTTATGTATAGAGATGTGGAGCTATCACTGAGGGCTACTTTGGCTTTCAGTGAGACGCTCTGCACAAACCGATTATTCAGGGTTGTGCAGAATTTCGTCTCTTATATTACAGACGAGCAGGCGAGCTATCCCGTGCGCCCAACTCCACAGGAAAACTAAGTTGGCTGTTTAGCCCCTACAGCACAAGACTGAGGGAGCAACCCTGGAAACACCCTGCAAGACCCCACAGCGTGGCAAGGGACCAAACTACACGACGACACATCGTGTACCAGAAGCTATCTCAACGAAGGACTTCAAACACACCATACTGCAGTTAAGTGACACGGAAGAAGTGCACCCAAACTGATAGCAAAAGGACCACAGTAGTCCACTCTTCAGAACTGTAGTAAAACGGACCACAGTAGTCCAATCTTCATGAAATCTAGACGCAAGTGCCCGATGAAGACATAACAGCTGCCTAGACTATCAGCGATCGAATTATTTGCATTGACTATGACATTTTAAGGTAGATTAGTACATCGAAAATCTTGTATAGAGTAGAAGAAATAAATGTGTGATTTTAACTGTTATCAAGTGGCTGGACTACATATGATTCATAGCCGTGTGAAAGCTAGTGTGACAGTGATTTTTTACCATTTTTCTATCTATCTCTGTATCCCAGCCTTAACACAGACCGAGCTAAACAAATAAATTTATTAAAGTAATTCACAGGGTGACTAACTAGCAGTTCCCATCGAATAAAGCGTGAGGGTTACAGCATTCCATTGTGCAGAGCCCAGTAACCCATAAACCCCACGTGACACAAGTTATGATATAAACTATTCCACTGAAAAAAAAGAATGAAAATGCCAGCTTACTCATATCTGATGTTCATAATTATGTATCTAGCAGAAAAATATTCATCTTCTCTAAAAATATACACTGACGGTTCTGTTTTAAAGACAGGTGATACAGGCGCGGCCTTTGTTATACCTGATTTAAAAATTTCCGAATCATATTATCTAGGTAAGGGACAATCGATTTTCACTGCTGAACTTCTAGCAATTTTAAAGGCATTAAGTAAAATCATGAGCATAACATTTCATCTATTAAGTATTGTAATATTTGTAGATTCTAAATCCGTACTTCAGGCTTTAAATTCCAATTCCTATAAAGAAAGAACAGACATTATCATTGAAATTAAACACCTCATTAATAATTTAATTGTAAATGGTACAAATGTAGACTTTTGTTGGATCCCCTCTCATTGTGGTTTTTGATACAATGATTGGGCAGATCTAGCTGCAAGGTGCTTTACTTATAAACGCGGTCTCTTTGTCTTTACCATTGACGGTCAAAGAAGTTTCAAACTTGATAGTTCAAGAGGTCAAGAAAGGTTGTCATTTTAAACAACAGTATGATAAACATTGTGGAATTCCCAGTCCTGTTACTTCCATGGCCTACCGAATTTATATGAATTCTGAGAGAACCAAGTATTGTTGTGTGTGCGTGCAAAGAAAAGTTTTCTTTGAAACATGCATTATATCAGTGCGACATTGTAAACGATACATTGCCTAGAAATTTAGCACAAATAGGAGACATTAGCTTTGAAATTTGTATTGCATTGGCAAAAGCGTTTATATCCTCTTCAATGGGCCAGTTCATATGATGCATAATTATTAACTCTGACCGCCGAAATTTAGTTATTTATTCACGTACTGTATTTTCCAATTATCTATTTTATTTCTTTTTATTTTTGTTTGTCTTATCATTTCGATGAAGAAGACAATAAAACAAACAAACAAACAAACAAAGTCGTTTTAGCTTTCACGAACATTCTTCTTCTTCTTCTTCTTCTTCTTCTTCTTCTTATTATTATTATTATTATTATTATTAATATTATTATTATTATTATTATTATTATTATTATTATTATTATTATTTATTTATTTTATTATTATTATTATTATTATTATTATTATTATTATTATTATTATTATTATTATTATGCGTTGTTCGTATTCGGGTGTTGAAACTTGTATGTACTGTAGAAGTTCACAATAATTAATTAATTCTATATTAATTGATTCATTCCGATTATCCTGGAGTAAGAACTGCACTATCATGCCCGTATAGCATATACTGTACATGTACAATGGTATAAAACATAAACCTAGAAAACACTACTTCCGCAGGTGAGATTGAAGAATTCAAACCAAGGATTGTTGCGCTTTTGCGTTAATGAAGGCTCAACACAGAACATCGACTACCATTGCATACACTTGGCGTATGTTGTTGTAGTTTAAAATACCACCACACATCACTTACACATTACACACAGCACATTGTGAAGGCAACAAAGTGGGCGCTTCCGGCGGCTTGAGTTACAGTAGATCCTATATATTGACCAGCGCCTTGAGCAGCACTTGAGCTGGAAAAGCGCTAGTACAGTATAAGAAAACAACGAAATAAATAAATGGATTACAATAAAGGAACTGTTAGTAATTTGCTCTGACGGTAAACTATCATGCTTAAGTTACGAAACATCCACGGCTAATTGTAGAAGTCTTGGTTTTAAAACACCTCAGGCTGCACACATTAAACATTTTTCACCTGCTAGCTAAAATGCCACTCGCCAACACGTGTGTGGTACACTCCCAAAGCTTCTTTAAGCCAGTTCTCTTCTGTCATCCACATTATTTATCCATCCGCATGTAGGCCTATACAGGACGCAACGTTACACTGCTATGTATATTTTGCCTACGAGCATTTAACATTCTGCTTAGTAGTGTTAACAGTATTCGCTTCGTCGAGTTTACAACTGTAATAATAATAATAATAATAATAATAATAATAATAATAATAATAATAATAATAATAATAATAATAATAATAATCCTATCCTATCCCGTAACTCGGAGGTCGTAGGGGCACCACAGATGATTGTTTAACCAGCATACTCCATCTTTCCTTGTCCTCAGCAACCCTGATTGTTTCGCTCAGTGTCAAACCAGTCCATTCTCGAATGTTGTCCTCCCACCTCTTCTTCGGTCAGCCTCTTCTTCTGCCTCCTTGCACTGTGCCTTGCAGGATGGTCTCTGCAAGGCCTGATGATCTGGTGACGTGGCCATATCATCGGAGTTTTCGTTTATTCACGACTGTAAGCAGGTCATCGTGTAGTCCAATGGCTTTTGTGATGGTCTGTTGGACTTCGTCGTTGGTACTACTACTACTACTACTACTACTACTACTACTACTACTACTACTACTACTACTACTACTACTAATAATAATAATAATAATAATAATAATAATAATAATAATACTACCAACAACAACATCAACAACAACAACAACAACAACAACAATAATAATAATAATAATAATAATAATAATAATAATAATAATAATAATAATAATAATAATAATAATAATAATAATGGATGCTCTAAAATATTACATACTTATAATGACCAAGGTAAACTACACTGTTATCTCAAGCTATAAGAAACTGCTAGACTACTTACTTGTAGTTGTCGGTGCTCTTAATGCAAACACATCTTTTTTCGCCAAGTGTCTGATTTGACTTGGAAACTGACGTCTGAAGTCACAGTTGTTGTGGACACTCTCAAACTCAACGCGTATTTTAATAAGATCTCTCATAGACAAGCAAGTCTGTTTACACTTAGACTACCACAAACATATTTTTATTGTACGCTGCGTTATAAGGTAAACGATTTTACTTTGTCCTGTGGATTTAGTTTAACCCGTTAAAACAAAAAAGGGAAATTGATATTGTGAACACTCTCAAAGATATTATGAAGTAGACAGCCCTTTCTCATACACATGCACATAGACCTACTACTAGGAAACTTGCTGCTCTGCTCTGCAAATCATAATCTGCTCTACATACTATTATGCACAGTGAAAATCTGCATCCTGCAGCATTTGCTTGGTCGCATTTAGAAATGACGTAATTTTTTTACATTGTGAATGTTATATTGGGAACACTCCCAAAAGCTGACCTGAAGCAGCACTCTCTCAAACACAAGCATACAGGCCTACAACCAGGCGACGTGTTGCTTTGCAACATAAATTCTGCGGTCGGTTCAAGTACAGTCATATGCAGTGAAAATCTGCACGCTGTTTGCTTTGGCCAATGTCCTATATATAGTTCAAGAGTATAGTGAACACGAAGGTTACACTGGCATAAGGTTATTCCTTTGTATACTGTAACTCCATAGCGTGGAAAGTTTTCTAAGTTGTGCAAAATGAAGACCTTACAAAAGATGCAAAAACGAAAACAAACGCTGATTTTTCACGGCTAAACTGTTTACATTTATGGTTATGTTTGCAGTTATAAACGCTGATTTCTCACAGTTAAACTGTTTATAGTTATGTTTATGTTTATAGTTATAATGAAGTGTTTAACAAAGCAACAATACTCTAGTAGACATATTTAGTTAACTTTTTTTTTTGCTACAGCAGCAAAGCGCAAATATTGATGTCATTTACTATATTTAGCCTATTTTCGTAATCTCCTTTAAATGCATTCTTTTTTCTTTCTTTCTTTCTTTGAAACTGGTTTATTTGATTCTATTTTGCATAACGGAAGACAGTTTTGTAATAAAGGAATGGATCTATTCTATCAGCAATATACTAATTTTGTTTCTCCCTCCCTCTCCCTCCCCCCTCCCATGTACAAGTCAATGCAAATATGTTTTGTTTCCACGCAAGAATTAAATAATCACATGTTATGTATGAGAAACAGTGATGAGTTCTAGGCCTACATCTCAACGTAAGTCTCTACCTTTCGAGTAACTGTTGTGAATCAAGGTTCGGATATATTATACAGCCAACGGCAATGTTTTTCACCTGTCATTAAGGTTAACTTTCGTTACCTGTGTACATAAATATAGGGCTGCGCGCATTAACTGATGGATGAGATGATCCACACATACAGCAGGAGGACGACGAGAAGCCCAAGGAGGACACAATTAATGCAGAAGTACATGGATAATGTACAACTTCTCTACTTAGGCTATATAATACTTAGTCAACATTCTTTCAATATTATACAAATCAAAACAAGGAATGCAACGTAAAACGATCAATGCAGCCACCAATGAGAAACAAAAATCACAAAACATTAGGCCTATCTAAGCTGCATTTTCTCAGCAGCAGTAACACTAGACACACTCTCACTCCCACAACAGATGTTCTAGGCATCTTTTACCTTGAAACATTCTCCCTATCCTATCCTATCCTATCATATCCCGTAACTCTGAGGTCGTTGGGGCACCACAGATGATTGTTTAACCAGCGTACTTCATCTTTCCCTGTCCTCAGCAACCCTGATGGCTTCGCTCAGTGTCAAGCCAGTCCATTCTCGAATGTTGTCCTCTCACCTCTTTTTCGGTCTCCCTTTCCTTCTACCTCCTTGCACTGTGCCTTGCAGGATGGTCTTTGCAAGGCCTGATGATCTGGTGACGTGGCCATACCATCTGAGTTTCTGTTTCTTCGCCACTGTGAGCAGGTCATCGTGTTGTCCAATGGCTTGTGTAATGGTCTGTCGGACTTCGTCTTTGGTAATGTGCTGGGTATAGGAAATGCCCAGAAATGCCCAGAAGTCTTCTGTAGCCCCTCATCTCCATGCTTTGTATTCTTCGTTGTAGATCTGCTGTGAAGGACAATGTTTCGCAAGCGTATAGGAAGATGGAGTTGACAGGGAAGCGCAGCAGTCTTACCTTGGAATGTAGACTGGTGGTCCTACCTTTCCAAATGGGCTTCAGCCTTGCCATGGCAGCAGTTGTTTGTGTGATCCTGGAGAGGACTTCCTGTCGGACTCATTGCCTGATACAATGGCTCATACCTAAATATTGAAGCTATGTGCATTCTTCACAATCTGCTTATGCTATAGGCCCGCGCTTTAGAAAACAGCTTGTGGCTGTGCTTCTCGAAACTATAATAATGTAAGCTGCGGTATACACTATAAGGTATACGGTCAGCCGTATACACAACTTATACATGTGCCACCAATGCGTTCCAACGTTTTTGCTTGGTATTTTGCACTTACCGGATTATACAAATTAGTAGGTAATATAACCAATATATGCTAAGCACTAAACACATGTATACGATGTCAGTGGACGTTTCAACTTCTGTGCTTTTTGTACTTAGTAGACTATTCGCACTAACCAGTATCGCACACTACGAAGCACTGTAAGTTTAACCAATACAATTGTACATATTCGCAAGAGGATGTATGCTTCATTGTTTTAGCCTTTATCTTGGACACTATACGATACCGAGCACGGGAACCAATACACTAAAAACACTTTTAAAATAAAGTATTTACCTTTATAAATCAAGATTTTCCTCTGTACATTAAAGTACATAAAACTTGTATGTGTAAATTTTTTATGGTCTCGCATCGGCACACCTGGCTCGCCAAAAAACACCAGGTTCCAAAAGGTCACGATTGATCAGCTACAGCAGGTATGCTTTAATCTACTCGCATGGCGGCCAAAGGAAACATAACGAAGAGCTACCGTACTTTCACGCTGAATAAGCTTTAGTCTTATTTGGGCGTTGACGCAGTTTGGCAATTTAGGCCTATACTATAGGAGTTTAGCTAGTCCTACACTATGGAGAAAGGAGATCTCGTAGAAGTCTCAGCCACGCTGTATGAGTCTTTACGCATTATAAGTTTTTTTTTTTTTCAATATTGCAAGCTCAGACAGTTTCTTAAAGCGCTGACCACTGATATCCAGCTTGCACCAAGTTGTTTATTGAAGTCAGGATTCGAAAACAAAGTTTGCACCCTTTAACCACCGGGCCATCCCTACAGCCTACATAGTACACATTTACCTGTCAGTACCTAACCAATTAACTTTGAAATGTATGTCATTCTCCATTTAACAATATTCACTTAGACCTATTTCCTCTGATCTTATATTTTAACTGTAAGAAACCAGCGCTCATCGATTCAAGACTCGATTGCAACAAAATACATTTGCTCAGACAGTAGAAAGTTGGACTGGCCTGCAGAAGACCTGGGTTTGGTTCTAGATGGAGACTGGAGATTCCTTTCTCCGTCAGACATTGTAATCGACTTTCTGTAATAACCTCTCACTGGAGACGGCATTATTAATTACCTTTTACTGTACAAACGCAGAAATACTAATTTACGTGATCTAGAAACAATTACGATATATACTTTAATGTCTTTACTTCCCGACAGATAATAATTTTGTTCTTAAAATCTAAGTGTTATATTCACGTTTGGTTTCTTTTATAAATCAGACTAAAAGCACGGCGCACCATCCATGCAGGCTAACACTTTACACACAATTTCATTTTACACAGCAAACACACATTCCTCAACGCCTTAACCCTGGAAGGCCCAGGGCACCCCCTGGGACCAGTAGAAAGAGACCCCCATCACAAAAGTAAAGGAATGCATTTTAGAGTTTGTATAACCCCTAAAGCCCAGTAGCCACTCTGTGGAACAAAACTAAAGCAAGGGAAGCAACTGGTAACCAACTAAGCAGAGAAGCCGTTATGGCAAATGGCAGTTGCCACGTGTTTCACTTGAAGTGAACAACTGAGCAACGTTTGGACTTTTCCAGATCTAAATAAAGGTAAGTTTCAAACTTTTTATCATCGTAAACATGTCAATAGGATGTTAATGTGTTGAAAGAAAACAAACTCCTTGACGGTGTTATGTTGGGTTCTTTATACGATTTTTTTTCAAAACTGAAGGGTCCCATGGGGGCTAACGGGACAGAAGGGGGTTACGGTAACATCTGATGACCCCAGAGGGGCTAACGGGACTGTAGGTAACCAGAGCAGACCAACCATTATGACCATTTCTAAATAAACAAAACAAATAAAATTTGGTTGTTTTTTTGTGTGAAATAATTATACATTGTACTAAAAATTCATACTTGCCAAAGCCCAATGTCCCCCCTGGGGAACATGTAAAATTCCCACCAAAGCCCAATGTACCCCATGGGGGGCAGTGCCAAATTTTCACTTTGGCAATTTTTTTCACACAAAAAGTTTATTTTTCCATTATACAGACTTCATTTCAACACAAATATCCACATGTTTATTTTTTAATTTGTGTAATTATATGCCTGGGCCTTAGGGGGTTTGTCAATCACTCAAACATGTTCACTAATAATAATAATAATAATAATAATAATAATAATAATAATAATAATAATAATAATAATAATAATAGTAATAGTAGTAATAATAATAATAATAATAATAATAATAATAATAATAATAATAATAATAATAATAATAATAATAATAAATAAATAAATAAATAAATACTACTACTACTATTACTATTACTATTACTACTACTTTTATAATAACACTACTACTATAACTACTGCTACTGCTGGTACTGCAACTGCAGTACTACTACTACTACTACTACTACTACTACTACTACTACTACTACTACTACTACTACTACTACTACTACTACTACTACTACAACAAAAGAAGACGCCGTACACCTTTTGTTTCTAAATTAGGCGTTTACACAAAGCGCGGCGACCTTATACATGCACAACATTTATTTTAACAAAGGCACATTCTCTGGATTGTTTAAGAAAATGTCACGTCGGTAAATAAAATCAGACCATGTTGAGGTCAAAACTATGTAGTACAGTTTCTAACTTGGCTTAGAGAAACTATCTGTCTTCACTAGTTCAAAACGCGGACATGCCAAATAGCTAAGCCTACATATCCCGACTGTATTTACCAAACCATAGTGACAGGTGGTGAAAAATGATAAGTGTTGTGTAGCAAGTGTCATCTGTAGCTGTGCGGCCCCCGAGGTTTAGTATGCGGGGAATGGGCTTGGTTAGTTGTAATGCATCGAGTAGCAGCAGCATTAGTAGTAGTAGTAGTAGTAGTACTGTAGTAGCAGCAGAAGCAGCAGCAATAGTAGTTGTTGTCTTTCTCCGCTTGTCCTGTCACTACTACTACTACTACTACTACTACTACTACTACTACTACTACTACTACTACTACTACTACCACTGTTGAGAGAAAAATTTTTTTTTGACAGATTAGAAGGGGCTTAATTATGTGAATGATGTCTACAAATCGATGATAGAGTTGCGTCCCTTCTAACTCTTTACGTATGTGTGTGGATTGCACTCTTGAGCTGCGATTCTAGAAGATGACCATCATCATCATTATCATCCTCATCCTCATCCTCCTCCTCCTCCTCATCATCATCATCATCATCATCATCATCATCATCATCATCATAATCATCATCAAATGTCATCCACAATTATTATTGGACATCATCTGCGCAAAGACATCAGCAGCACAAACATCATGAATTTAGTTTACAAAATAATACATGTATATGACAAAAGTGCACAAATAAAACTTGGAAACGCTCAAATGAATTTTTTTCCATATCTATACACTTGGCATCTGCACATGAATTATCATCATTAGTTGGTTTTTAAAAAAAATTCCACTATGGAAATTTAAACTAATTTTATCCGACCGGTTAAAACCAATGTAAAGGGACATAACAGATTTAGACTACACATACTCTGTTCGTGACAATTGTAAAGTGTTACCTCCCTTTATTTGTTAATAGAGACTCTCTCTCTCTCTCTCTCTCTCTCTCTCTCTCTCTCTCTCTCTCTCTCTCTCTCTCTCTCTCTCTCTCTCTCTCTCTCTCTCTCTCTCTCTCTCTCTCTCTCTCTCTCTCTGAGTGTGTGCAGAACAGCCGTCGTGGTAGGACGTGTTTTGAAAGGTCTCTTGCCTAACTGACCTGTGCTCACTAGATTTGTCACACATGTTGTTTGGTACATTGTTTTGTGCTGAAGTATGCCTGCATCAAGTACTTGTTTTCGGTCCGTGTGTGGATCTTTCTTACCGGTTTACATCCATTTTATGGCATTGAGAGCTGAAGAGAAAAAGAAACTTCGATACCGGACTTTGACCCCACGCAACGGTTTTGACAGTCTACTGATTGGTACAGTCTTATCATATATGTTCTGGGGTAGCATTTTGTTGATCTGTTGTGGAGATGTGGAAGTCAACCCTGGCCCAAACCAAAGTCCGAGCGGCATGGTGCAGACGAGGTTGCAGTCTAGCGGTGGGGAGAAACGGAACGAGGGCAGTGGCAGTGGTGGACGTGACATTGGCGGACAAGGCGGTACCAAACAGGCAAGGCGTTCCTATTCATCAGTGACCGGTGAACCTTCTTTGAGCGAGATAATGGCCAAATTAGAAACTATGGACAGTGCCATGAATGGAAAACTCGACGCTGTAAGAGAGGATGTGAATACAATCAAAGGTCAGTTTAGTAAACTTAAACAGGATGTTGATGAATTGACAGAAAAATACAGATCTCTGAGTGATGAGAATGTGCTCTTAGAGCAAAGAAATAGTGACTTAGAAGGAAAAGTAGAACAGCTCGAGAGAAAAGTAGATGATTTAGAAGGACGATCAAGGAGGAATAATTTGTTGTTTTATGGCATGAAGCGTGATGGAAACGAAACGAGTACTGGCTGTGAATCTGTTTTGAAAACTATGCTGAACGAAAACATGGGACTGAATGATTTACAATTTGACCGTGTACATCGCCTAAGTGCTAAGCCTGATTCCCCTGTGATTGCATGTTGTACTTCTTATAAAGACAAAGTAGCAATTTTGAAAGCAAAATCTAAGCTTAAAGGGACTAGCGTTTTTGTCAGTGAAGATTTTTCTCCGTCCGTCCGAGAACAGCGCAAAACACTGAACAAGTTGATGAAAGAACAAAGGAACGCCGGGAAGAACGTAGCTATGGTGTTTGACCACTTGATCATTGATAATCAAAAGTTTTTTCTTTCGAAGGATGGGGAGAGATTGGTGAAGAGGACATAGGACTGTGGCCGCCTCTGTCGTCATTGTAATGCTGTGGATGTTGACGATGTTAGATGTGTTGATGTTCATGCTGATGTTTGTGTTGTTCATGTGGGTGATAAAGGTGGTGATGATGACAGTGACGATGCTGACTGCGTTGGTGGTGATTGCGTTAGGGGTGATGACGATGTGTTTGTAGCCGGAGTTACAGAGGTTTTCGTTCGTACTGATTGTAACAGTCATCTTTCTTTGTATATGACTGAATGTGATAAGGGAAAGTACTGCGGTGCAGCTGACCTTTGTGCTGTACCCGTGCCGTGCGAGAAAACTAGTAAGCCTCTATTTACTGTGGACTGTAACGAGTCACTGTTTGGTGCACCTTGTAGTGGCAGTAGTAGTAGTGACAGCGACAGTGTTTTTTCATTGCGTAGGCCTAATATGCAAGAGGAGATTCTCCATGTTGAGTATGGTCATGTAAATAATGAGCATGTACCCTTTTCATTTCTACACTGGAACATTAATGGTCTTTTGTCTAAATTGACAGATTGCAGTTTTATGTCATTTATCGGTTCCTTTGATTTTGTTTGTATGGTTGAAACATTTACTCAAAGCTTGAATGAAAATGTTTTCCCGGGTCATAAGGTTTTCTGTCAGCCTGCAACTAAGTTTCCAGGCCTAGGGAGACCCTCTGGTGGAGTTCTTTGTTTAATTAAGAATGCTTTTGTCCCATACGTGAGACAAATAGATGTTAATGTTGGAAATTTCTTAGCTTTTGTCATAAGTAAAGATCTGTTTGGTACATTAAAAGATGTACTGTATGTCTGTGCCTATGTGCCACCCGAGGGATCCAGATATTATAAGTTTGCTGAAGGGTATGATGATGGTATTACTATGCTGGAAGACTGCTTGCTTGACTGTGCTCTCTCTGTGGATGATTATTATTTTCTTATATCTGGTGACCTTAATGGTAGGACATCTGATGTTTCTCCGAGTGTTGATATTGATAATGGCTACGAGTCGTTACATGAGAGTTGCTCTGTTAATGTTGGCAGACATTCTCAGGACACTGTAATTAATGGCTATGGTAAAATGCTTTTGAATATGTGCACTGCTCTTAATTTGTTTATATTAAATGGTGTGTGTCATGGTGACCTTGATGGTCACTATACATTCTTATGTGATACAGGTAGTAGTGTCATTGATTATTTTTTGTTATCTAATGACTTGTTCTCCCTTATTTCCGATGACTGTCAATTAGATGTCTTGCAGCGTATTGAATCTCAACACTTACCCGTGTTGTTTACTGTATTTTTTCCAAAAGTGCATGCTAACAATTCGGATGAGTCTTATTGTACTACAGTAGATAGGTTTGTTTGGAATGATGATAAGGCTGGAACATTTCATGAAAGGTTGATGGAAGAAAATACACGTGTAGAATTAGACAAAGCCATTGCTTTGATTGATGTAGATATTGATTTAGCTCTTTTAGCCTTTAATGCATGTATGATGAAAGTAGCGGAATGCATGAAAAAGAAAATGGGAATAAATGGGAGTAGGAAATTTCAGGACTGGTTTGATAGAGAATGTAATGAAATGCGTAAACAAGTGCGAAAGGCGTTACGCAAGTACTGTCGTACTCTGGACGGAAATGATAGACACATTTACTGTAAATTAAGAAGGGAGTTTAAGAATTTATTAAAAAGTAAAAAGAAAAGGTACAATGAAATGTTATATGATCAAATGGTTGGAAGTATTGGACAGCAAAGGGCTTTTTGGGACAACGTACATAATGCAATGCCAAGGAGAAGTGCTGTCCGAAATCATATTTCTGTGGATGAATGGTTCGAGTATTTCAAAAACCTGCTTGATAAGGATTTTGTTGATGCTGATAATGATGAAGGGGAAGAGGGTAATGATGCTAATCATGATGATACTGATTCTAATCTGTGGTTCAACTTCTCCTATTACAGAACAAGAAGTTCTGTTTGCAATTAATAAGCTTAAAAATAAGAAAGCTGCAGGAGCTGATGGTATTATCGGTGAAATCCTGAAATATTCTGCCATAAAAATTGCACCGTATTTTGTCAAATTCTTGAATGTGCTTTTTGATCATGGAATTTTTCCTGAAAGCTGGAATGAGTCAATAATCCTACCACTTCATAAAAAAGGTGATAATAATAACCCAAGTAACTACAGAGGCATTTCTCTTTGTAACGTAGGAAGTAAAGTTTATGGTACTATCATAAATAAACGTCTTCAGCTGTGGGTACATGAAAATAATATAACGGGAGAGTACCAAGCTGGTTTTAAGAGTGGTTATTCAACAGTAGATCATATTTTTACTTTGTTATCTTGTGTTCAGAAACAGTTTAATTCTAATCATAATAGAAAATTGTATGCGGCTTTTATTGATTTTGAAAAGGCTTTTGACTCTATTAACAGAAATATTTTATGGCCTGTGCTGTTAAATTGTGGTGTCTCTGGCAAACTTTTTCGCTGTATTAGAAGCATGTACAAAACTGTTAAAGCGAGAGTGAGATGTGGAAATAAGTTAACTGATATAATTAATTGTTCAGCAGGTGTAAAACAAGGGGATGTAATCAGTCCAGTTTTATTTTCTATATATATTAATGAACTTGCTGTTAGGGTTATTCAAAATGGAAGACATGGTGTGAATTTTTTACTAGATACATTCGAATTGTTTATTCTTTTATTGGCGGATGATATTGTTCTTTTGTCAGAAACAGTTGTTGGGCTGCAAAATCAGCTTAATAATCTGCACCAGGCCTCAGTATCGCTTGGACTTAAAGTTAATAGACAAAAAAGTAATATTGTTGTATTTAGAAAAGGAGGCTACTTGAGTGCCAGTGAGAGATGGTTTTTTGATAGACAACTCATGCCTGTAGTAAACATGTACAAATATTTAGGGATTTATTTTTCTACTCGATTGAGCTTTGTATCCGCTTGCAAAGAGTTAAGCAGTATAGCAAAAGGCGCATTTTTATGCGTTTTAAAAAGAATGCATACTTTGAATATATTTTCTGTAAAATTATTTTTTAAAATCTTTGATTCTCAAATACAGCCCATAGCTTTGTATGGTTCGGAAATATGGGGCATAGACAAGGCTGCGATTCATTGTGAGAAAGTACATTTATTTGCATTAAAAAGGTTTTTAGGTGTTGATACTCGCACTCCCAATGATTTTGTATACGGTGAATTAAACCGGTACCCTATTCAGATCAATGCAATTGTAAGCTGTGTGCGATATTGGTTAAAGTTAACACGCATGGAACCTCATCGTCTCCCTAGAAAGGCGTATGTAATGTTGAGTTAGATGAAAGGGGAGCAAATACATGGGCAACCAATGTGCGATCATGTCTTTTAAGTATGGATATGGTTTTGTATGGTTAAATCAAGGTGTGCAAGAGATCAAATCATTATGTTTTTTAAGAAAATTTAAACAGCGACTTGTGGATTGTAGATGGCAAGATTGGCATAATCATGTACAAAACAGTGACAGGTATACAATGTACTGTTTATTTGGGGGCAGTAATCATTGTGTTAAAACTTATTTGGAATTAAGTCTTGACAGGCATTTAGTTTTTATAATGACAAAATTTCGATTTGGTGTGTCAGATATTGGTGTTCATTATCACAGATATCGAAATGACACACAAGCAGCTGTAAAATGCCCACTTTGCATGGAAAAAGAAGAAGATGAAGTCCATTTTGTGTTATGTTGTCCAGTCTTACATAACTTAAGAGTGCAATTTATTGCTGAAAAATATTATAGAAATCCATGTGCATCTAGACTGTGTGTTTTGATGGCGTCTAGTAACCCGAATATAATTAGGAAACTAAGTATATACCTGTACAAAGCCTTTAAACTAAGAGAAATTGCTCTATCGTGATTTAATCAGAATGAAAATGTATGTTTTTTTATATGTATAATGTTATGATGTACACACCCTTCATGAAGGGGCGATGCCTAAATGAATAAATAATCAATCAATCTCTCTCTCTCTCTCTCTCTCTCTGTTACACTCGA
>CM072516.1:8258634-8272709 GCA_036898135.1 Oncomelania hupensis
ACCCCACCCCCATTTTTGGGTTCATGCTCCCCCCCCCCCTTTTTTTCTCCCCTATTGCTATTACTGTATTAAAAAGTTCTAAAGTTTCAAAGATACAATAATGTACCTAGAGAAGAACGGTTATATACTATGTGTGACTTAGAAGTAATTGGTGACGAGTTTCATTATTTATTTACACGTAACAATTCCTTGCTGACATTTTTTTTTACCCGTTGACAAATATTGAATCAAAGAGCAGGTTGCTAAATTTAAGCCGCATTATTGTAGTTGGAGTTATGTCACTATTTATATATTGTGCACTCCATTTTGTCTTCTTTTGTGAACCATGCGATGCTGTACATTTTTCTTTCCATGTTAAAGCACTGTAAACCTTAAAACGGGTGTTTGACATTTCAGAGGTTTGTCTTGTGATGCCTATGGAGCAGCCTTTTTTGTGCCTTTCATTGTTTTTTTAATGTCTGTAATTCCCCATCCCCCCTTTTTCCCTATTTTAGGCTAAAATGCCCCCTGGGCTATGAGCCTTGTTTCATGCTTGGAATTATATGTGGTTTTGCTAATAAAAGGACAAAGTTCCAACATGCAGTATCTACAACTATATCTTGTACAGTTTTATTAGGGAACTATTTGTAATAAACCCGCAATTTTAAATGTTAAGTTGTTGGGGTTTTTTTCATCTCAGTAAAATTAGTCTATCTTATTTGTATTCATTTTCGCGTAAGATTCTTTTTTCTTTCTTCCTTATATTTTAAGATTATTTTCCATTTCTCATATTTTAAGATTATTATCCCTTTCCCACATGTTAAGATTATTTTCACTTTTTTCATATTTTAAGATTATTGTTTCTTTCTCACATGTTAAGATTATTTTCTTATTCTCATAGCCTACCTTAAGTGTATGTTAAGATTATTTTTTTTCTTTCTCATAGCTTAAAATTATTTTCTCTTTCTCGTATTTGAAAGCGTGCGTGACTTTGACATGCGTTTTCAAATATTAATAATTTAAAGTTTAAAGCGTCTGAAAAGCGGGCTTTCGAAGGGCGAGAGAGGAAGAACAACAAAAACTTCATTACAGATGATTGTTCTTCGGCTCTTCCAGGGATGAGTGCTTGCGCGACTGTGCAGGGATGAGAAGAAGAGAACAAAAAGTTGAAAGAAGAAATAGATGGATGGATGGATGAATGGGGGAGAGAACTGGATGGCCGATTTGGGCTGCTGTTTTTCCGCGGATCGTGTTCATGATACAGAATAGGGAGAGTTACTTGGCCATGTAATTTTCTTTACCATGTGCGTTAAGTCCTTGCAGATCGCATGCAGTGAGTGATATCATGAATGTCTTGAATCCAGATTCGAAGATTTTAGGTAATGTAATATGAATTTGTTGATTTTCGACTTCATTGAAAAGTGTGATAATCACCTCTCTCTCTATCTCTAATGCTCTCTCTCTCATTCTCTCTCTCTCCCGCTTCCCCACCCTTGCCATTACCAAGCCCCACCCCAACAAAACCATTCAGCGACAACTACAGAAATTATAAATGGTGGTAATTGGGTGTGTATGACTACGTCATTAACCTCGGGTTTCTTGGTGCGATAGAAATTGGATGGTTATGACTCTTATTTATTAATTAATTTATTTATTTACTCATTCTTATATAGCGCACTTTCAGCTCTTAAGCCACCCGAGGTGCCCTAGTCCACAGAAACTGCAAACACTTTTGCGCGAGCATGGTTTGCTAGCAGCTGCGTTTCGGGCTCGTGGAACGGAAGTTTGATTCCCAGCTTTCTCGGTGAGGTGCGAATTGGTTAGTTAAGGTTAAGCGTAAATTTGAGTCACGTGACACCGGAGCGTATCGGCGACTACTGGTCACATTAGTCTGAATCTGACACCAGCGAACCAGCTGAGGGTAAGGGGAAAATAATATGTTTACACGAGGGTCAATCCGGGATTCGAAACCAGAGGCCATTTGGTTACCAGTAGGCCGTTCTAGCAGCTGAGCTACCCGGCCCCACTCGATTGGTTTATAGGATTTTACTGTCTAAGTCACACGGCGTACTTTTTCATTTCACTCATGAGAGGCACTCATCGAGTCTCAGCAAGCTACGCTGTGCCAATGTAAAAAGCATTTTCCATGACTTATTACTGTATTAAAAAGTGCATTTTGCGAAAGCATGATTTCATGTTAAAAAAAATTTAAACGTGCTTTTTCAGATTTTAGGACGATTAACGTTTGTTGGTGAACGGAGATGGCAGTTGAGTTCGTCATACATGCATTTTGGCACACATGCTACGATTTAAAACACACACGAAAAAACACCCCCACTGCATTTTGAGCCACCATGACGTGATGGAAGCTGCATTTCGGACGTGTGGAACGGAGTCCTGATCCGCAACATTGTTGGTGAGATGTGAATTGGGTGGTTGGGTCTGAATGAAGAGCGGCTCAGGCTTCAATGGGACGTGCCGTGTTTACATCTGCTCTCGTCCACTCCACCGTCGTCTTTTCAAAGATACCATTGCCCTCAATTCTGCAACTCCACTGATGTTTGCTGGGGAATCGTGCATTGATTTTTTTTGTTCTTCTCCAATGACAGTTTCATTCCGTCCTTCGTAACTCAGCAGGGCTGCACATTAAAAATAAATATTAAAAAAATAACATAAAACAGCATCATCATTATTTGCAATAACTACAACAACAACAGCAGCAACAAGAACAAGAACAAGAACAACAACAACAACCAGATCTATTCATAATTCAACGGGAAATCTTATATGGGTATTTGAGTTACACCTCATTTGGTTTGTAAATCGTGACGAAGCAATGAAGTGAAATAAATGTGCAGAGAATGTTATAGTCTGGTACATGGTGTGTTTTATCACCTGTAATCTTTTCTGTCTCAAACAAACAAAAAAAAAAGAGTTAAAAGTGTACATAAGTTCAGGGGCGATGCAGTTGTCTTGCACCAAGTTATTGCAGAATGAGAGAACAATCGATTAAATTTAACAGAATCAAAAGACCTTTATAGTGCACGTGTCTGTGTTTCACGAAATGGCATTGAATGAACACGTGTCTGTGTTTCACGAAATGGGCATTGAATGAACACGTGTATGTTTTCGCGAAATGGGCATTGAATGAACACGTGTCTGTGTTTCACGAAATGGGCATTGAATGAACACGTGTCTGTGTTTCACGAAATGGGCATTGAATGAACACGTGTCTGTGTTTCACGAAATGGGCATTGAATGAACACGTGTATGTGTTTCACGAAATGGGCATTGAATGAACACGGATGTTTAACGTCCAAACCCACAATCGGTGATACGGCGGACGGGTTTCATGAAAACAAAACAATATAACCGAAAGAGAGGTGTAGCGTTGGCCTCACCCTGTCGCTCGTTTGTCACAAAGGTGCCTTAACTACAAGACATTATAGCCGGTCCGTGAACACAGTCAACGTGGAGGAAAGGAAAACACAGAAAAAAAAGATGGGGGTATGAGGATCCAGAAAGATGAAGAAGAGAAGGACAGGCCGTCTGGTCCATGCCAGTTCATAATTTAACAGCCTAGTGTGAATACCCGATCCTCAGATGTGTTTTTAAGTTATTCTGATGTGCATCTAAGAAGCCGTGTCCAGTAAATCTTCGACCCTCTAACGTGCTTTAAGTCATTTTACTCGCGTGGATTTAAAGCTGCAGTTTCTCATGTGTGGTTTCAAGTAAATGTTATACTACTGTCAGTAAATTTAAATACTGGGTTATTTGGTGAATGCCCGTTCCTTAATTGTGTTTAAAGACATTTTTACTCGTTTAAGGTGTTGGTGAAGAAGTTTTACTTGATCCACAGTACTGTTACTGTGACAAGCAACGTTTTTAATTACAGTCCAGTGTGTTAAATTTGGACCTAAAGCAATAATTATGTAATGTAATGTAGTGTGTTAAATAATTCATTATGAAAGTAGGCCCCAGCTGTGGAAAATGACAACTGTGCTCTGGACTTGAAATTGTTTAATATATCAAGAAAGAGAATTTACTGTCAATTTTATACGCAGGTTAGTTGCTTTAAAGCAATATTATTGCGACAAGCTGTGCTTTGTAATCTTAAGTGCAATATGCTACGACCGGTATGAAACTAAGCATTTCCATTGTGAACATCCATTTTCTTTTCCTCTCTTTTTCTCCCTAATTATGACTATTTTTTAACTGTGACCTCAGCAAGCAGTTTAGTTACTTTAAAGCACTGCTACTGTGAAGACACTTATTCTCTTTAGTCTCATTAATTTTTGTTATATTTCATTATAAAACTATAGGCAATTTCACTGTAGGGAACTGTGTCCTTTCGTTTTCAGAAATATAACTCTGGATTGGAGAAATGATATCGTGAAACTTAGTACAGTGTTATATGGAACTTAGTAATATTATTTCTGAATTGAAGTCGTTTTACTCTATACAGAATCGGAACTCAGCTTTAGCTTAAATCTGCAAACCTATCTAAAGTTGTATTTGATTTTAAGTAAATATGCGGCTGCGGTTAGATGTCAGTTCCAATGAATCTAGCTGCGATTGCCAATGTCATGTAAAGTTACTTTTACTAAATGAATGATTGCATTGTTCAATAACATCCTTGTGGAGTAATACTGAAATGACTGCAAGGCAATTTACTGTAAATATAAGGTGTTTAACGTGAAGGCCGGATACTTTACTGTAAATGCCAGGTGACCACAAGATATGTTATTGTAAACATCCGGGGTTTGCATTGCTATATCTTTTTTGTTCTGTGAATGCAAAATACACAGAGCACTCATGGACTTACCTTATGTCGATACGTTATTTTACAGGGAAGATGTGTATGTTGTTGTTTGGTAGATGCAACATAAACGCAAGAGAAGAAGAAGAAGAAGAAGAAGAAGAAGAAGAAGAAGAAGAAGAAGAAGAAGAAGAAGAAGAAAAAGAAGAAATCGGGTAGAAGGTTAAACAAAGATGGCAAATAATGCAAAGCAGAAAGGTAGAAATACATACATACATAAATATATAAATAAATAAAAATTTACAAATAAATAAATAAATAAATAATTAAAATAAACAATAACGAGATAATCGGATTTGTCAATAATAGTAATAATAATAATAATAATAATAATAATAATAATAATGATAATGATAATAATAATAATAATAATAATAATAATAATAATAATAATAATAATAATAATAATAATAATAATAATAATAATAATGTTAAATTATTATTATTATTATTATTATTATTATTATTATTATTATTATTATTATTATTATTATTATTATTATTATTATTATTATTATTATTATTATTTTCTTCTTCTTCTTCTTCTTCTTCTTCTTCGTCGTCGTCGTCGTTGTCGTCAATGGGTAAATTAATTGGAAAATCAGGTTACCAATATCTATTAAGGTCGTGAGCAGATGAGCGCCAATAAAGTATAGTCAAGCAATAAAAAAGTGGGCATTTGTTTTTGTAGCTCCATTCAAGCACTTAAAACCTGCTACCACTCTTCAGGATGCTGAAGGCAAAAGCCCACTGGAAAGAAAAAAGAAGAAAAAGAAGAAGAAAAAGGAGGAGGAAGAAGAAGAAGAAGAAGAAGAAGAAGACAACGAAGACGAAGAAGAAGAAGAGCCACAAACGATCAGGATTCAATACCGTGGGCCAGAAACTTTTCGATGGCAAGGTGTGAAAATTTTACATTCATAACGAACTGTTTGTACAGCTGCTCGGCTCTCAATGGTCAACTCTGATGGTGAATCCATAGTAGTGTTTGTGTGCACTGTTGTTTACTAAGTTTGCTATAGTATTATATACACAGACTCGTTGACTATGGAGTTCACTGTTTTATGAAATTCGTTAGAACAGAATAAAGTAATACTACATAATACAACATACAATAAAATAAAGCTATACAACACAGAATTAAAATAGTAAAGTAAACTATGAAATTAAGCTAAACTAAACTAACTTAAATTACAAAGTAAAATAAAATAAAAAATAAATAAATAAAATACAATAAAATAAAAGTAATAACATCACATAGCAATACATAAAACAGAACAGAGCATAATCCACACCAGTTCATGCCTCGGAGACCCCACCGCTCTATCTGCAATCATTTAAAAAAATCTCCAATCTTTAAACATCAGGACGACCCCCGTCCTTCCATTGAATGAGTACTTGCTTCTGTTTAAAGCCGGGGAAGATATCAACGAAGTAGATAGAGACTGCCCTTATAAAGCTGGCCTTGCCAAAAAGGAAGTCTTTTGGCTCTTCTCTCCTCCTAGTGTTACTGTTTTGCAGTAACCCATATTGTTACGACTGAGACGCGCAATCTAACAAGCAGACATTCTCTTACGTCATATTACTTTCGAGAATCGTCTGGAAGATTCGATCAAATAGTCACATCATTTTGACCTGAAAAAAGACATCATTGTCGTGTAACATATTTCAGGCGTGTAGGAAAGCTTTGACGAGTGTATCTGTACATGCCAAATAGTATATTACCTAGAAATAGAAAGGAACGTTTCTTGAATATCACTTCGGGGTAAAAAAAATCAATTACGTTTTCAAAATTGCTAACCAACCTCCCAAAAAATGTAAATAGTCAGTTGGTTTGGAGACCAAGAGTCTTGGAAATGCATCTTCACCCCCACCACTAAAAAAGTGCATATAACAAAACACTTATGCAAGAAAACAACAACACCAATAATAACAGCAAAAGCTGAAACGTATTTAAATAAATGTGTCCGTTCGTGAAAATGAAACACACCTGTTCACACACACGCGTTCACACACACACACACACGCATATAGATAGACATAAACGCATGCCCACATTCATCTTCATCCTATCAAACACGCCTTCATCCTACACACACACACGCACACACATAGTACACACACACACTCACACACACACACAACGCCTCATCCTATTCCAACGATCACGCATTCATAAAAGAACGTGATCGAGTACAAAGAAAAAAGGCATATCACACTGTTTATTCCAAAACCTTGTGTTTGAACACGTTAGCTAGAGAACACTCAAGAATTATATAGGCTATTACTTGTACGCGTACAACGATCAGGCATTATAGGGTGTTTAGAAAACGCAGGGAATAACGTATATGTACGGAAGTTGCGGACGAGAAAACAAACTCGTATACCTATACAGAACATGTAGTAGAATGGAGAAGGACCGAGAGTGTGAAAGAAGAGCAAAGACCGTGTATCGTAATTCCTTGGCATGAGGAGAGGGGGGGGGGGGGGGGGAAACTAAAGCAATGAAAGCAATGATACAATGAAAAATAATTGCAAGCCCTGGTGTAGGATAGATAAGGGAAATAGAAATGAAGGTATGGCCGCAAGGTTAGGGTAAAGGTTTTAGGTGTAGTTGAACTTAGAAAAAGAAACATGTTGAGGTTGGCTCTGAAAGGCAGGGGTGGAACGGGAGAATACATGTATTGTTCATATGTAGTGCATGTCAAGCTCAAAGAGCTGACCAAGGCGTTAACCTCACCATCATTCAAGATCTACGTTTAGCCTGTACAAAATAGTTTGACAAACTCATTCCGCCTAGCCAAGAGGGAATAGTCCAACAACAGAAATAATTCAGCTATACGTTGTATAGACTGACCCTTAACGCACAACATCCAAGAAGCACGACTCTTAGATGGTGATTGTGGCATTGATGCTAATGTTGGTGTTGATATTGATTGGAGTTTTTGCAAACCGTTACTAATCAATGTTCACGTGCTACAAGCCTAGGCACATTGTAACGCCATGGACTTTCAAAACCACTATTGACCGTCCAAAGATCAAACAGTATACATTATATACGGGAACCAGTATTGCAAAGAAAGTAGTAGGAAACAGCCGATAGGTGGGAACTAGCAAAGCGAGTCCGTACAGCTCGGAAAAGGAAACTGAAGCTGAAAGACAAATAGAGGCTTCCTTTTGACCTGCCCTGAGTATCAGAGAACCCTAGATCTTTGTAGTAGAGAATATGAAATCCTTCCTCTCGTAAAATATTATCACAATGACAATATTTTATATCAAGTTTGATCAGAGTGATCTAGTTTGCCGTTGAATCCCATTCTGTAGGTTTAAATTCACTCTTCAAGAATTTAACCGTCACCCCTCCCCCTTTTCAATAAATTTGCTGCTTGAAACGTCCCTGAAGAATAAAATATATATATGATTCTGGCTTGGAAATGTCGCCATTTTCTTTGAAATTGTATCGGAAGTTTGACATTCTTTTGATAACAACAACAACACCACCACCACCACCATCCCCACTACCCCCATCACCACCACCAATAATAATAATAATAAGAAGAAGAAGAAGAAGAAGAAGAAGAAGAAGAAGAAGAAGAAGAAGAAGAAGAAGAAGAAGAAGAAGAAGAAGAATAAATTAATAAAAAAATTTATAAATTAATAAATTAATAATTTGATTGTTTTAAAAATTACGCTTGCCTCTCGCACCAAAGCCCAAGCGGTTACATTAAAAGAATGTTCATGCAGTCGCATGCAATTATAAAACCTATTACACATAGATCAAGCATGCAAATTACTCAAATGAAAAAAAAGATAAAAGATATAAGAACACAAATTTTGATTCATGAAATCGGATCAAAAAATGTTTCCAAAGCGCGATTGGCAGTATGTGATATTTGTGGAGGGCTGAGCTACATACAAGCTCCGGAATCAGCATCAGCATCGCACTCTAATCGTCCCCTATACGCTTATGTGTCCGGGACGTTAATCTATTTTAACTAACTAAAGCATCATCATCATGGGTAAAGACACTAATTTTGAGGCCCTTTGTGCGAAACAAAATCGCTAGGCTAAAAGTCACTTTACCATTAATTACTTTTAACTAACAATAGATATTATGTGACTCTGTAATGGCGACAATAGTTCACAGAGGTAATAATTCACATTTTCAGATACATTAATATAAGTTCATATATTTACGTTCTTTTCTTTTCTTTTTATATTATAGGCTGCACGTTCCAATTATTCCTGATACCATATTTTATAGATAATATTTTTCATATACTTTTTTTTCCTTCTACACTCCTTCAACATATTCATAAGCTCTTAAAATATACTCAGCATGCCTTTAATGCGGAGCGATATGATTGGCAGACGAAGCAGGTACACAGTGAAAACGAATATCATTATGACACAGTCGATTGCGCTGTGTGCTGACGGAAAAAGGCCCCTGTGACTGTGTAAAGCTAACAATTCATTAGACGGAACAAAAGCGGCGGAACCCTTGGCGGAAAATCCCGCGAAACGGTAGCAGAACAGAATTTGAAAAGATCGATTTACTATAATAAAGAAATGGGTCCGATTCTGTAAAAATATCGCTATTTTTTCTTAACCTTTTTTTTTCTTCTTTTTGTTGTTGTTGCTGAAGACCAACGGTAAGAGAACCACTTCAAAGTTGACGCAGTTAAGCTGTTCACAGGGAGAATAAATGCTAAGCGCGCTTTAATTCTAAACCAGACTCAAACCGCGGCGATCTGTAACCTACATACACGCTCACATGCTACAGATACCCTTACAAACACACAGCCATCACTCCAACAAGTGGTGTAATGGCAGTCGCCATTAGAAGATGGAAAGGAAATCGAATTTTATTGTGTGAAATATTTAGATAGACTGATCCAATACATTATTGAAGGGAGGGAGGAAACCGGAGTACCCGAGAAAACCCTCAGTGACCTGGATAATTTCGTACCTGTAGGTCAAGAAGGTTCTCCCAATGCGAGGTCATAGCTTTGCGTGTCCGATGTCACATACTTTTACAACTTTGAACGGGAAATTAACCCTTGATCATCTCATTTCATTGTCATTGGAAGACTTCCAGAGCCATATCGAGGTAGTGTTTGCGGTCGTACTGATTAGGTTTATGTGTATCCAAATACGCGGATATGTATGCTCACAGTGGTGAATATGCTACAGTGGTGAATGTGCTCACAGTGGTGAAGAAACCGAATCTCCGATGGTATGGCCACGTCACGAGGCAGAAGAAGAGGGAGACATAAAAAAGAGGTGGGAGGACAACATTCGAGAATGGACTGGTTTAACACTGAACGAAGCCATGAAGGTTGCTGAGAACAGAGAAAGATGGAGTACTGCTGTTAAACGATCATCTGTGGTGCCCCAACAACCTTTGAGTTACGGGATAGGATAGGATAGGATATAAAATACGCGGATCAGCAGCTATACAAAGCAGTGGTGGCGCTGCACGCCTCTTTAGCCCAATTTGTTTTCTTTCTTAGTGCTGACAAATGGTTGACGTAGCTGTTCGCTACTTTTCGCTACATATGGTGGGACTGACTGGATCATGTCCCGTCCATCTCAATGTTGGCCTCTTTTGCCGCAGTTATGCCCTTTCGCTGTTGCTGTTATACCATAGCTATGTTATGGTTGAACTAAGGACAGGTTGACCTCTCATCCAATGTCGCTCAGGGTTGAATTGGTTGGTCTGAAAGACTCCAGCAGATTACCAGAGCACAATGTAATAATTAAAATTATGAGGATGTGCGCTTTATACTGTTTTAAGTGAGCACTCAATTTGCAAGGAAGCGCTTCACGGATTATCCAAGTAGCGCTGTTCAGGTGAGGAATGTATTGGGTGATTCCCGAGGATTACTTACGCATAGTAATGCGATTGTGCACTGTCTACCCTATGCGCTTAGGTGTGCGAGGACGGTAATTTACTGTGCGCTGTTTAAATGAGCACTGCGCGGTTGTGGACGATTCCCATGGACTACCCGAGCAGCGTGGCACAGTCGCCGGGTAGGTGGAGTATGGGTAGAGAGAGGCCCGTGATCAGGCTATTGTCCAATCAGCAAGTGGCTTTCTCTCGGTGCAAAAGCCTCGGGGCCATTTTGCCGCTGCTGCTCAACGATCGTCTGCTTCGCTTCTTCCGTTTTTCATCCAAGGCAAATGCATCGTCATTCTCCTGCTGAAATCCTGCAACTTTCTTCTCTTTCGTCTGGATCCAGGGATTTTTCAAGGTGAGTTAGCTTATCTGTGTCATTGAAGTAATATTTTTTTTTTGTGATTTTGGAGGTGCATGCATGCATGATTAATTAATATTGTGTGGGTTTTTTTCCCCCTCCTGTGTCGCGTGATCAGTTCTGACAAGCCGGTGACCTCATTAAAAATTTAATTTGGGATGTTCGTCATCTGTGTTCTTGTGTTCTCTTTTTTTGTCATGTTGGTTCATGAATCCTCTAAAGTTTCCCGATGTTTTAATTTGCAGTTTTCCTTCTAATAATGCTTTTATTGCCTGTCGTTGCAATAGTTTGGGTGTGCGAATTCAATTTATATGTAATTTTTTTACATTTCACTTCGCAAGATTCTACCTTTTAAATCATTCTTACTGCTTGTTTTCCTTATGAGAACAGTTAAGTGTGCTACTTATGAGTCTTTGTTGGTTCATTTTATTGATGAGTTTTCTGGAAATTCTTTTTATATAGTTTTTAACGCCCATTTGAATTCTCTCTCTCTCTCTCTCTCTCTCTCTCTCTCTCTCTCTCTCTCTCTCTCTCTCCCTCTCTGTGTGTCTCTGTCTCTCCCTCTCTGAAAGTGACTTTCTAATGATGACCTTGTTTATTTGTTATTGTTCCATGATGCTAATGTTATAACATTCAGTTATTTAATAGTTATTGTTCCAAGCCCCAATAGCAAGATGTTAAAAAGCGAATCTTTGCTCTTAACCCATGTAAAATAAAATTGTTCTCTCTCTCTCTCTCTCTCTCTCTCTCTCTCTCTCTCTCTCTCTCTCTCTCTCTCTCTCTCTCTCTCTCTCTCTTCTCTCTCTCTCTTATTGGTCTTCATCTTCCTCTTCTTCTTCTTCTTCTTCTTCTTCTTCTTCTTCTTCTTCTTCTTCTTCTTCTTCTTCTTCTTCTTCTACTTTTCCTGAAATCTTATCACGTCGGTTTAGATTTCTAAGGATTCATATTTATTGTTTACCTTCGAGTAATAATTTTGGTCGTCAAGTTTAATGTGTTAAAAAATAACTGACACTCTTCTTCTTCTTCTTCTTCTTCTTCTTCTTCTTCTTCTTCTTCTTCTTCTTCTTCTTCTTCTTTTTCTTTTTTCCTGAAATCTTATCACGTCGTATTAGATTTCTAAGGATTCATATTTATTGTTTACCTTCGAGTAATAATTTTGGTCGTCAAGTTTAATGTGTAAATAATAACTGACAGTTGAAAAAGAAATTGGAATGAAAAACGAATGCTTTTTTGTAGTTGTTGTTTAACATTAAACGAACACATCTGTTTTTTTCTTTGTTTTATTTAGTATACTATTTTGACACGCTGTGTAGTCACAATAAATTAGGATATGTTGCAAATGTTTTCACCCGCAGAACCTATCAATTGGTGGAAAGAGCATTACCTTTTAAGCGACCTTATTTGTTTTGTTGTTATTTCCTTCTCTGATATAGTTGGATAATTTCATTACTAATTATAATTTACACTGAAGAAATAATCTAACAGGGTGTGTACTTGTATTGATAAATAATTATACATGACCTTGCAAAAGCGAAATCCATTGGTTTTGGTTGTTGTACCAAATAATTATAGTTTACTATGGAAAGAATTGATAATGCCACTAATAATTATCGTTCGCTTTTTTACTGTAATTTTAGACGGAAACAAATAATGGAGGAAGAAAACGATACTTTTCGTGAAGTCCTATCCTATTCTATCCTATCCCGTAACTCGGAGGTCGTAGGGGCACTCCTTGAAAAAGTAATGTTCTAGAGTGGGGTTTTTGTTGGTCGCCCACGCTTGCCCGCTTCAATCCAAGATTTGAACAAGAAGCCTCACACACAACGTTTTGAGAAAACGAGTAATATCGGTTTAGTAGTGGACCAGAGGAGTGGCGTGGACGTTGGACAAGCACTCTGGACAAACAGTGACGTGAAATCGGCGTGCGGTTCCAGTATAGGACTGTCCAACAAAGCGTAGGTTTGTCCTAGTACTTACGCCGTTAACGGGAAGGATCCATAACAACCCTGCAGGAAAGTTGTTACACTCGTTTGATGGTGGTGTTTTCTATCAGTAGTAGATTCAGCCCCAATGCGTGAATTCTCCTGATGAGTGTAAATACGGATTCGTTTATCCACGCAACCCGTTCAATCTGCATACAAGTCACAGAGTCGACGTATGAAGTTTTCCACTTTTATTCAGCACACATCAACAACTGCATACAATCGCTTTTTCCACTCTCAACTTTTTACTTTCCAACTCACTATCAACAACAACCTTTTTTTTTTTAAACAGTGCGGCACTTATATAGTCTCTTCATACTCCCGAACAATTTAGAACACGGCAGAATGACGCACTACAACCAATCAAATAAACCTTCGTCATCACTGACTTACGTCATACAACATTCTATCTGTCCCAGAATGTTCTCAAATATCCCGAAACTTCGATCGATAGTAAACAAGCAGATCTAGAGAATTCTCCAACAATATCGACTAACAAAAATTATCAACGTTATACAAAGCTTCTTCTAACAACCATGCAAATTCAAATCAAAGGTAAATACACTCTATTATTGAATACTTTGCAAAGAACAGATCTATCGCGCGCGCTTCACTCATAATATCGTGCGCATTTCACACGCACCATCATGCGCGTTTCAACGTAACAAAAGTTAATGCAGTAATTTCTGTTTAGGTTGATACTACAGATTCTACCCAACCCCAAACTCTAAGGATGCACGCTTTTAGGCGCGTGCTTCCTTCAGAAATAAGGGTCAAAGGTCAGAGTATAGTATAATGAGTTAAGAAATTATGACTGATCAGGTATCTTGAAATGGATGGTATTTTCACCAAATACAGGATGGAGTGAGAGAGAGAGAGAAAGAGAGAGAGAGAGAGAGAGAGAGAGAGAGAGAGAGAGAGAGAGAGAGAGAGAGATCGGGTTGGGTATTGAGGGAAGGGAAAACAGCTACAAAATACATTCTTGCCACAAACAAGAGAATGAGAGACCTGTACAACACCTATAGGCGTGCCTACCCGCAT